>LLEY01000036.1:0-446899 GCA_001414485.1 Calycina herbarum | reverse complement strand
AGCAGCGTATTAACAGACTACTCAACTACTCGAGTACTACTCGAGTAGTCGTGAGTAGAGTAGAGTATGAGTAGTAAGTTAGATGAGTAGAGTAGAGTAGCTACACTTGACTACTCGAGTAGTACTCGAGTAGTCTATAAATAGTAGTAATATATAAATATAAGCTAAAAATATATTATCTTTATAGTAAAAAGTAGTATATATTCTATAAAACTAAATAAAAACTCAAGACTTCTTCTCTCTCTTTTATCTCTAAAGATATATAACCTTAGAAAATTTCGCTAACTATTTATAGACAGCTCTTACTAAACTCTTCTAGCTCTTTTAATATCTACCGATTTTAGGCCCGGCTCCCCCGAGCGTCGGTCCGAATCGGTCCGTGCTACTCGAGTAGTGTTGAGTAGAGTAGAGTAGCAGCCACTACTCTACTCTACTCTACTCATTTAATACGCTGCCTCCAAATAATTCCAACGGAGCGATTCCTCCTGAACAACCCCTCCATGATACCCGGTGGACAAGGCATCGCCTTCGTAATCCAGCACCAGGGCAGAATTTCCCTTTCGATGTCACAAGTACCTCATTGATGTACCTTCGTGTGAAAAGTTTGGGGCCTTTTACGGGTACAATAAGTCATTCCTTGGAGGCGACGTTGAATTATGAGACTGTGAGACATCAAATGAGACTTTTTTGCGGACTGCTATTGAGTGTCGAGTGGAGCTCCGGGGTGTCTTTGCTGCTGTGATAGTATTGCTAACCCTCAGTTCAAGCTTTATTTTTGGCATTTACGGGGCAACTGTTGGTAGCCCTTAGTTTTTGGGATGACCTCACATTGAGGTCGAACAATGGTTCCTATTCTTATATCATATTGTAGTGCCACTAGTGTAGAATTATGACAATTTATCTCTTGAGATATGACGGTGGAATGTGTTATTGGTCTCTTGTATTTTAAAGAAACCTTCAAGGCTCCTTCCCTCGATCTTTCGCTCTTTCCCTGCATCGAATCACTTCTTCAACTCTCTCCCTTTCCGAACCAAACCCAAACCCAAACCCAAACCCAAACTCCTTCATCGCTTCAATTGTTAGGGCCCTCAAAATGGCACAACAAAATTCTTCAAACGTAAAGGAAGACTCCACAACAAACGAGTCAAGAGACGACGAGACCGGGGAGGAAAATGACCCTCGTGTTCGAACAGGATCCCTTGACAATTTTATGCAGGATTTTCTGTCTTTCTGCTGGTAAGTCGCTTTCCCACTTTAACATTCCCTCACCAACTCTTCAATTCTCATCTTCACTTAACCCACTCTCGCCACCTCTAAATACCCCAACTAACAAAATCTCAAGCACTCAATCCTCCCTCGTAGCACCAAATCTCGACCCATACTCCAACTGGGTCCACCAAACCAAAATCTCGAACCACGTCGCGAGATTACAACGCGTGCATTTTTGCAAATCCTTCCTCAAGAATGCGCATTTGGAATTCCAGGATCCGGAACAATGGCAGGAGATGTTGGATAATGGATTTGAGTGGGTGGCAATGTCCAATGTGGTTGAGGTTGCAAGGGCCATGATCCAGTGGTGGATTTTTCTAGCGTCTTTGTGAGAGGGGTGTAATGGAAATATTTACTGGGCTGGGGATTTAGTAGGAACTAGGGCGTTATTTTGTAAAGATGAGAAATCGTAAAGTATGGAGTTTATTCAGTGCAATTTTGATCGTTTTGATCGATGGTGATTTTGTGGACTGGATTGGCTATGTGAGGTCTTTTTACGGGCATTAAACTCGGAATATCGTGAGAGTTAATCGTATCAAACCTGTGATTGTAATCTTTATCATCAAGTCTGCTTTTTTCTTCTTGCCCATACATGGGACATACAATTTCTCATGAAGATTTCCTCAGCACTCCGAGAGTCAAGACGGAACTCTCGTGCAAGTCACTATGTTCTCTCGCTTATTTGGGACATCACAAAAGGTTTTAATAGGATCGTGGTGGAAATAAAAGTGGCAGTAGATACCTCTATCTAGAGCCATCATTGTGCCGTCTTTTTAGGGCAATTCTATAATAAATATCAGCCCAGATAATTTCAAACAATGACTTCGTGTACCACAGAATTTCCAGGACGATACTTTAAATTCTTCTACATGGTTAGAGCTACTTACTGCTTGCCTTTATTGTTCGTCACAACATAGGGTTACGCAAGCTTTCCAAAGTCCTTAAAATAATCTAAAATTTCAATATTCAGCCCCGTACAAAATCGAGCAAATCCGTGATACCTGAGAACCACTAAGATATCAATCGTCATCGTCGCCATCGAAAAGCGTCTGCCTATTCGCATAAATCATCAGAGCAAGGATCAAAACCGCGGCAAAGCCTCTAATAGCATCCGTAAACAACGGCAGCCTATAAAGCATATACAACTCATTGAAAAACATTTGTTGCAAGAAAAGAAATACGATAAATGCGCCCAAGACAAAAAAAGGATGTCTCTCTGCATACGTATTGACAAAACTGACCAACCATCTCTGAATACGTCTGTCGTTTTGTTCTGCCCATTCGAGCAACGGTCCGAATACGAAACCAAATACTCCTGTGGCCATCCCCTTTTAAAGATCTTGCGGCATATAAAATTTGCGAGTGAGAATAGAGCTTTCCATGGAAGTTTGAATATCCACCAAAGCAGTCCTAAAATTGGCCCAAGCCATCTGGTGGCAAAGTCTTTCGCTTTGCAATAAATGTCTTTTGCGAGCGAGAAGGGTAACCATGGGCGTAGTTGTATTTGGATTGCGTAATGTATTAGAAGGTAGTAAGGCGGAATGGTTTCTTCTCCTCGGAATATGGTGTCTGGAAACATTGGACTGATGAATTCGGCGTATTCAGCAGGTGGATGTGGAGAAGCGAGAACATCGTCCTTCGTAGGAGCAAGTTCTGGTCGGTTCAGCTCTTATTCGTAGGTCCAGAATTCCACCTCTCCGTCTAGTTTTTGGATACGAAGCTCCAGGTTAAACATGATGATAATTTCGATGGGATTGGCGATGACAGGAAGGAGAGGAGATGTAGTAATTTCTTCCGTTTGATCCCTTAAGGTTTGCAGTGCGAGCTCCATATCTCGAGCGTTTTGCTGAAGGAGTAACTGTCTGCCCATCGGAAGACCTTCATGGCGCTCTTGTCTTTCTCTTGGGGTGTCCATCTTGTGTACGTGTTGCTGGAAAGGCGGAAAGAATGTTGAAATTGTTATGTTCCGGGCGATGTTTTGGCAGAAGAACGAAAGGAAATTGGGTAATTTTAAGTAAGAGGTATATTTTGATGTAATATTTCTGACAAACAGACGAGAATTTCGCGCTGGAAACGTACGAGAAGTGAAGGGCGGCAAGAAACTAGTGAATTAGCGACGGTACCTCGCGATGGTCAGTAACTACTTCCTCCGTGCATGTCCAACTCTCGTTGTTCTAGAATTCTAGGCAGACTTGGGCACTGATACTATTAATGAAATATCCAGGGGGTCTCTAACAATTATTATATCAAGTAGGACTTAGCTACTAATATATCAAGTTATATAATCGCTAAATAGTAAATCTATACTAATAGCTAATAAAACCTAGAGGCTTAACTTTTAGTAAAGTTATATATATTTTTATTAGTAAAGTACTCTATTTAAGTAAATACTTACATTTTTAGAAGCTACACCTCTAAAGCAAAAGAGATAGTAATTAAAATAAGAGAAGAATAATTTATAGAAAAAGAGTAGATTACGTTATATAATTAATATTTACTATATAGAGTTACTAGCTTAAAAAAGCTAATATTTATTAATAATCGTCTTTTTCTTACTAATAATATATCGCGCTAATTATATCGATTTAACGTGTTTCACAAGCGAGTCGCCCACACAAGCGAGTCGCCCACTTTTTCAACCTAGTGTTATTATAATACAAAATACTCAACACCACACAAAGTTATTATTACTATAGAAGCTATCTAGTATTCTTCAGAACTTTCGCTATCTTCTACATCTAATATTTCTACCTAACAAGTACGAGAATTATGCCCAGTTTTACTACAACGGCTACAGTGCCTGTCTACACGAACTCTCTTCCTAGACTCTTCACCTTATTTCTGGCCACTATTTTCCTCAGATGCAATTAAATCAGCTTATAATTTGTCCAGCAATTGTTGCTAACCTCAATTACCCAATCGTATAGTATATATATATCTTAGTACCAGGTAGAAATAAGTACTTTGCCTACGAATATAATAAATAACGAGATTGCCCATCCTGTTACGTTAACTCCCTGAATAACTATAACCCACTCGCGATTACCTAGCTAAACTTGCTTTCGCTTCCCACGCGTTTCTAAGCTTATAACAACAAGTTGGGACGAAATAACTCCCATCATAAAGCCACTTTCGTCAAAGTTGTAAATATCCTCATCTTAAATACCATATTTCTCTTTAATAGACTATACAAGCGTAAACCATGGGCCAATAACTCGCGGATCCTCAGTTAAAGCTCGCTGACGATCGTACGAACGACTCCATCGAGTTTTAAGCTCAGGTATACGTTTTATAAAGTTATCCGGCCAGTTCCTGCCTACAGGCTTTCCGTCGGGCTCTCTCAGCAGATTGTTGGCCATATCTCGTACCATATCCCTTATAGGCGAAAACCCTCGCGAATCCAACTCCAATATATATCTGACTATTGCCTCCTCCTCTGGCTTTATAAGCTTTTTCGAATTAGGCTGGCAATCGCGTCGTAAGGGCTTTCCGGCGCGTCGATCGGAGAGAGTCTTTCGAGGAACATGGTAAATCTTTGCAGCGCTTCGTTCGGTCAATGACGCGTTATTTTCGAGTTCTTAGGTTGCCAAAATGATATTAGCTTCTTGAGAAGGTAATTGAACGTTGTGGTGTTGAGCTATTATGATTTAAAGGTGGTACATGGTACGCGACGAGGAAAGTGGGCGACCCGCTTGTGTGGGCGACTCGCTTGTGAAACACGTTATATTAAAAGTCGATTATTAATAATTTATAGTATAAGTAAGGAATACTCAGGTACTTAAGTAGTACTCTAAGTAGTATAAGTAGAGTATAGTAGAGTAGTACTTAAATTTCGGTTAAGTAGAGTAGAGTAGTTACTTATGACTACTTAAGTAGTACTCTAAGTAGTATACTATAAATAGAAATAAATAACTAAAGTATAAAGTAGTTATTTTTAAAGTCTATATCTTTATCCTTCTTCTCTCTCTTCTTTCTTTCTTTATTAGTCCCTTCTTCTAGATAAAGGTCCTAGCTTTTTAGACTAATTATAGCCTTATTAGTAGGTAGATTAGTATTTAGAAGTGTTATTTTTAAGCTAGATAAATATTAGTATATATATATATTATTAGATATTTAAGGAGAAGGATTACTTATAACTTATATTCCTTCTCTAAATGTCTCTTTATATCTATTATAAATCTAGAAGAAAGACCGATTCTAAGAAGACTCTCTTTTCTTACTCTAGAATCTAAGATTAAAGCTATATATAAAGCTCTATTCTTAGATTCTAGAACTCTGCTCTTGGGATAGTACTTTCTTAGCTTAGCTATATCTTTATTAAGAGCGTCTATAAAGATCTTTTATCCCCTTTAAGAGTTAGTTATATATATATAAGTAAGAAGTAAGAAAGAGAGTAGAAAAGAGATCTCGCTTAAGCTCCTAGTAGCCCGGTAAAACCCACTCCGACGCCACTCCGAGCCTCGGTCCGGTCTGGCCCGATACGGCCCGAATACTCAGAGTACTATGAGTAGAGTAGAGTAGTACTTAAAATTGGTTGAGTAGAGTAGAGTAGTGGTCACTACTCTACTCTACTGTACTCATTTCTCACACTGATAATTTATTAATATAAACGCCCAAGTCTACTTCTAGGGTAATCAAGTAATTACCCAAGAAACTTAGAACAATAACAGTTTATAATTTAGAAGATCAACTAGGCAATTTAAAACAGTCAAGTTCAATTGTCCCACAGTATTTGGGGTGATACATACAACGAGCCAACCTATGGGTTCGTGAAGTCTGATGGTCCATTTTCCTGCTCCTTGCTTAGTAAATTCTCAGGGAGGTCCGGAAACGATATGCGGCAATATAAGAGTAGTGTGACTCTGAAGAACAAATATGGTATTCGTATGTAGCATTTCCCGTGATTAAATCCCTACAAGGTATGTGATCAAAAAAGCAACCCTTTTAGCTCTTTCCGTTCAAAGGACTCTTCTCATCGTAGACTGTACTCTCAATCTCATCGGGATAGACGATTCCACCTTGTTGTCGGACCTGATCCATCGTCTCCATAATCACTAAACTCTCCTCCCAAGTCAAAGTATCACTTTGCTTCTTCCCATCTCTCAAACACCTGGCAGCTTCATCCGCTTCCCAATACATACCATGTCCCCATCCCAACTCCCCATCTTTACTCTCCCTATCAGGGTCTTGGGGAATGGGACAATCCACCTCTTCAACCAGTCCTCTATCTCCACCTTGCATGATGATCCGATACTTCAGTGGTCGATACAAAGGACCAATAATTTGGATCTCCCCTTTGGTACCTTGGATCCTACACGCTGGGCCAGTTGCAGGAGAGTTTTCGCCATCGGGTTGAGTAGCAATCTTTAGTGCCGTAGTGGCCACGCCCATGGTTTTATTCTTCTGGAAATGGCAAATAATGCTCGTGTTCTCATCAGCACCAGTGCGATACTGATCCACAGCAGCCAAAACCTTGGGCCTCTCCCTATCCTCCTCTTTCTGGCACAAGTATAGAATTTGGAAAACCCATGTCAGAGAATAAATTCCCAAATCGAGCAAAGCACCTCCAGCCAAGTCCATATTTACCATACGGTTCTTGTCGCCAGCAGATCCGAGATTAAAGGCTTCGGAATCTCCGGTCAAATTGAAGCTGTTATCCGCAGTAACTCTAACCAAAGTTCCAATTTTTCCAGCCTTGATCAACTCCCTGACCTTGATAGAAAGAGGGAAGTAACGAGTCCATACTGCCTCCATGAGAAAGAGATCCTTCTCCTTCGCTTTCTTAATCAACAATCGTGTTTGCTCTGCATTAACCGTAAATGCCTTCTCGCAAAGGACGTGTTTCCCAGCTTCAAGACAGAGCATAGCATTTTGAAAATGGTGCGAGTGTGGCGTAGCTACGTAGATGATATCGATGTTTGGGTCTTTGACAAGTTCGTGGTAACTGCCGTACGCCTTCGCAGAGGTGGGGGCTTTGATAGAAGTGAGGAATTCTTGGGCTCGAGATTGGGAGGAGGAGGATGCGGCTGCCACGATGGTGTGGCTTACGTCTGTTACCGATCGACTGGAAGGATTTGTGAGAAGATCTTTGGCGAATGCTAGAGAGTGGTGGTTAGCAAATAATTACATACAAGAGGTTGGAGTTGGAGTCGAGAAGGGGTAAACTTGCTTGTCGCGATTCCGCCGGTGGCTAAAATGCCCCATTTTACGTTGAACGCCATTGTTGGAGATGTGAAGGTGATCAAGGGTTTTTGTTGATCAATTGAACAATTGTCGGGCTATAAGAAGCGATGCTGGTGTTGGGGTGGGCTGTTTATTTATACGTTAACGTCATCTGAAAAGGAAGTGGGGTAAAATGGCGGGGTAGCATCTCGGCGATTTCGGCTAAGCTCCGATCTGACGTTTCTTCCTTGACTAATCCATTTGAAATACTTCTAGCAGACTTTCACATGAGCTTCTCCCAACTATTGAATATGGAGTCCCCCTCCCCCCCCCCACCTTGCAAAAGTGTCGCACTTGTTGTTCTACATCACGTTCGTACCTACCTACGTTGTTCTAACTCTCAAGAAGAATTCTATTCTACGTACTTGGGAACAATCAAAATACTAGAAAGTGAACAAGAGGTAATTTATTCACTGCTGTGTTTAATGTTCACTACGAGACACCGTGGAAGCTAATTATTACAAAAGATCTAGGTTAGTTTTCCTATTCCTCTCACCTCGCACAGATTCAGATATATTTACGGCGCTTTTATTATATATCACGTAAGCATTGCTCTCTCTCAGAGACTTTTTCTATTCTGGTCATAGATATAACATAACCATTGGAATTCCATAGACCTTCTAGGACTATGCCCTGGAAGTTTCTATTCCTTTTTGTAGAGAGTATAGAAGATTCTAGAGTGAAGTATTATAATAGCCAGCTATCGGAATTGCCGAGGTTACGTGCCGGATAGGTTACGTCACGGATATTGTTTTAGGAGAGTAAGAGTTAGACCGGTTTCGGACTTTGTTATTATCTGATCTCTTGTATATAGATGCCCTTACTCTCTCTACTGGGAAGACTAATTTAGTCTTTTCCTTTGTATTAGAGCCTAGTATCTGGATATGTTATTCTATTGAACGTACTCTTATATACCTCTTTTATAGTAATATCTGTTTCGTGCCGTTATATTAAAAGACTAAATTCGACTCCGCCGAGGACGGCCTGTTATAATATCTTACTCGAGTACGACGACGTACCTGCTTTGAATTCGATTTAGCTTAGATTCAGATTAGTATATCGATAATCTTAAATAGCTACGTAATTAGAGACTACGTAGACGACTAGTAATATTAGGGTTTAATATCTATATAGATAGCTAGTAAAATCGTATACGGTTTATACGTTAAGTAGAGTAGACTATACTAAGTATTCCTAAGACTTCTAATAACCCTCTCTATATAGAGATTACTATATAAGATATAGATAGTCGATAATATATAGTTACCTAGAAGACTCTTAAATCTACCTCTAAACCCCCTCGACTCGAATTAGTATATAATATACTAGAATAAGAAGAGACTCTAGGTCCCTCTAAAGCTCCGCTTAAGAGCGTTAAGTAACCTACTAGGGAAACCAGTAGGCCTCTCTTCGAAAGGTCTACGAATCGCACTCGCACGCCTAAAAAAAAGTCTTAGAAAGGAAAGAGCCCTGCTCGAAACCCCAAAGACAATCGAGACTTTTCTAATGCGGACGAGATGCGGGGTGTGGTATAAGGCTTGGAAGAAAAACTTTAAGATAATAACGATCGGTTCGTACAGTTGGAATCAAATATAAGTGAACTTAGGAATCAAATCAGAGATCCTCAACCTTTACACGAGGGCGCTTCTTGCCCCGACCACCACCTGGAACAGCCGCAGCAGGAGGGGACCGCAAGCTCTTCAGGTGGGCCTCGAAGAGGTCCCGAACCTGGGCCTGCACGGAGTTACCGTCGCCCACTGCACTGGCCAAAGCCTGTTGGAATGTTAGTCTAAGTCACCACCGAAACCCCACCGACCATGGAAGGAGTACTTACAGCAATCTCGACGCGAAGCGCCCGAGTCTCCTCCAGCAGCGCGAACTGCAACTCCCCCGAGGTCTTAGGTGCCTCCGCACCGGCAACGACCAAGATCTTGTCAATGGCCTTGGCGGCCTTCTCGACCGCAACGATCCCATCCGCCAGCTGCAAAGCAGCGAATTCCTCCTCAACGAACCAAGGGAGCTGGAAATGGTTAGTGTGGATTCGGACCAGATTCGGACCACATTCAGACTGTTACTTACGGGAGAGCAACGAGCATTCTGCTTTACGCAGTATTCACACTTCTTAGATGTGTCTTTTAAAAAGACACACTCATGCTCGCCGTCACGGGCCATTGCCCGAAGGCACCGAACGCAGCAGACCCGGTGGGCACTCGGAAGGGCACCAGCAGGGCAAGGAAGAGGCATCTTGCTATATTAAAGATGATTAGCACTCTAAATCAGCCCCGACCCAAAGGTGAAGACTTACGTTGTGTGTGTATGTGTGTGTATGTGTGTATGTTGTGTGTATGTGTGTATGTTGTGTGTATGTGTGTATGTTGTGTGTATGTGTGTGTGTTGTGTGTATGTGTGTATGTTGTGTGTATGTGTGTATGTTGTGTGTATATGTGTCTAAAAACGTCAGCGTATAAAGATATACCTGATCGGAATGTATTCTTACGGTTTGGGTTGTTGTTGTTTATTGGAAAGGAAAGAAGAAAAATCAGAATCGGGAAGAGTCGGCTGTTGATATACTAATTACAACAATAGCTAGCCGATTGCAATTGTTGTTTGTTGCTATTGTTATAAACGACAATAGCAAATACCCGACAATACGCCTGCAACCTACCGACTCCCACCCGACAGCCAATTAAACCCCTTCCTTTTGTTTAACGCTATTGTTACACAAGGAATAGCAAACAAACCACAATTCAAACGACAAAACAATACTACCGTATACCGATACTACACAGATACCACCCCGACTATAATACGAAGCCTCGAGGACAAGTCTTTTTTAAGGGAGGGGGATGTGATAGCCAGCTGTCGGAATTGCCGAGGTTACGTGCTGGATAGGTTACGTCACGGATATAGATGCCCTTACTCTCTCTACTAAGAAGACTAATTTGGTCTTTTCCTTCGTATTAGAGCCTAGTATCCGGATATGTCATTCTATCGAACGCACTCCTATATACCTCTTTTGTAGTAGTATCCGTTTCGTACTATTATAATAGTAGAAGTAATATTAGATAGTTATTAATACTAGAGAAGGATCTACTAGTTACTAAACTATAAAGTGTTTAATATTTACTTAAAAATAGAGTAATTCTTATTAGTTCTATTCTTTAACTTCCTCTCTTAATAGTACTGCCTTCTCTAGTTTGCTACCAACCAACCTACTTTATATTTAGTTTAGAGAGAGAGAGAGTATATATAAGAGTAGTTTAGCTGTGAAAATATCTATACTCTATAGATAATTAAGAGAGAGAGGAAGAGTATAGTGCTAGGTAAGATCAACCCAAGTAGCTTGTGTCACTCGGGAAATAAGGTTGTAAAACACTATAATGAAGAACCTATGAAATCAAGCTTTCGCTTAATCAAACAGACATAAAGTCTATTGAGTGAGAATTCGTAGTTTCGTAACCTTCTAGAATCTCGGAACACTTCAGTTGGACAACCCTGGAAGTCTTTCCTATAGTTTAGGGGCCTTTGTAGGTATCGAAACCAGCTTTCCCAGGTGTGGTCAATGTTGAGGAATTTTCGTAATCCAGACATGAGGCAAAGAATAAGACTCAAGAATTGCAAGACTTTCCTGGAAATCCGTGAAAGAATTGATCTCTTCTCATGTTTCCTGGTGAAAAAGGTGCTATCGAGAAATGTCCCACAACTTGCGTTTAGTGGGCGTAGAGCTACTCGCTTTTCACAGCTGGAAAAATGTGGTGCAGGTATATTTTCACGAATCGAGACAGAAACGAGTAAGTAGTAATGTGCTTCATTTTACTCCTATAAAGCGCCTTTTACTTCCATGCTGTGTCCCTTGCCACATGCAATGTGGTATCTCCCAATTCGTTCCAGCTCTATGTATCCTTGGGCACCCTAAACTCCGCGAATTCCCCATATCCCATCCCAAATTTCTCTAAATAAAGACAATAAAATTACATGAATAAGAACCCATCAATCAAACAAATCAAGCAGGTGGAGACATGACTCCAGTCTTCTGCTGGGTAGTCAATTCTGGTGTGCTAGCCCCTGGACATCCGACTCCCTTCACACCGGTAAAGCTCTGTAAGGTGATGATCATAGCTGTCGCACGAGTCTTTTGGGTGTTGGCATCTGTGACTTTTGGATCGGTGTTGAATGTGATTTTTGTTCCAAGAACATTTCCTGCTGCGACGTTGTCGCTAAGCTTTTTGATGAAGTCGGCGCGAGCTGGTGGACAGTTTTTTGGAATTGGAACGTTGTTTGCGCCAACGCCAGAGCCAGCTTTGATGCTGAAGTTTGGAACGAGAGAAGGATTGATTGCAGCTGCTCGGGTTTCAATGTCGAGATCAATTGCTGTTGGAAGAGCAGATGCACCGAGGGCGAGGAAGAAGATGGCGGTGGTGAAGAATTGCATTTTGAAGGTTGTATTGGTTGGTGAGTACAAGATGATAATTTTTAAAAATTGGGTATAAAAACTTTTGGGTATCGTAGAATTGAAGCAAAGTGAAATAAGACCAGCTTCCAAAGTAGAAAAATGATTGCAGGTTGTAAGGAGTGGTAATTTGTAGTTGGATTTGTGAATAGAAAAAGAACGGTCTCGTCAAGAGATGGGTATATGAGGAAAGAACTGTTGAGATGATGTTGGAATGATCAATTGCAAGTGCCCAATGCGGTACTCTTATACACCTTGACTACTTCCGACACTCTCCCCCCTTAGCCGCGTCGCCTTGACAAGAACCCTTCTTTTCAAAGTACCGAGCAGGCCTCGTTCCAGTATTCTGGTCTAAGGATCGGTTTGAACCAAAGACTGAACTCTGGCCAGAACTGTCAAAACTCTCAAACATTCTCATTCTGTGATAATTTTAATCGCATCACCTATGAAAGCTCTCATGAAGAGAGGCACTGCTCGTAGGAACAGTCTCAGAGTTTCCAGAAGACCTGGTCGCATAAGCTTCCCTCAAATTGATTCCATGATATCGAATCCCATCAGAGAATCCTACTGACCCACATTTTACCCCATACAAAACCCGATTCAACTGGCGCCACCCCCATAAGCGCTGAACCAATCAGCGCACTCATCACCCAACAGTTCGGAACGAAGCGAACCAAAACTGCAGGGGAAGGGCGCCTTTCACAAACATGAAACCATGCACGATAGGCTTGAATTGTGCAAGCCCTCGTGGTCACATTGGTTTTTTAAACGTCAACTGTTTAAGATCAGATTGCGACAGGTGCGATAAGGATGACCTCCCGGCGATCAGACGATCAATCAAATCCCCACGAGATTCTATTATGGTGCTGTATTGCTTAGACTAAACGGAACCTAATCCACGAGGTCGATCGAATCCTTTCTGAAGAATTACATGCGATAATTCTTTTAGCACAAGAGTTTGAAGTATTTTGGTAGATTTTTGAGCCGCAGTTAAATCCTTCCTTCAACCACCCTTCCGGACCTCAGAAGTACCGAGCACTCGATACTTGGGGAGTCCTTCCTTTCCCTCCTTGACTCGCCCCTAAAATTTTACCCTCGAAGAAAATTAAGAAAATCTTTATCCCCACCAACTCGTTTCTTCGTGGACGTTGTTTCACAAACATAACCGCGTCTCTTGAATCAAAATTGTGATCAGTTGAAACATCCTTCATTCATCCGGTAAATTCTGGGGTACAGGTTATAATTCTCCTTCGAATTATATGACGGTAGCATGGGTATTATGGAGATACTGTCGCCAATAAATTAGCTTGGAGAACTCTATCTGCAGTAGACCCGGTTGAAGAACACATAATTCGTTTCGCCTGTGGGTATCGCACCGAACCTCTTCTCTCTGTCTGGTTTGAAAGTTTTCGGGAACTTTGAGTTTGTCGTGCGACCGGTGACAGGACGTTTACGTCGCATATGTTTTGACTCGTCCGGACTTCTTACTACATATATCGGCCTTTTCCCAAACCCTTTGATGGGAGCGCCGTGTTATATACGCACGGGTCGGCTCTTCTAGAGGCAATTGCAGTTTGTGAAGCCGATTCGGACGAATTACAGAAGAAGACACTGTGCTCAGAGACCCGAGACCGGACTATCCGCCGAGCAAAGATCTAGCCCCTCTTTAATTGTAAAACTTTACCAAATCCTCTCCTAGAAGTCTGGCTTGTAAGTCATTGCTCTCCGGCACTATTGTGTCTTATTGTGCGACTATCCTCGGGTAATTGCTACCCGAGAAGGTTTTGGAGAATTAAATATATCTTCTAATTCTTCTCGGATAATAATTTTGATTACCCCTGGCTGTGTTGTACAAGCCTTAGCTTACAGGTGACGGATACTCGAAGAGTAATGCCCTATATTTGCTCGACTTTAGTCAACCGTTGAATTTGACATCCATTGCATGTTTGACTGAACAGTACATACTTAATGGCCTGGACAACCTCAGAGTTCCTGTAACAGTTTGATTTGGATATTAAGTAGGATTCGATGGGTTTGGAGGCCACACACGAGGTGGGCGTATTCGAAGTGTGTCCTAATTGAGAATCAAGCGAAAACCCGACGTTAGCTTTGTTGTGCTACGGAATATTGCCGAGTTCTTGGGGAAGGACTCTTGGACCTGTGGTGTTTGAGAAAAGACACGAAGCAGGAGGTCATTTTGCTTCTTATGAGAATCCGGAGCTATTGGTTAGTGACTTGAGGAATATGGTTGTGAATGCTAGACTTTTCAAGGGTTCGGATGATTAGGTAGAAAGGGGGGTGTGAAGGTGGAATGGTTATTCTATTCTATAGGGAGCGAGAGATGAATAATCATGTTACGGAATCAATGCACCATTCAATGCAATTTTGGCTAATAGGAGTGATATTTAAGTTTATCACCTATGGATTTGTCTCAAACAAAAGTAGAAGCCTGTGATTAATCGTAAAAGAAAGAATCAGTCTAGATTGTGGCCACTTTACTTGGACACCTTGATGGGTACCCAAGCTGTGTGAATCAATACTAGTAGCAAAAGATCGGAATGTTCAAGACTCAGATGAATGTGGTATCGTAAAGATTAATAACATGCCCAACTCCCTTTCCAGCCTTGGAGAGTGACATAAATACCCAGCTCCTCACCCAACCTCGGAACTTCTCAACACCAACATCAACACCAGCTCTACACAAACACAAACTACTACTCAACACAATACACTCTCAACCCCAAAGCAAAACACTCCCACAACTCAACTCGACCCCAACGATGTCTGAAAAACCCACCACCCCCAAAAAGAAAGCCGCCAGTGGCCCTCGTTCCATCCTCTCACCGGGCGACATCTCCTACTCCATCACCAGAACCGGCGCTCTACCCCAATCTCCATCCAAGAAGAAGACTACTAGCACCGTGAGCCAACGCTTAGCTGCTGGCGACATCTCAATTGCAGTTGCTACGACTGGTGATCTGCCTGCGACGGCAAAGGGAAACGCTGAGAAGGATAAGACGACGAAGACAGCGGGAGGGAAATGAATGAATTAATATGGATTGCTTGAGGATGTTTCGTTTGCTATGGGAAATAGTAAGGTGTGATCTCGAGATGAGGAAGTCATCGAGAAGGGAGGTTGGATGGATCATGAAGGTCGGAGTTGAAGGAAGGATGGCCTTATCAAAGCTGGGGATCCCTCTTGTTTCGCTTATTTTCACTTGCACTGAGAGGATATTCGTTCTGTGTTCTGCTTCTTGAACAGTCAAGACAGAGGACCGCCGTTAGTCATTAAAAACTTCTTTCTTGCGATTCGTCCTATCCTACATTTTATTGCTTTGGAAATCCAAGTGTGCTCTGTTTCAACTGTTTCAACTTTGAAGGCAACGTCCCTGAATTAAATTGTATAAGTGTTACATACACTAAATGTTTGATTCAAGATCAGGCTTAAACTCATCTGAACAACGGTTATTTTTGACAGCAAATTGAACGATGACAAATGTTTAAACCGATAATGCTATCGACGGTAGAATAAAAAACGACAGTAGCATACAAGTTGAATGAAGAAAGTTCAGATGAAGAACATGAGAGCTGAGGTAGCAAAACTATGTGCTAACTTTGCTTAGTGAGTGACAAGGAGCCTGAATTCTTCAGAAGAACGAAAATGTAAACGTGGTTTGTTTCTGCCTTAGAAAACTCTTCTTGGAGAATATTTGGTATGAATGGTCCAGCTTTAGGGTTGTAAACGTCGCGTAGGTGTGCTTCTCACAGCCACCTAAGTGATTAGGAAACCTATCTCGGGGCCTACATTCTTACTATTTAAGAACATGTGAGACAAGTATGGCTCAGCAGCGAAAGAAAGAAAAAAGTTCAAGCAAAAATCTAAAAAAAAGTCGCAATAAACCATGGCATTCCAAATACTACAACGAAAGTAAGCCGGTAATACTAACTTTACTGTGATTGCAGAATGAACAAAATACACTGGTAATTATTTAATTCCTCATTCCCGCTTGTCTACACGCCTAAAAATTCTCCCAACAACCAAGAACTATCCTCCAGCCCCCGTATCCTTTTTCTTCTTCTTATCCTCCACAAGCTCAATATTATCTTCGGGAATAAGCGGATACTTCTCCAACAAAAACTCCTCAATCTCCTCACTAACATCACCCTGCACCACAATTTCCTCTCCCCCACTAGGAACCTTACTCACACTACTCCCCGTAGCGAATTTCTTCCCAAACTCCTTTGCCACCTTCTTATTTTCCAAGCCAAAGGCTTCGAGGCCCGAGACGGCCGTGACGTATTTCCGCTTGTTGCGCTCGATACGTTTTATGGTTACCTTGGAGGCGGAGATGGTTTGGGCTTGCTTTGCTTCGAGGGCTTCGGCTTTGAGGGCCTTTTTGTGGGCGTCTTTTTCGGCGCGTTTGCGGGCGTCGAGGGAGAGGGTTGAGGTTGCTGCTGCGAGGGCGTCTGTGGTAATATCTGTTAGTGGAGAGTTGACTAACTTGACGGAGGAGAGGGAAGGTAGGGGGTAGCTTGCCTTCAGACCATAAGCGCTCGTACATGTCCTCGTCTGTCTTCTCGAGCCATTCCTGGCATTTCTTTACGGTGCCGCCGAATTCGCAGTACTATTTCCAACCAATATCGTCAGTGTTTCCATTCCCATTTGTAGTTTTTGTTCTTTTCGAAGGGAGGGAGGCTGGTTCGGCATACCTCTGGTGGTAATGAGCATACTATGCAAAACAAACAAGTTAGCAAGACTCGATTTCTGGGATGGCGGGGTTATTTCTTCTGTCTTGGAGATAGACTGGACGTACCTCCACAGTATGTGACGATTCTAGACTGAGGCTCTGTTGACGCATCTGCAGCTGAGGTGTCTGCCATTTTGTATGGGTATCTTGTGATTGTTTGGTTGTGGATAGTTGGGTGTGTTTAGTAGCTACTTGAAGGCAGTTGATGGAGGGGATATCGATGTTGATGGCGGGGCAGGTGGCGCCAAGCATTTTGTTCAGGAAATCTTACCCCTGCCGGGGTTCTAAATAACCAAGAGTTGATAAATCGAATCTGACCTGGCATTTTTGATCCGAGTATAACAACAATTACTTCACTTGAAGCAAGTCTCTTTTGCTTTGTAGTATATTGTACTGTACGTATTCGAAAAGAAGGAGTCTTGTTTTTGACTGTTGCTTGCTAATAAATCAGCTTTATAAGATACTTTCTCACTTGACAATTCCTTCAAGTATGAAGATGTTGAAAGCTGTTTTCTTTCATGGCCAAATACAAAGTAGTGTAAGAATATTTGCGGCAAAAACAAGTTTCTTCCAAGGTGCTGAAAAGCCCGGGCGGGCCCTTCTAGAAGATAGACGTGGGAAGTATTCATCAATTAAAGGTAGTCCTATCAACAAATTCAAGAATCAGAATCCAAAAGGCACGCTTATTAGTTAAGCATCCGAGTGGAATAGAAAGGAAAAGAATAAGCAGTGGCAGTAAGAGAGAGGAGAAAAATAGAGGAACGGAAGCTGGCCAGAGGAGAAGAGAGGATAAGGGCTAGTGGTAAGCAGACACGCGTCAAACTTGATAAATGCATCAGAGTTGAAAAATAAGTAAAGTAAATGGTTCCGTCAGCATAGTTTGTTTTAATTCTCTGTTGATTTTCGACATGCTTTGGGTTCACTGCAAGTTGAGGCTCCATAAGAAAGCCCAAGGCGCTGTGACCAACCTCGGGCGCTAAACGCGCTAAACCAGAGAGCTTCGCAATACAATAGCTACCTGAATTCATGTACACATTCGCAACAACAACCAAACAAACTCCCCAAACTCACCATCCACCCATCAAATCCACCCACCCTCCAATTCCCTCCGATACCTAACCTACTCAACCTCCCAACAAATCCTCTTCACGAGGCACCACAAACAAGATGGGTCTCGAAGCAGTAATGATAGTAGTGGACAACAGCGAAAGCAGTCGAAACGGAGACTACACGCCCACAAGATTCGAAGCCCAATCCGATGCCGTATCTCTCATCTTCTCCGCAATCACACAAGGCAACCCCGAATCATCGGTAGGACTGATGAGCATGGGAGGCAAAGGCCCGGAGGTTCTCGTCACTTTGACAACGGACCACGGAAAGATATTGGAGGGTTTACATCGCACAAAGTCGAAGATTAGAGGGGAGAGTCATCTTGCTACGGGGATACAGATCGCAGGTGTGAGTATTTTCTGTGGGTAGTATGTGAAGGGGAAGGAGACTGATTTATTCTAGTTGGCACTCAAACATCGACAAAACAAAGCACAGAAACAGCGAATCATCGTCTTTACCTGCAGCGCCATACCCGAAGACGACAAAACTCTCATCAAACTAGCCAAGAAGATGAAGAAGATTGGAGTAAACATCGACTTCGTGGCATTTGGAGAGTTGGATGACGGCACGACTAAGAAGTTAACGGCTTTCAACGAGGCGGTTAAGAGTAGTGAGGGATCACATTTGGCAATTATCCAACCCGGGCCTGGACTTCTTAGCGACCAACTGGTTACAAGCCCCATACTGAATGGTGACGGATCTGCTGCGCCGGGTGGAATGGGAGGTGCCGCTGAAGGCGGTGACACTGGTGCTTTTGAATTTGGTATCGATCCTAGTGTGGACCCAGAACTTGCTTTGGCATTACGCATGTCGATGGAGGAAGAAAAGGCGAGAGTTGAGAAACAGAATAAAGATAAGGCGGAGGCAGAAGCCAAGGCTGCGTTACCGGAAATCAAGGAAGAGGACGAGGCTTCACAACCTTTATTGAATAAGGATGGAGAGGCAAGCGGATCGAAGGACGACAAAAAGGACAAGGATGGTGATGATAAAATGGATACTGCATAGATTCTGGAGGAAGTATTGCATTGCGGATGGCGTTGGGATGTACCAATAGATATTGCCATGATGGTGCAAAGGGCTAAGGACTTTATTCTTTAATATGAGACCTTGGGCTCTGATTTCTGTTCCTCTGACTAGTTCTTCTATTTGCCTCTTGCTTGCTGCAATTCCGGGCCCTTCCTCACGAATCCTCTTCCTGTTGGGTCCAGACAGGACCATTCCAAATTCATGATGTCTAGACGTTTCTTCTTTCTCTCTTCATGTTGGGGTAGAGATAGATTGCTTCGCCCCTTCGGCCTGGCCCTTCATTGAGCAAACAGCTGGCTATCTCTCGCCCCTCTTAAGACCCATAACCTGACGCCCAGCCCTCAATCGTGATGGCCTCACCCTGAAAATCCCTTCCGCTCCCTCTAGATAAGAGTTCAACATGCTCCCCTTACTCAAACCCATCATCGTGAATTGACCCCCCTAATCTCCCTCACAAGCCTCCTCTCCCACCCCTCACATCTCACTGGCATCTCCAGACTGTAAAAAGGGTTCTTCATTACGTAATCCGCATACAGTCCATATATCGTACCCATTATCTTCTCGATATTCGGTTGCTGTGGTTCAGTGAAGAGGAGGAACTTTGTGCCGGTAAGGGTTTGGAAGCATTGGAGACGGAAGTTTTCGGTTTCTAGGACTTCGATACCTGAAGGCGGGGGAGGGCGCGAGGAAGATGTGGTGGACTGGGAAGAGTTGGGAGAAAGGGGGTTTAGGCGCGTGGAGATTGCGTGTATACTGGGAGGTGTTAGTTTGGGTGGAAATGGAGGGGGGAAGGAGAGAGGAGGGCAATGGGGAAATGGGGTTTGGGAGAGTGTACCCGTGAAAGGTTCCTGCTAGGACGAGGTAATCGTTTATGCTTAGTTTGTTGAGACCTTCTGCGAAGTCGCGTTGGTAGACTAGACCGCCGGCTTTGTTGATTATGATTAGGGCGTAGACAACCCTATTGTTTTGGTCAACATCACTCTTTGTCCAAAAAACCACCATCTGGAAACGTACATTTTGTCTTCGTGGTTTCGAGGGTATTGTTCGCGAAGCTGGAGCTGGAGCTGGAGATACGTAATTTAGAGAGGTGCGAGGTATTGGGGGATCAATTGGGAGGTTGTGGTGAGTGTGAGAGTGAATGGCGCATTGGTTGTTGTTTGGTTGATCGGTCGTCACATTTCCCCGGATTTTGACGAGGCTAGAGGGAAGCTTTTACCTGGGCTTCAAAGCTTCTCTTTCACGCGACAGCAACCCCACCAAGTCTTCCTCTCGACAGCCATACACATTACCGCCAACCTCGTCCTCGACTACCAAGAACCTCTCGTTCTCTCTATCCCAAAACTCATCTACGGTCACCCTACTGCAGCCTTTGTCAACGCGAGAATCCAGCGCAAACATGGCTACCCCAGCGCCCACCTCCCGGTCCCGCGAAGCCCCCCAAGGCGACGAAGAAGCTGCGAGCGAGTTAAGATTGGGCGAGTTCCAGAATGTGGATGCGTTGACGCATAGTGAGGCTGCGCTGGTTATTAATGCGTTAGTTGCGAAGAGGAAGGCTGATAGGAAGAATGTCAATGAGACTGAGTAAGTTTTTGGTTTTGATATTTGTCTGGGCGCGGGAGGGAAGATAGAAGGGAGAGAAGGCGATGTGGACTTGGGTTATGACGGGTGTTCTGGAACTAAGGATGAACCATATGGGTAGCAAATGGAGGGGCAGAGGGGAGTTTGCTATTGTAGGAGTCCGGGGGTTCTTGCGCATGGGGGCAGGTTGAATGGTGGTTAGATGGAGAGCGTTGTGTCGCTGCTCTCTATCTTTTCGTTGTTCTCTTGCTCTCCTCAGTTTCGCATGGAGGGGTAGATTCTAGTTTGATATCTTGGAAGTTCTGGGGACTGCGTATGGGCGAAATATTGAGTAGATAAAGAGCGCTAGCGGCGCTCTCTATCTTTCTCGTTGTTCTCTTGCTATCCGCAATTTTTCGATGCTAAAGCGCTCTTGGAAAACTATATACTAATTTCCCCTGCCTACAGAATCCTCCAAAAGACAACACAATACCTAGAACACTTCGCCCGTTTCCGTCGAAAGGAAAATGTTGAAGCTGTAGAGAGATTGTTGACTGCAAAGAAGGCATTGGCAAAGTTTGAGAGAGCGCAATTAGGTATTTTGCTCTTGTCCCTTTTTCCACCCTACACATACATATGGGATCCATTGAAGCACTGGTTATGTGTTAGTGGAATAGGCTGACGGTTGAGAAATAGGTTCATTATGTTGCGACACAGCCGAAGAAGCAAAAACTCTCATTCCTAGTCTTACAGATAAGATTAGTGATGATGAATTGCAAGAGTTGTTGGATGAGATTACCAAGTTGATGGGTTATGGAAATTAGAGAGGGTAGGATGCGACTGGGTGGTGGTTTTTACGTTTGCGGTGGAGGGAAGAGTGGATGGTGGATGTATGGGATTTCATGGCGTGGATTGCGCTATGTTTTCCATTGCATTCCGTTCCTCTATTCTTCTCCGCCCATATCAAGAATATTTCTGAAAAGCACCAAGTTCAAGTGGGAAAAGGATGAAAGAAAAGTAAAGATTGGGAGAGGCGTTTGTGGATATCCATGCATTTTCAAGGCAGTCAGGCAAGAATCTGCTTTTTGGGGTGTTTAGAGGAGTTTGCGGAATAATGTCTGGGGCTTTTCCCTCTTTGCTACTATTAGGTATTAATCGAAGATTTTGCCAAAGCCCCCTGTATCTGGGTATTACTGACTTGATTCTATACTGCATTTCTTTGTGGAGGCTGTAATCGCCCCTTTTTTTCTGGGTATTTTTCATACGATGTTTTGCCTTATGTTTGACTACAGTCTGGTCTGTGGTTCAAATATGATGGGATGTTCTCTCTGCCCATTCTATACGTGGAACTTCCCGGGCACCCCTCTCTATTCCCTCTCCTCTTTGGTCTTTACGCATTGCCTCAAAGTTTTGGTGTTGCCGATTTTTTTCGGTATAGGACCTGGCACTACGGGGACGGTGCCCCCTCCATAAACTGTCTTAAATCCTGAATAAAACTACAACACGACAATTAAAGTAGATGAGCTTCGATTGTGTTATTAATTAACTGTCAGAGACTTGTTCTATGTTTTTTGTACATTTTTCTTGTCTCTTCTAGACGTTGTTGTAGTCCTTTCGTAGGGTGTCGCGTAAGAAAAAATGAGAGATTTCCTGGGCACCAACAAAATCAGAGGTGTAATAAGCTACCTAGGAACTTCATCTGTAAGAAGCAAAAACGAACTGCACAGCCACAGCCGAGAGAGCCTTGCGAGTATGCCATCCCCACGCCCTCTTTAGACACTGTCTTCAACCTATGTATATTACCAAGTCCGCTTCTTAAACTTGGCAAATTTTCCATTTCATTGCATTTATAATGTTGAGAATAACAAGAACTCATGGCTCAACCACAATTTGCATCAAGTTCAAAAGGGTTGGTTTCTCATTACCCCGCGCTTGTCCAGGCTTCATTACTGACAGAACCCCAAGCATGTAGAAATGATCTTTGGGCCATCGCCGCATCAAAGTTGAAGAAACACGAACGACTCGCCCTCAATTCTAGCAAGCTGACGATTTTATCCGAACTTCGAGACGTGGCAGAGAATTCAAGACAACAATGCGATTCCAAGAAGTGGAAATATAGAAGGAGTAGTGGGGAGACGGTGGTTGTGCGCGCGCTCTTGGGCAACGTCATCAAATGGGTGGATTTGTTTAAACAAGTTGGAGATACGGTTGTTCAATATGATCCAGGACATGCTGCTCTTCCATGGGCTGGAGTTCGTTTCTTATTACAGGTTAGTGAAATAGTTTTTTGAATTAAATCGTCCCTCCTTTTCCTTCTATTATTGTTACAAGATATGCCAGTAGCTAACTTCCAGCCAACAGTTTGCTGTAAACGACATGCAGAAACATGCTTTTGTTGTGGAGGGTGCAAGCACTATTTCCCAAATGATATGTCGCCACGCTCTTTTTGAGCAGCTATATCTGCAAAAGGATACCCCGGATTCTCGAGAGCTCAAAGATACTTTAGTGGACTTATACGTCGACATTATGGTTTATTTCTCGAAAGCTACGGCGTACTTTGAATCCAGTTTTGCAAAGTGTGTGATCAAAAGTGGTCTCATCGGGAAAGCGAGTTTCGAGGACCAAATCAACTCAATCGTGAAATAGGAGGCACTTGTTTATCAGTGTTCCAGTCTCGTCCACACAGAAACGCAAAACTATCAACACGAAAGTCTTCTTGCGCTACTCCATCAGATCAATAGTCCGATAGTGCGCATGTCAGATCAGCTCAGGGATATTCAAGATCATTTAGAAAATTCAAAACGACGCGATATATTAGACTGGGTTTCAATGCAACCATATCCCCAACATCATGATGAAATGAGAAAAGATGTGGCTAAGGGTACTGGGGAATGGCTATTGACTGATCCCACATTCAAAGACTGGAGGGACTCGAGTATGTCCCCCCATTCTGTGGCTCCACGGAATCCCCGAAAAGCAAGTTAGCTTCGATTGTCATTGATGATCGTTTCAAATCAATTCGAAATAGCGAATGCCATGCACCAGCCTTCTTTTACTGTTCTAGAAACCCTACTGAGCCAGAGCGCTCCTCGCCGGAAAAGATTCTTGCGGGTATAGTAAGGCAGCTTTCTCGATTCGATGTCGGTTGTTCGTTGCTTCCTCCGGCTGTCCAAAAATACAATTCTCGGATGGCTGTAGACTGGTCCACTTTTCCCTTGGGTATTGAAGAGAGTTGTGAGAAATTGACTTCTTTATAGATCCCAAATTCGCGCCCTTCTCCAGGAAATGAGCTAGGTGTAAATCTGTTGTAGGAAACTCGCGTTTCACTCTGTACGATACATCAGCTGCCAAGATTGAGTCCAAGCCTAATTGCCGAAGGGGTGTCTCGTCGTCTAGCTGGACTGTATTGAGATATGGCTCAAGCGTGGAATGAATGACCTTAGTAATGGTTGACCATTGTCTGTCGAGTTCTTGAGTAGTTGGCTCCTTGCTCAAGCTTCGTTGGCCTGATTCTTCTCCGTTTTTCCGATGAGAGCACACCATATTTCTTGCTTTTGTCGGCTGCCAATCTTGGACAACCAAAACCGTTGGCATTTCGGTAAAGTCCACGCGTAAGTTTTTGAACCACTTTCGATCCTCTCTCATTTTCCGTATAACATCTTGCAGAAAATCACCAGCTTTTCCTCTGCTGTTTTCTAGTCGTTTCTCCTCGAGGTACTCAGGATCAAACCAAAGGAAAGGCTTTAGGAAAGGTCTATGCGTCTCCCCAAACCATGCTTTGCATTTTCCACTATATGCGTGACTAGTTAGTCTCTCCGCATTACTGATTAGAAGATACAAGCTAGTGGATCTTTTCTCCTCACCATATCATTCCACCAGCTTTACATCTGGTGAGAAGCTTTGAAATACAGCCAGGTCTCGGACATATATCCTTCGGACCCTGCTTGTACTAAACGAAAGTTAGCAATGAGTATAGTTTGATGGCAGAAAACAAACCCTCCCAATCACCACAGCCATCGTAATACCGGCCCCTGGTCTCAGAAGCGATAATGTCTGCTCCGTGATTATTTTTGAACTATCTTCTGTGCAGAAAAGTTCATATTCGCCAGCATAGACCTTCTCGTGCCCCGGTCCGCATTTGAATTGTTCTTTTATAATCGCCTGGAATGTCTGTTTTCTCCTCAGTGTTCCGTATCTCACATATATATGGAGTAAAGTAGGATTCTTACATTCCATCCATATTCAGGTGCAATCGGTATGAGACGACCAAGAGCATCCTCCAACTTTATTGGCTCTTGAAACCAAGTATGTCGTAGATCGATACTCGTCGATCCATTCTGGATACTCGTTATGTAAGACAAAATCTGCATATTCGAAGTCCAAACTTTTCCTACCAAGCTCGTCAAGCCCAGTAGCTGAGGTATCAACTTTCCAGACACAAGTCCATAGAGACTTCCCACCTTTTGATTGTTTACCTCCAACAACTCGGTCTGGCGTTTCATACCAGCTTGAATCTTCCTATCTCTTTCTGAAGTAACACTCATACCAGACCCCATAATCTCCAAGCCCAAAGTCGTCAACCGCATATTCAAACTCCCCACATGACCCGAAATATAAGCACGTAACTTCAAGACTTCGTCACTCATATCAAACTTCCATTTCACGCTCTTCCCAAAACGCTTCATCGCATTCCCATCCTTACCCATAGCAGGCTGATCCGAAAACTCCGCTTCATAACTCTTCAACTTAGACAAAAACTCATCCAAGGGATACTGACACATTAAAGCAGCAGCTTTCACAGAATTAACTGCTATTTCCTGTCCCGCAACCGACCGGAGATGTTCAATTTCAAATAAGGCTCGTTGGAGGGCGTGTAACTCTAGTTCTAGGGCGAAATATTCCGACCGCGAGTTTCCGCTTACTGCTGATATGACATCTTTGATTAGGTTCGCTGCCGCGATGAAGTCGCCTGCCGAGAAGCCGAAGGACATATTTGCATATTTGGTGGTTTTAGATGAAGGATTGATGAATTGCTGAAGCTGAAGATCGGATGCGAGGTAAAAGCAGCGTGTAGCACAGAAAAAGCAAGTTCTTATCGGCATCAGCTGAGCCACCTTCCTTACTAAAAATATTTCCAGCTATATGCTCCTCCGACCATGAATCTTGATCTTAGGAAAGTATTTTTTGATGCAATTGAAGTTGTATCAACGAGAGGGGACATGCCGCTTTAGCATATCGGACTTATTGTGTTGGGGTTATGCCCGAAGCGTCATGACGTTTCACCTTGTGTAACCTCGATACAAACTATCAACAAAGAACATATTGTAATTGTTTCCTACATTAAAATTCTCACTGCAGTTATAGCTGAACCCATGATTCTTGCTCCGAGAGTTCCTCAATTATATCGAACAATAATTCAGATAGCCAGGGCCAGAAACATGCCGTCTTCAACCTCAAAATCGACTCTTCTCATGTCATTCTCACCAAAAGCAAACCCGGAGGTCAAGATACCTAAACTCATTTATGGTACCGCGTGGAAGAAAGAGCGGACAGCAGGATTGGTATATGAGGCAATCAAAGCTGGATTTCGAGCGATCGATACCGCTGCGCAACCCCGCCATTATCGAGAGGATTTGGTATGTGAAGGAATAAAGCGAGCAATTGACGAGGGAATTGTCACGAGGAAGGAGTTACATGTAAATTCCTCCCCATCTGTCAGATGAGTATGAAGCTATTCTGACCGAAAACAAAATAGATTCAAACAAAATATACCCCACCGTCTGGCCAAGATCCACAAAATATGCCGTTTGATGCTTCTGCCCCCCTCGAGACCCAAATCATAGATTCTATCAAGTCGTCACTCAAAAACTTCAGATTCTCACCAGATGAAGAACCTTACATTGACACATTACTACTTCATTCCCCACTCTCAACTCTCGAGCTCAATATCGACGCTTTTACCCTTCTGGCCTCCTACGTCCCCACTAAGATTCGAAGTCTTGGAATTTCAAACACAGATCTAAAAAATTTGATGGCCATATACGACAAAGCTCCCATTTCACCTTGTGTAGTCCAAAATCGCTTTTATCCAGCAACTGGACATGATTCACAGCTTCGTTCGTTCTGTCAAAACAACGGAATTTTGTACGAGTCTTTCTGGACGCTTACTGGAAATCCTGGGTTAATGAAATCAAAGCCGGTCCAAACATTAGCGAAGAAGCTGGATGGTGATGAGGCTTTAGCGCTTTATTCTCTGATTATTCTTGGTGTGCAAGGAATTAGTATTCTTGATGGAACGACCAATTTGGAACACATGTCAGGTGATATTCAGGGATTGGAAAGAGCTGCTGGATTGGTGTGCGATGGAGACGAGTGGGAAGGGGAGTGGAACGGATTGATTGAGGAGTTTAAGGCTCTCATTTAATGGGATGGGCGAAGGGGAATCAACATTATTTCCTAAGTGCCTCCGCTATTACAGTTACATACCACAATCGCATCTCAACACAACTACCTCGTGTGAAATATGACCTCTCAAGTTCCTCGTCGCCAATTTTGATGAATCCTAAGGTAAAGATCGGATATCTCTCTACACAGCACCTCTCTACCCGATTGTACAGTAGAAGGCCACCTCAACTTGGAAATATATTAGCTCGGAAATATCCTCTCAAACAGCTCACTCATTGCCTATAGAAACCAATTCCGCAGTAGATAAAAATGGACTTACAACCTAACTCCTATATGTAAGTTTGGTCATCGTTCCCCCACGATCTTCTACCTATAAGCTATTATACGGGATATTCTCATCCAGATAGCTTCGGAGGGTTGTTTGAATGCGTCGTACAATCTGTAGTGCAAGGGAACAATGAACGATCTAAAAGTAAAGTGTACAAGATAATTACCGACTCTACAAAAACTCGCAACCTGGAAATCCTCGACGTGGGAAAATCGTAAAATATCTGATGGCAAAGGGGGATATCGAAGCTTTCGTTGGCGTAGGAGAGTTTACGAGCATCACCCTGTTCAAAAGTAATGTTAGTAACTCCTACCATCTTGGCGACTATTCGTGCTCGTGGTAGAATATCCGGGTTGATGCCAATAGCGGTGAGATGGAGATTTGCTTCCCGAGCCGGCACCTACGTCCAGAAAGTTGAGTTTCGGGTTGCTTTCCTTCATTGAGTGTATTTTGGGAATAATGTAGCCAGCACTATTCTCTGCGGTCCATAACTCGTGATGGACTGCTTGAGCCCCTGGGCGAGCGGGTTCTGGGCTAGGAGGCTAGGTATGGACTCCATGATGATAATAATTGCGTGAAGGGAGAGAACTGCTTGTAGTAGGTACACTTGACGAAAGTATTAAAGTGGATGTGTTCTGAATCTCGACAGAATGATTTGGCGGTGTGAATGATTCTGCTACGATGGTCTTCAAAGAAGGCAGTTTCAGACTACCAGCAACCAATCAACTGCTATCCTAATCCAGCAAGCTGTCAGAACCACAATGGAGCTACGATAGCGATTTCCAGTGCAGCAAAACGTATTTTTTTGCTGATTAAGTGCAATTATTTCAATTTATTCATTTAGAGAGAATGATTTCTGGAGGTGTTGAGATTAATTCTCACTATTTTTCTTGCCATTTTTCGCTATGCCGTGATCTCACCGACAAGTCTTCCAGACCCAACCCCCTCCTTTTCTTCTTAGTCTATAGAACTCTGTGACCAGCGTGAGAAATGATTAGATTAGATATTAATTATTAATAATTAATTAATTGATTAATATAATATATAACTAGGCTAGGGGTATCAGAGGCCGTCCTAGGTGTCTAGAGTAGCGTTGGAGTAGCGTTCTAGAGCTACTAAGAGCTTAAGCGAGATCTTCTACGTGTCACGATCCATATCTGAAGGCAAAGGCACAAGAGTATATGTGTGTATATTCGAGAATTTAAAGCTACAGTTCTAAGAACGAGGGAATGCGGAATATATACTCTACGAAAAAGGGGTATTCCTGCTAACTGTAAAGAGCCTTTAATCTCGTCATAAATCCGTCCAAGCGTTGCGGCTCTGACGGTCACGTGTAGGACCGAGAATCACGTGTTACGGACCAGCGCTGTAACATTACCCCCCCTTTTGGAAAAAGCTTGTCTGCAAGCTTTATGTTGCGACTGAATCGTCCGTTAGATGATCGTAATCGTCTATTCCGTCTTCCTACGCTTGTATCCAGCTTTGTAAAGCCCTTGGCGGACTAGCGCGGGCTAGATTAGCGAGGTGAAAATCGCGTAATTTGTGTAGGCAATACTTAAAATTCGAGGCCGGATACTACTATAGATCAGGGTTATGGCCTAACTATTAAACCCTATATTAGAGCTTTCTACGAACTGCTTTTATAGCTAAGACTTCTTCTACTTCCCACTCTTCCTGATCTATAACCTATATTAGCGGGGGTGGTTCGTTTACCTATCTAGGTAACGGATCTATAGCGGCCTTATAGAGCAGTAACGGGTAGAATATAAGGTATATACAGAAGTGGTCTAACAGTTCGAGCCGGAAAGAGTATCCTTCGCAGGCTATAATCTAGAACGGACCCTCGTTTTGTCTATCTAGCTTATAGCTCGGCCAGTCTGTCTTCTAATTATAAGTCGATACTTAAACAAAGTCGTCTACGTCAAAGTCTACCACTCTTCGAATCCGGTTTGCGGACCTTATATAGCAGTCTTATACTTTACTAACCAATTCCTTTGCTATAGTCTAAGTGTCGTGTATTCTCTGTATAAGTGCCTCTGCATCGGTCCGGTTAAGCTATTCGTAGACTGTTACAGATTTATCTAGACGGTTTTAATCGAAGGACGTAGTAGCTACGTATCTGTTAATTACTTTAAAGGGCGAGAGCCTACCTAGACTCTCGTGTAGAAGTGTAAGCTAAGCGTAGTCTAGAATAAGGATAAGTTCGCTCTAGTTATCCTAATAGTAACTAATAAAAGGCTATAAGCGTTGATTAATCTATTAGTTTATGATTTCGGTTTATCTATTAGTTTATAGGTAGAAAGCAGTAGATAGCTTAAGCTTTATACTAAGGATTCTATAGAATTTAGACTAGAAAGAAGAAATAAACTATAGTCTACGGTCTAAAACAATGCTTTATAGATAGCTATAGGTTTAATAGATCTACGTAACGTATATTCGAGCTATATCTTAGGCTATAACTGTCTTTAGATAGGGGATCGAGACCGATTACTTAGTTAGGCGATCTATAACTACCTATAAGGTATCGTAACCTTGTTTATTAGCAGGGAAAGACTTATAGTCTATAGTAATATACTACTAGGGACGTTCTAGAACTAGTAACGGGTGTAAAAACCTAGGTTTATAGTCGCGAGGAACTATAGCACGTCGACAGTCTCCGTAGTTACTAATGTAGGTTTCTACAGACGTCTGTAAACCTTTCTACCAGTATCTACGGGCGAGGATAGCTACTGTCTTTGTCCGTCTAGGGTAAGCCGTAGATACTTATACGTAAGCCTCACAGATTAGGTCCGTCTATAAGGTGCCTTGATTAGGAACTATAAGTCTCTTTTGCTAAAGAAGTAAGCCGTTCTCTATTGTCTAGTTTTAGTACCCGTAGGTAGCTTTCGTTCGGTCGTCTTCTAAGTCCGAAGAGTTACGGTTGATAGTAAGTAACTGGTTAACAAGGTTAAGTAAGGGTTCTAAGGTAACTAGGGCTAACGTTATAGGAGGTTCTAATCGAGTAGTAATACGTAGATCTAACTGATCAGACGTAAGCAAGGTTTGTTGTCTTACGAACGCTTTTAGGTCGTTCTATAGGTTAACGTCTTAGTCTCGGCGTGTTAGCGTGTCCGTTTTCTCGTTCTACTTGCTAGATCGAAACGTAATTATAAAATAGAACTCTAATAGAAACTCTACCTATCTCGCTTACCGCTAGTTCAAGGTTTTAGAGGTTATAAAGTACTCTAAAGCCTTGTAATCGGTGAAGACCTTGATCTAGGAGCTAGTCTAAGCAAGATCCGCTCGCTATTATCTAAAAGAGCGTATAATAGCTAGTATCTTCTTATCGTAGATTTGGTAGTTTAGCTTAGCAGGGTTTATCGTCTTCGAGAAGTAGCCTATAGGTCTCTACAGTTCGGTTTCAGATATACGTTATAATATTATAGCCGCAACCACTCTATTAGAAGCGTCAGTCTTAACCATAGTCTCTAAATCGGCTATAAAGTGGTATAAGAGAGGGGCGGTAACTAAGGCTTCTTTTAACGTATTAAAAGCCTTCTTATATTCTAAGTCGAACTTAAACAGCACTTCCTTACCTGTAAGATAGTTCAACGGACGAGTAATCTGTCTATAATCCTAAATAAAACGTCGGTAGAAGTTGTAAAAACCTAGGAAGGACTAGATACTCTTAATAGTACTAGGATATTTCTAGGAAACGATTACTAAGATCTTCTCTAAGTCGACTTCGATTCCGTCTATAAAGATAATAAAACTAAGGTACTTCGTATAAGTAACGTAGAACTCTGTCTTCTTAATATCCACTTATAGCCCAGCTTTACAGAGCTGTTCTAAGACCTTACAGACGTGTTTAACGTGTTCGAGCTTATTATTAGAGTATATAAGAATGTCGTTAAGGTAAGCTATATAAAAGTTATCGAGATATTCTATAAGAACGCTATTTATATACCTCTAGTACGTAGCAGGACCGTTGGTTAAGCCGAAAGGCAACACCTTATATTTGAACGTGCTATAACAGGTCCGAAAGGTTATAAGTTCTTCTAACTCTAGTTCTATATATATACAGTTAAAAGCTTAACGAATGTCGAGCTTTATAAGGATTTTAGCACTAGTGATTCGTATAAGAGTTTCGTCGATTAGTAGAAGAGAGTGCTAGTTCTTACGAGTAAGGTTGTTAAGTTTCTAGTAGTCGATATAGAGCTGTAAGCTTCTATCAGGCTTCTTTACAAACAGTACTAGAGAGGCGAAAGGGGCGTAGCTAGGAATAATAAACCCTTTGTTAAGGTTATCGAAGATATACTACTTCATAGCCAGAAGTTCCTTAGTCGTCATCCTATATAATAGGCTATGTAATAGGGTATTCGGACCTATAAGTTCGATCTAGTAGTCGACTTGGTTTTGTAGTAGAGGAAGCTCGTCTGAAGCTCTCTTTGAAAAGACATCCTTAAAGTCTATATATTCCTAGCAAACGTTCTATTCTACTAGTTATTCGTCTAAAGCGTAATCTACTAAAGAGAGCTCTATATATAACCTGTCTATAAGAGCATAGTCGATCTCTTATAAGCTAGTAGAGAAGACTTCGTTATCGCGCTTTTAAAGGTTAAGTTTAAAAGCAACAGCTCTAATATAATAGATATTAATAGCGAAGTCTTCCGTAGGTTTACAGATGTCCGTAAGCGAGCTTATAGCCGCTTTATAGTCTATAACTGAACGTTTTCCTAAGGAGGATCGACAACGTTATTAGCGGTTAGGAATAAGGACCTGTATTCTATTCTAGGCAGAGACGAGGTCTTACTAAAAGCTTTCGTCTAGAATTTCCTCGAGAGTAACTAGTAGCGGGGTTTAGCGCTAGCTTCGAGGCAGTATTGAATAGATTAATATAGGTTCCTCTATAGCATTCTAGTAGAGGTCGCGGTTCTCTATATCCTCCTAAGCCTAGAGGTCTAGCGGGGAGATGGTTATTGATTCCCTAGTAATAGGTACTAAGTAATCGAATCGACAAACTAGGGGAAGGGATTCTAGCTACTTAATCTTATAGCTACGGACTGCTAACTTTACGTTTACGTCTATAAGCTATTAACGACTAATAATAATATTATATTCGCTAATATTAGTAATTAGGAAGGGCGTATTAGTAAACTGTCGTCTGTCGATACTTAGTATTAAGCGAATAACGCGAGTAATCGCTAGTCCTTTATGTCTATTAAACCCTATAATTAATATTATATATAATAGCTTTTCCGTAGCCTATCTATAATATTAACTTAACTAGTCGGCTAAAGCTATATTAATAAATAGCTATCTATTCGCTCTAGTATTAATAAGTCTAGTAGTATTAAAAGCATATCTATTCTTAATTAAAGTATATATAGTTGTAAAAGCCTTTCTACCTATTATACGACTTAGATTAAGAGGTTGAGATCTAAGTTTGTTTTACTCTAAAGAGGAGACTTGCTTTAGAGCTGTTCTTTTCCCGAGTCCTTATAGACGAGTTCCTTATCAGCCGATTCTTCTCTAGACGCTTGTAGTCCGTAGGAGTCTATAAGCGAGTTTTTAGCGTCTTCTAATAGCTTAATAGCTATGGAGGGTTTTTAAGAAAGAGGGCATTTACTAGCGTAGTACCTAGGTTTATTACAATTATAATAGATAACGTCTACTATATCCCGGATAGGAGTCGTACTCTTATAAGTAGGCAAAGGAGTCTTATAGTCCGTAACTAGAGAGTAACGGACCGGGCTTTGGGTTAGCGGATAACTAATAGTAGCACGTGGAGCCGGAAGTTGGTAAGTTAATCCGTAGCCGGTAGGGAAACCTCTTATAGGTAGGCGGCGGTTATAGCAAGCTGTGAGGCGTTCCTTAATAGTTACCCCGTCTTAATAGACAGAGTGACAGCGGTTATATAACTGATTAAAGGTTGCTAGAGTGATTCGGACTAGCGAGATGCTTACTTAGAGAGCTGGCGTAAGCTTCTAGTATAAATCTTCGGACCACTTACTTGACGGGATATAAGCCTTAGTTGTAAGGCTTAAGAAGGTTGCTTTAAACATAGCAAAAGTCTCGTCCTCTTATATTAAGAGTTTATAGAAGACCTTACAGGCCTCTACAGCTTCGTTACTGTCTACGAACAAGGTATTTAGATATATAAGTATATCTATAACGTCTATAAATGAGGTAGGGGAACCGAAATCTATCTATGGTTCTAGGTGCTCTTATACTACACCGGAAGTAGCTATAAAGACGAAGGTAAGTTTGTCTTATTCGTCCTCGAAGAGGTTCTTTCTTATTTTACTAGCTAGGATAATCCGCCAGGCCTTATATAACGGGGAGATGCTGTCCTTGAGTTTCTCGCTATCTTAGAACTTATAAGCAGAATTGTTAGAACTAAATCGGGAACGGGAGGAGTCGGTAGTGACCTCTCGGAGGGCTTACGTATACTCGCGGCTCGGGAGAGGGTTGTTAGGGTGGTTTACAGGCAACGGGGTTTAGTAGAGTTGCGTACGTAAAGAGAGGATTTCAGCCCGTAAACGAACGTTTTCGTCCGTAGGAGGCTCGCTTATCGCAGGGGAGGTAGGCGAGGGAGGGGCGACTCTAGGGGTATTATCCGGTTGTTGAGGCTCGGTTCGAGACGAGCTAGTAGGTGTCTTCCCTTTTCCACCACGACTACTTCGAGTGTCGGCTATTGTATTATCGGAAAGGAAGGAGGAGAAGGTAGGGAGAGGTTGTAAAAAAAGGTTATATAAGCCGTTATAGGCGTGTCTTTCGAGGAGATGAGTCGTTATAGACGCAGAGATGCTCGAGGGATCCGTTTATAGGAAGAGGGGCCGTTATAGGCGGAGGAGGAGGGTCGTAATCACACTATTACAAGTATAAGATCTTCTAGCTATTACAAGCATAGAATCCAGTCGATATTATAATCCTTTATAGGGAGTAAAAAGGGTTAAGCTTTAAATAATGTTACGATCTATATCTAAAGGCAAAGGTATAAGAGTATATGTATATATATTCGAGAATTTAAAGCTACAGTTCTAAGAACAAGGGAATGTAGAATATATACTCTACGAAAAAGAGGTATTCCTACTAACTATAAAGAGCCTTTAATCTCGTCATAAATCCGTCCAAGCGTTGCGGCTCTGACGGTCACGTGTAGGACCGAGAATCACGTGTTACGGACCAGCGCCGTAATACTACGTACTTTATTTACTATGTAACTTCTTTAAATATAGCCTCAATAAATTAGCTATTAATTATATAATAATAAATATAAGTTCTTATTATATATAAGTACTTATATTACTAATAATAAGCTTTATAAATAGCTACTTTAGCTCTTAGTAAGAGACTCTTTAGTTAAGTAGCTTTAATTATCTTAAAGCAATGTAATAGACTCTCTAAAGAGACCTTTAAACCTATTAGTAGCTTAAAGAGCTAGGGCTTCTATATAGAGGAAGAGATAGAAGAAGAAAAGAAGTAGAGGCTAGAGAGAGAGAAAGAAGAGAAGGAAAAAGAGGAGAAAGAACTAGGTTATAAGAATAACTACTTTATTATTAATAACTATTAGCTAATTAATTATATTAATTAGATTTAATTAGATTTAATTTAAATTAATTTATCTAATCTAATTAAGGAACTTGTTAATTATTAATTAGATTAATAATTGATTAACTGATTAATTTATGCTTATACTATCTATGACAAACTTCGCATTATCTTAATATGTTCCTAACCTCACTAGAAAACTGGTGACCGCTGGATGTTTAAGATTGCACTACAGAATAATTCGGAATTTCCACGCCGGCTTAGAGCCCAAGAGATACCAGTTATACCTATTTGAACTTGCTTCGATAACTGGTGCATGAAGTAATTGAATTGAAGATCAGTTGAAGGGAAGATTAACTTACTTTATAAAGAAACTCACTAGGTCACGTCTTGAGTGCATTATATATTATCCACACTGCGCTAGCCCAGGAGAAACTGACCATAAATATGGAGCACAGAAATGATCCATTTCGGTGGAGACTTAACTATGATAAGCTGCGTTCCTCCAGAATTCGGGCGTGTACCTGTTCAATCTGTTCAATGATAAGCTGAATATCATCTAACCCCTTTGCTCCTGTTTTACATAACCATGTGTTGCATTCAAAATCGACGGTGATCCCGGAAACGACACTGGGTTTTCATTTTGCGGCTTGGAAAGTGGCCATTTGGTTCGTATATTACACCTTTACGTCAATCTTTGAGTGGAAGTAAAAGGCAGCGCAGTCCATCTGTCAGCAAGTTATAGTGCAAGAGGTTTCAGAAAGATTATAAAGGGAGGAATACCTGCGGACTATATTAGAGATTACTTCAAGTGCAAGAAGCTGAGCTTTATACAGATTGCAATCAAAATTCACCACAACACATGCTGCGATACATACACCTCACATTTACATTCCACTCCTCAGGCAACAATTGCAGAGATATCGGAGGCCAGTTAATAAAAATCAATAGCAACAAAATGAGTGAATTAAGGATTTTTCCAGTGGTAGAGAGAACTTCATTATTGAATATATCTCAATTCAATCAGCCCGTAAGTTTCACAAGATCAATTGAATAACTGGATAATTAACTTCTCTACAAGAACACAAGCTAGAACAAATTATCTTCTCCGAGGCCTTCTTAATACAAGAACAGTTCACATTGACTCTTTTCAAATCCTCTATAACCATAGCGTATAAGATGGTCATGTGCACACAATGGCTCAACAACGAGTGACATAAAAGCGAATGTTCTCGGAGAGGTCCAGTAGTCGCAAACATGGTCTTCGATTCATTCACTTGATGGGTTGAGTGTCGCCAAGCCCCAGAATGACCAGTATAACAGCTCTCAACAAAGTTGGCACTCAGTATTACTTTGGAGAAGCAATTCTCTTGGCCATGCATTCCCTGTTTTATTGTACTCTTGGCAGGTGAAATGGTACCAACAGCAACTTATCTTTTGACAACAACTTGACTTTCGACAACTTGAATACTTTCAGATTTCTCAGACACAAGTGCAGACCATAGTGAATTGAAAGAGTAGACTTTGTTGTAAACAATCAACTTGACAGTGGTCTTGCATAGAAATTTGAGAGAACCACACCAAACGTGCTCTACGTAACTTCTTTCCGGGGTTTCTCTCTTTCTCTCGTCATGAAGAGTTGGCTTTGAAGCTTGACCTCGCCTCTTAAACAAGAAAGTCAAAAGCTTTGAGAAGCTTTGGCCATCTTCTGACTGACAGGTAATTACCAGTGGTGTACCTTTTTTAAATCCTTTCCTCGTAGATAGTCTAAGATGGCTTTCTCGCGCCCATATATCCAGAGCAACTCTCCCTAGTTACCTGCTTTTAAATAGTTACCCTAGGAGAGAAGCGAGCAATTGTCCCCAGTTGAGAATTTCGAGGAGAATGATGAACTGGAGCCGGAATTTTCTCGCCAGGTCAACCTTCACAATCATGGGCGGATAGGCTGTCTCCTTGGTGAGATTTGACCTAGGAGAGAAGCAGTTGAAACTCGACTTCGATTTTTTGAGCCGGAAGAAGTCCGAATTAAGCTCAGAAGGTAGTGGTACGGCTGATAGCAGATTTGCTTTCGACAGTGACTTGTTTTCCGGTAGCAGACTTTCCTTTTTTTGTCCTCAGCTCCTATAGATAGTCCCCGAAAACACTATCTGGTACACGTCAAACAGAGTGTTATGTAGGGTAAGAACTGATCTATGTGGTAATCTTCATAAAGTTGCGTTGGAGCCCAAGAAGGGAGACCATCTATATCTTTGCCAGGAACTCTGGTCTTTCGCATTGAATCTCCAAGCATCTAATGCTCACCCTCCTATAGGCTAGCTCCTATAGGCTAGCTATACAGTAATTTACCGACAATATCCTTGCTCGGGTTCTCTAGACTCAGCTTTGGCACAGAGAATAATTCTCGTGCTTTGTACCTTCATGCGGATACAAAAACTGTTTGGGTCTTTAGGTCCAAGTTCCTCAGCTGAAATACTCTAGTAATCTAAGTCTACACAGAAAAAATGTAGAAGGAAGTTCAACTATAATTCACGTAAACTAGCTCCATATATTATATAAGCCAGTGAATTCATCTTTCCCATAACCCCACTTCTCTGATCTCCCACGGCGAAAAGAGTTCTGGTGGGGGTATTCAAAATGAAGGGAACAGGTGACTTGAAGCGAGACTGGATAAGCATGTTTGAACCACGAGAGAGGCGAAATTGCAATTTTCGAAAAGAGAAAAGAACCAGAGAGGCTTCAAAATTCTGAAGAGTCTGTGTGAGAGAGAGAGAGTCGGACTTGAAGAGAGGATAGAGCCACTTGGCACCTACTTCTCATCATCTTCCGGGTATTAGAAATTATATTTATGCCAAAACGTCCGTATGCCAGACCTGCAGGGCCTCCCGATAAACAGCTTTTCGTGACAACCATCTTTCCCGCTCTTCAACCTCGCCAACTCCCAGACCGCCCAATGCCTCAACTTCTACAACAGCGCAATCAATGCCCCAAAAACCAAAGCAACAACGCCACCATTCACAGCCCCAAATTTCAACTCCGCACCACCAGAAGCAGGCGCATTCCCCAAAGCACTAGGCGCACTGGTACCAACCGCCGTCTTACTCGCACTCGCACTTCCCGTAGTCGTCACAGCCCCACTAGTTGTCGTCGCACGCTCACCAGTCGCCGTCGTAATTGGTGTCCTAATAGTCCCGTTCACAGATATCAAATCCCCCGCGACGATGGATGTAACAGGACCCGGAACAGAGGTTACTCTCACATCACTACTTGAAGTAGCTGAAGAAGAATTTGGCGTATCGAGGGTAAATTGTGAGGAGTAACTATTCGTATCTTTGTTCGCATCGTCGATGATTTGGAAGGCGTAGCCGGTGCCTTTTGTGAGGGTTGTGGAGGGGGTCCAGAGGTAGGAACCTGTGTTGGGGAGTTTGGCTGGTTTTTGTTAGTTTTAATTTTTCCACAATTATATTTCATATGCACGTTTCGGGACTGGAGAGGGAAGAAGAAAAAGGAAAAGGGACGACGAACAGCCAATAGTAGCAACAGTGGCCAAATTATTCACATCCCCCGTACTCTGTCTCAAAACCAACGACACACTCTCTGTCTTACTCGATGGCGTCCAGGTAATATTAAACGGACTCCCAGCTTTGATCGTCCCAATTTCTGCTGGAAAAGAGAAGCTATTCTGCGCAAGAGCGAGAGAAGCAAATGCTGCGGCAAAAAACGTGGTTGAGAATCTCATCCTGAAAAGAATAAAAATTAAAAAATTGAATTATTCCGTAACTGATCAAATTATAAACACTATAATTTTCAAAAACTTCAAAAAAACACACGACACATCAGACTCTTTATATCCTCCCCTCCAAGACCCTCAATCGCTTCTTCCACCGAGGCTACCACTCAACACCAAATTAATGCCTGTCTCCCATCCGGAAGAACACCACATGCAGAAGTAACAACCCCAAGAAACTGCACTGTGCCGTAGGGGACCTACCAACCATCGTGACACCCCCTGAAACTTCCCAGATAGGAAATACACATGGCACACGATTACCCCACACTCATCTAGAACCCTACTTTTGGACGCATCGCACAACGGCCAGCACGAATCTAGCAAAGTACACCGAACGGATGCCTAAAAATCGTGAATTTCATGAATTTCATGAATTTCAAGAATTTCAAGCGCGTAAAACAGGAGACAAGTAAATGATAAAACACCAATCAAGACCGGGCTAGACCGACACGGATAAATAGAAAGAAAAAAACCTCCACATGAGTAGTGCGACTCGTCTTTCTGTCAGCCATGATTTCAGATCCCCTGCATCGAGCCGTGGAGAGGTTCAAATAGACAATTCGGTGAAGCATCGTCGGGTCTTGGTATTCCAAAATCGTGTTCCAGTCGCATACGGGAATACAACCTCATTCTAGGCAAACACCTCATCGTATCTCCTTATCTTTTGAAAGAAACTTTGCTCTGGAGGACCGAATGAAGAAAATGTCAAAAACTCTGATTCCCTTCGGAACCATAGAATAAAACCGACACAGATAAATGAAGAAGAAAACACGCTATGCGACTCTCATGAGTATCAAGATCGCCTCACAGATAATTCGATGAAGGTTCCTCGCCATCGCTCTTCCGGCGATGCTTCGAGTTGATTTGAGCCGACCGCGATACGATATAACTCCATACCTTTCTACCCGCCTCATGCCACCTCGTCTTTTTAAGGAGGAGAGAAGATGTTGGGTGCTGCGATATGTACTCCGTATTCCCCGTAATCTGGCATGTCTCGGAGGTTTCTTAGAGTCAACGAAGGGGGTATACATCACATGACCATATCTCACCTGTCCCTCTCCACAAAAAGAAAGAGGGCATTCTACATCACCCCATTTTTCCATCCATGAACCAGCACTGAACCAGACCAAATCACAGAACCACATCTCCGCATCCTCATGCAGGTACCAACCTTGCCCACTTCTACCCTTCACTGAACGAGCCCCTTCCCCACCAGGAAGAACCCACAACCACCCGCACCTTTCCGCAAAAACAAAACGATAAACAAAAACACAACTCGAAAATTTCCCTCTCGCCACATATTGAACAATTCGATAGGAATGAATCTCGTGTTTTGGTGTTTTTGGTGTGTGGAATGCACTCCCTCTCATTGGTCATGTAGCACAACACAGCCTGCATAGGCGTTGCGTAATACATATGCACAGTTATGCAGCTCTATGCAAGGCAAATACGAGGTGTGGTGTGGTCAGGGAGGGGCGAACTTATTTTTGGCTAGCTGGACAACTCCCAATCACAGCTCATGCAAAAGGGAAGTTGAGAAGTATTAGACAAGTAGTTTTATTTGAATTTTCTACTAGAAGCATGATGTAATTTTTACGTGTAAACTCCGGAGATGAAGGAGGCATGCCCACAATTAGTTTCCCCCCCACTACAACTCATCTCAAAAAATAGAGAGAGAAGAGGGATGGAAACATCCCTTCGTTAACTAATTTTTCGTTACGCCTTCCAAAAATGCAAAGCAGTGACCATGCACCAGTTTTCCCCAGTTCCCCTCGTTCTGGTCATGATGAAAATTATGAATTACCCCATACCGCAAAATGCAATTACCACGCCAATTAAAATGTATTTAGACAAGAATCAGAACCATCGAGCGCATCAACGCTTAGTTGAGGCTGATGAGAGCAGCAACTGTCAAGAAGACCAATGCGAGTGGGGATGCGATCTCAGCAGCGCCGTTGGCGTTTGGTGCAGCAGAGGTTGATGCAGATGATGCGGAGGTAGCGGTTCTGCTTGCGGAGGAAGCGAGAGTGCTGCTTCCAGTGGTTCCTGATGGCTTGGCTGTGGTAACGGTGGTGTTCGAGGCCCCGGTGGAGGTTGCGGAAGCAGATGCAGCGGTGGTGGTAGAGTTGCTGACTGCGGTGAGGGAAGAGAGAACTGATGATGCTGATGAAGCGAGGGAAGAGGTGGATGCGGAGCTTGAGACGCTTGAGAGGACGGAAGAGATGACTGAAGATGCGCTTGAAGAGGCAGATGACAAGGCGCTGGAGACTGAAGCGGAGGCAGAAGCAGCGGCACCACCGATCAATTGAAATTGAGAGCTGTAGTTTGGTACGTTGGTCGAGTCCAAGATCTCGAAGGCATATGTGTCGGCGGTCAAGGAAGCTGGGACGCTCCAGGTGTATGAGGTACCGGATTGTCCGCCTGTGGATGGCATGTTAGTTGTGTTTATTGCGAAGCTGTCTTGGAGACTTACTGGTGACGGTGCTGACGGTCTTGAGGTCGGTGGAAGCGCCATTCTTCAAGTTGATGGTGACGGGGCCAGAGGCGTCAGTCCAGGTGAAGGTAAATGACTGACCAGCGGTGACACCGTTGAATGCGCTGTTGGTGAAGGAAACAGCATTGGCGACCGCGAGGGAAGCAGCAGCGAGGAGGAGGTTGGAGAATTGCATTGTATCTCGACGATGGATCCAAGTAACTGAAGGTGGAGAGTATGTAGAAGAAGATGGATGGATGGAATGCGGATTGATGCTGTGGAACGGTTGTTGGAGGATTAAACGAAAGTGAGCAACAGAGGCGTTGGGAGTATTTTAAGCAAAGAACGAGAGTTGTTGGAGAAGGAAGGAGCAACAAGAATGCGGGCGCTCTTACCTTATTTCTAGCTGTCGCTACCTACTGTACCCAGGCACCCCCCTTGTAACCACTCCGGACATTATTGGCTGTTGCCGAGGGAAAGAGTTCGCGAAGACCCGCCTTTAATTTTATTCAGCCAATAGTGGCTTTGCAAAAGGCGGAGCACGAACGATCCCCCCCTTTTAACCCCTGGTCCTCCCTTGACAACCCTTGACAACCCCATAGTCATCTCCTATTCACCGCAATGATGAACCAATTTGCGTCGATGGTCACGTAGCATCGGAATTGCCCAATATTAAATACTGGAATTCCGTCATCGACCACGCACGTGAATCTTCTTCGCTTTTATGCCTCACCTCACCCCACCTCACCCCACCTCACTTGGAAGTTGCGGCTGTTTTCTTCACTGCCACAGTGGCTGTTCTGTTCTGTTTTTCGACAAGGCAACCCGACGCGTCACATCGTGGTCACATCACTTTCGGGCCTCGTCGGCGCCGGGCCGGGTAGGCATGAGTGGATTTTGGTCACCTCTTTATTTTACTCTCCCGGACAATCTCCCATCTCCCGCATGACCGGCGTCCGCTGTCAATTGCTCTCTGTGGACGCCAGCGATGAGTTGGCAGCTTGTCATCACCACTCGGCGCGACCAAGCATCGCTCCAAGGACCAAGAAGAACCTGGCTGATGCAAGAAATAGCCAATCCATCATTGTTCAGCTGTCAGAATCAGAACTTAGAGGCTGCTAAGTATTCATGCAGAAAAGAAGAGGCGCCGACCTGAAGAGCTATTCGTGTTACACAGGCTCCGGATGTCCCCAATGAAAGATCGAAAATGTAGAGAGTAGCCGTGGCCGAGACTCACTCTTCCCTCAACCTTCAAAATCCAAGAAGCGAATATCAGACTCAGGGAATCAACAACAAATCAACGCCAGAGCCTCTTTTGCTTACCACCTTTCCTCCAAGGATACACCCTCACCCAAAAACTCTCTCAACGCTCAACCGTCACCTCGCACCCAACTCAAAAAGAAGCAAAAGAAGCAAAAAATCCACCATAAGAAAAATCAAGGCAAAACCCGCCCAGTAAAAACCCCCCAAAATCCAAGCCTCAAGCAAATTCCCCAAGCCCCCAAGCCTATCAAAATACCAAAATCCAAGGCCGCCTAGACGTTGGCGCATCCTCTCTCAGCCGTGGCTTTCCTTTCTGGCTTTCCTTTCTGCCAACTTCGGGCTAAAATAGCGCCACGCCATCTCGACGCCAACACAAGACTGATTTTGGTACCTACGTTAGACTCTCCTTGTCGGGTAACGTTTCTGTTTTTAGAAATGGTAAGGTTGGGAAGCTGCATTAGTCGAGTTTCTTGGTAAGAGTGAGGGGAGGAGCTTACAAGTGTATACTTTTTCGTCATCACATCACCCTGTGTTACTTTTCTTTTGAGGGACATGAGACAACGAACGGCAAATGGGAACGAAGCACAAGTACCACAGCCGTTATAGCACCACTGAGCGGCTAGGAAAGAGACTCATGCTTTCTTTAGCAAGTAAGTAGCAACTCACTCCTAGCCTTTCGAACAATGTTTTATATTGTTTGAAAAGAGAGATGTAAGAGTCCTGGGCTTTTCTACGCATACACCTTCCCTCTCTCTATTACCCGAGAGATTTTAGAACTACTACTCTCATTCTCCAAGAAAGAATTCAGGACTCTAGTCCAAATTTTCTAGACGTTGTTAAGAGAATCGGCTCAACTGACCTAGATCTTTCAAATATATCCTGCAAAAGCAGGTGTACCAAGAGGAAAGCCCGTCTCATCCTCAGAAGTAAGCCTAGATCTTAAATACAATTACTCTGTATGTACACATAGAAATTCACCATCTCCTCTCACTCTCTAACCCCATCCGATCCATTCAAATATTACTCAATTATCTCAACCTATTGAAATCTCCAGTCGTAATAAAGGCTACTCGCCAATTGTCAAAACTATGACGCCTTGACCTTTTCGCACCGCAAACCAAATTAATATCCACATCGGCAACGAGCCAATGCTCTTGAACCACTATACCTATAGGTACCATACCTAGGTCCGTCCCGCGAAGACTAGCTGAAATCAAAGCGCCGCTCGCTATTCATACATATTCCAACACTCCAAACACAACCCCACATCCTCAATACTGCTCATCCCTCGCAACTCGAAAATGAAAACTCTCAAATAGAAACCAAACTCTCATGCTTCGAAAACGAAAACTCAAACGAGAACTCAAACGAAAAATCAACTCTTGTATCTCCCCTCAAATGGTATCGGATAAAACCAAAACAACAACTTCACGACCATCCCGGCGTCGGACCAAACCCAGAAGTCTCCCATTCACCACCAGCATCACCGTGCGAAAGCTCCTCCCACCCATTCCCCCCCTCATAATCCGAAAGCGCCGAAACCTCAGATGCCCTCGCACTAACAGTCCTTTCACGATGCTCAGGATCCGGAAGAAAGTGAACACGCTTCAGATCCGAAGCACTTCTCATTCTAGTCGGAGCTTCCGAGGTCTCGCCGTAATACCTCCTCGGATCTTCATTCGCGGGTCCAGCACTTCGACTTCGTTCTCGATATGTGCTACGGAATTCCGGAGACTCGTCGGAGAAGTGTGCTCTTTCGCGTGTATGGGTTGGTGGTCTTGATGATTCTCTACTCGCTGGAATGCGAGAAGTGCTCCTGCTTCGATTTTCTTGTCGTTCTTCGGGTCTGACATGAGCGAAGCCTCGGCTAAAACTTCGCGGCGATTCGAGATACTCTCGAGGTTGGCTAGGTACACGAGAAATACTCCTGCTTCGGTTTGTTTGTGGTTCGAAATCTTCTGGGGGTGGTACTCTAGAGGTGCTTCGGCTTCGAATTGGGAGCTGTTGGAATTCCTCAGGAGGTTCGACAATCCGAACACGAGAATTGCTTTGACTTCGAGTTGGTTGCTGTTCGTAGTATTCTTCTTCCAACACCATTGGAGATGGACGTCTCATTTCCTCCCGGTTTTCTTTCTCGTATGGATAATCATATCGGATTGAGGCCTGGTTTTCCGGTGTAATAGGGTAAGGAGGTGCATTTACAACGTTTTGCCAGATTTCCTCGTCAGTTCGGCCCTTTGGTAAAGAAGGTCCAATTTGACCTTTAGGTCCACGTCTGATCGGAGTGGGAGGAGTGGGAGCTTGAGGAAGGTCATATGGTTCTATATTATTGTTAGCTTAAGTAGCTTGCCAATGTATGTAAGAGACTCGGTCATGCACCCCCCTTCTTATTACATTAAGAAGTCTCTTGTGGCAGGATAGAAAACCACTTACCAGTTCTGTAGCTGAGCTCTGCCTCAATGCTCGCCTCTTCCCGATATCCATCCATATCTGTACGATAACTTTTCCGCGATACTCGTCTGCGAACTGTTGGTTCTGGCTCTACATCGGAATACTCTTCGTTCCTCCAATCATCCTGATAATATCTCGCGGCTTCGTCCATCATCGAGAATCGCTTTGCTTGCATATCTTGGTCTCTTCTTTCGAGCGTGGCCCTATCGATATACTCTTGTCTTCGTCTCTCTTCTTCCAACTCCCCTTCCCTCCGACGCTCCTCTTCGAGTTCTCTCTTTGGTCGATAGACTTGCAAGTGAGATTGGCTTCTCTTCGGGTGTACCTGCTTCTTTTGTAAGTATTGTGCGAGAAAGTCTGGGTTAATTGCAGCATTCTCCCAAATTGTTTAGAATAATCAGGAATTTGGTTTCTTGGTCGTTCCGAAACTCTCGGTTAATAAGGAAAGGGGGACACGCAATGAAAAAGCAGGTTTACCGGATAGGACTTGCGCGTTCGGGTAGGACTTTCGTGTACTGGACCCCAGGGGGCTTGCGGGAACACCGGTGAGTTACGTTCTCGTCGTCGACGTTCAGATGCTACACGCGACCGGCTTGAGCTTGAAGTATCCAAAGAACCAAAGCTGCTATCTCGACTCGGCATGGCGGGTGGCTGAAAGTCACGCTGAGAAGCTCTTCTTCGTGACGGAGGATTTTCGGGAGTCAAAGGCCCATCTTCGTCATCAGGGAAGTAAACAGGTATGGTCTTACGCTTTGGTGGCGTGATCACCAACTCTTCTCCTTCTTCCAGGACATCAATCGATATCTTTCGTCCACGGTTCGCTTCTCGTAACTCTGTTTCGAATAGGCGTCGCTCTTTCCCATTAGATTCCGCTCCTTCCTCGAAGAACTGAATTGAAACCTTGCCTCGCTCTTTCTTCTTGTGATCTCTAGGGGCATTAACATGCCGATAAAAGGGTGATAGAGATCTTCTTCGTTGCTCCTTCTGTCGATGGGCTTCTACATGTCGGAATAGTGGAGAGGGGGAACGTGGTGCTGTTAAGCGAGGAGCTTGACTTCTATCTTGGTCTGGATATCTCACCCTCGACAGAGATCTTTCGCGGGTTTTACGGAGTCGTCGTCCTTTACGTCCGCGTCCCACTTCTTGGTCAGATACTTCTTCTTCGACAGTGATAATACCCTTTGCCGGTACATAACGTGCATATTCCTATTATTTCATCAGAAAGTTTCGAACAATGGAAGGCCTGATTCTTCAACTCTCCCAAAGCCTCTCGAACAACCAAACAACCAAATTCCCGATTCTTCCAAACCTTCTCGGATAATGAATCCCATTTTTCCAAAGGCTTCGGAACAACCAGACAGGTGTTGATCAAGTGAGAATGACAATAAGAAATCCAAAAAAAGAAGTGAATATAAGTAACTCACCCTCTTATGATCGGGTTTCCGGCGTTGCACGTATGATTCCATTTCACTCCCGCTGGACTCAAACCTCTGTGCATCCCCGATTAGCGAACTTCTCCTATCAAAGTCAACCACCCTTACGCTCTTCTTTTCCCCCCCACTCTTGCCCTTGTATCTATCGTTACCCTTCTTTCTTCTCCTCGACTCCTCAGTGCTGCTCGCGCTACTTGTAGAGCTGGCGTCCCTTTGACATCTTCTGCAAAACCCAGGGATTGGTGCTTCTCCAGACACAATTGGGTGTTGCAAATGGTATCTCTTGGATCTAAGTCCTCCACAGTGTCCGCAGATGTGTCTGGTCAAGTTTAATGTCGTAGTAGTGGTAGTTTTATGTTTCTTGGTATCTTTTGAGTTGTTTTGGTCCGACACTACGTATTTGGTGTAATGCGCGTCGAAACCACGAAGCTTGTCAAAATCTGCTGGTGTGGGATTCGGCATATACGGAGGACCAGAGACCGTCGGTCCTGGTTGAGAGTTGGGAGGCATCCCCATTTGATTGTTCGGATAATACGCAAGTTGTGGGACTGGAGCTCCTGGTTGAGGAAGATATGGGATGCCTCCGATGAGAAGAGGAGTTGGCGCAGCTTCGATTGACTTTGATCTCTTTCGAACAGGTGATTTAGGTTTCTTTCGAGCGGGCTTGGTACCGAATGACCCTCCTAGGATACTGATTGCGTTGTCGGCGGGCTTGTCTTTCTTGGAGCGCGCCATAACTAGCCTGCCATTCACCTTTGTAAAGTATGTCATTCCAGCGGGGACAACCCTCTTTGCTTCCTTCTCGGTTTCTTCGCCGCCGGAGCGACTGGGTTGGTAGCTATGCTCAGATTAGATAAAGTCCCTCCACAGTAGGTTCGCACGCAGAACGGTGCTTGCTTTGAGGTTAGAGCGAGATCGAGAGACGACTTACACTGTGAGCATGGTCATTTGTCGCAATAGATATTGCGAAACAATTAAGCTGATCAAACAATGAGAGCAAGTGGCAGCAAGACAAAAGTGGATGGTGGAGTTATAGAGCTGTGATGTAAAAAAATCGTAGGTGGTGGTGGTGTGTGTTGCGAAGTTATACTTCGTCGGCTGGGGCGTCGCAAAAGGCAAGAGCGACCAGTCGCCGCGAAATCTCTTTACATCGCCATACAGAGGTAGACCAAGCTCTGAGATGATGTGTCCATATGGGTGGTATTCACCAATATCAAAAAAAGTGTACCGTTTGACAGTAAAAGCGGCAGTCAGTCTATTTTCAACTCACGCCGTCGTCCTAAATTTTTGCCAACCTTTTTCATCGCGTGGCCGCCACGTACTTTTGGGTTCAAGTCAACATTCTGCGTACACGGTACACTATATATTTTACTAGGAGCGTAATGAAAGTGTAAAAACCAAATACCCAAATTTTGAATTGTTCAAAGCTATTTGGCATAATGTGTTGGCTTGCTTGCTAGAACGATCATACCGATATAGTCAGTGTGAGGAAGGAATTGCTCAAAACGTTACTCTGAGTAACTCTGGGTAGCTACCCACTTGTTACTCATGAGTAAATAAGAGTAACTACTCGCCGCTCTATTCCATTCTATTCATTGCTAACTATATGCTCATTAAACAGTTCATCAACTTGAATATCGCAGAAAAGCTCTTCAGAACGCCAGCTCGAACCGCTTGCCACGAACACCAGAGTACCTTGAAGATCGGCCAGCCAAGCCATAGCTGTAGATCGTTTTATGGCCGCGCTCTATGTTACCAAAGTGCTTCCTCAGTAAATAAAACTGGAACTCGACCTATCAAGCCGCCTATATGCGTTATAAGAGGCATTCTGCCGCTTTAATACTGACCTTGTTGCAGCAAAGTGGCAAAAGACCCCCAAAAAATCCAAAGCAACGCCTGAACACCACCACCCGCCGCCAAAAAAATACCAAAAAATCAACAATCCTCTTTCGAGGAAGGGACTCATGATGAGAAAGCCCTCCAGCCGCTACTGGAACTTTTGTGCCTTAGAGTCTTTCATACTGCCACTAGGTCGTTTCCATTAATGTGGTTCAGCACCGCTAGGAGCGGGTGTCAACCTCCTTACCAAGGCACCAAGTTGAGGGAATGGGTGGGCAAGTCTGATTGGACAAATGAATAAGAGCTCTTTCCTTATTTCGGTACTTGACTTTGATAGTGAGTCAGTGTGGATTTGGGGGGGTGGTGGTGAATGGCGGGAGAAGTTCTCCTTTGAGGTCAATACCACGTCTTCCCAACAACCCTCAGACCTGGTGGCACACCCTTTGAATGCTCTTCAAAATCCCTCCCAAAACTGCCTACAGCTAAGGTAAAAGAAAAAAAATTGACAGTTCAGCTAACCGGATTTTGTGAACGGCCGCCCAAAGGTATTTCCTTTCACTTCTGGCACTGCTTGTTGTCCCCTGACTCAGACGCTTTCTGTTACTTTTCACTTGGATTCTCTCGAGGGAGCAAATCCCGACACTTTTTCCGTCTTAGGTTACCCTAGGAATCAAAAAAGCGATTCTTTTGTAAAAAGAGCTGCATGGGGGACCTTGGATCATTTGTCCGTCAACTCCGCTAGACACCTCGTCGTGTTGTGGTTTCGTGAACCATCGAACTGGAGTCTGGTCTTTTGCTTGCCACGAAATCGCGCCACTACGAGAAGGGAAGGCACGATGATTCTCCTAGAAAGCTAGATCAACGAAACTTAAATATCCACGGCCACTTTGATTGCTCAGGGAGGAAAGCAGCCTGTAAGGCTGTAATAGAATTTAGGCAAAGACAGAAATACCCACAAAACTTTCTCACGACTGCTCACTAGCGCAGAGGCTTATTTATGAATACATTTCTAGTAGCAAAAAATATCCTCGCTGCAACTTTTAAGCCGCGCCCCAAAGACATATGAGAGATATGATACATAATTCCCTTCCTTTTATTCAACACGCAAAACTTTTGGTCCTCTTCTCTTGATCGTCTTCTTCTTCTTGTTTCCTCTCTCAAAAGATGCAGCGGCGGCATGGTTTCTGCCAACATTGTCAAGGTCCTTGACCTTGTAGATTCTAATGATCCAGTTCTCACTGGTGAATGCCTCGTCCAAGGTGTTGAGAGTTGGTCCTTGATCTGGCATCTTGACACCACGAACTCGATCCTGGCATTGTCCAGCAGGGAAGAGTGAGTTGTAGTTGTAGTATGACATCTTGTACCTAGGATGATATCAGTATAGATCTCACTCTTCAAGGGGTATAATTCTTACATCAAGCTGTTCTTCATGGTCTCAGTGGCACCGCCATCCACTCTGTATTCACCTCTCTCGGTGAAGAAATCACGCTCTTTGACCTCGTCAGGCCAGATACCTTCAGCAATACGTACCATCCACAAGAACTTGTTGATGTCGTCTCCAGAATAACCCAAAAGTCCACCAAAAACAACAAGAACGTAGTCTACTTCGTGTTGACGCATAATTGGATAACTGACTTCCTCGCTAGAGCTCATCGCTTTTCCGACAGTTGCAATATGGGTGTTGTTCCATGTGTTATTATCTACGAGAGTTGGTCTGTCGGCCATACCACCAATTTGGTAGCCATAATCCCACCAAGACATAATCTTGGCGTCTTCCTTGGTGTTTTGCCGAAGCCATTGGTATGCCTCTCGGTAATCGTCGATGATGTGTTGGCTTCCGTCTGGCATTCTGCTTGCCAAAACAACGGAGGGAGATGAGTAGGCATTGGATGTTACCCAAGTGCAGTGAAGAACGAAGAGTAAAAGATAGGCAGTCAATGCACTGACAACAGAGGTCTTGGAGAACGTGGTGTAAATACCAACAAGAGGTTGACGCATTGAGCGGAGACCATCTTGCTTGACTGCTGCTGCCTTCTTTGGAGCACCATTTGTCGCGTCAGCACCTCCTTCGGCGGGCTCTTCAGGAGAAGTGATAGTGAGATAAGTGTCTAACAAGTGTGATAAGACCAAGGCTGCAGCGACACAGACAATAGGTGTGAGAGTGAGCATCAATCTGACCATAACACCAGAAAAGTAACTGGCAAGAATGGCATAGACAACAACGAAGACTTGCTCATCAGCCAGCTTGAGGAAGCAGAGGTAAACACCGGCTGGGAAGAGCCAGATGAGGAGATTGAGGTCGAAGAAGAATGCTGGCCATGCAGTAGGTTGATGCTCAGAAACCGATGCAATGATCGGAATATGGATCTTGGCATATCCGGTATCCCATAGAGAGTAAAATCGACCAGTCCATGGAGCAATGACACCGGAGACTGTGAGAAGAACAAGTCCACCAAAGGCAATGGTAAATACGGCAAGAACGAACCCCCTGAGAAGGGTTGCAAATTGCTTGCTGGGTACACCAGAACGGACAAACTCAACGAATCCAATCAATTGAAGAAGTCCGAAAACACCTAAAACCGTTAGTACAAAATTATTTCCGGTTTCGAAAATAGAAAAAACTTACCTAATGCAGACATATGCTCACTACTGCGGATTGGCAGAAATCCAACGAAGGGAATTTGCATACTGGCCAATGTTCCCAAGGCGTACCAGGTGCAGTAACTGACGTAGAGTCTTGGGCTGAAACGTCCCATGCAGACCAAGACAAATACGTGCAATGGGATCAAATTGGTAATGAAAACATAACCACCCCACGCAGACACCATGTATCCGTAAAATAGAGCACAGAGAGCACCCCACATGGCTGATCCGAGCTTGAGTGCTTTGATCCAGAGGTAGAAGGTAAAGACAAGAAGGAAAATGGCGATGGCCTCGTTATCGTAGCTGCCAGCAACTGAACGGGAGATATAACCTGGGGCAATTCCCATGAATGCGGCTGCAAGTAACCCAGCTGAGGGGGAGGTGGACATCTCGTTGGTGAAGAGGTAGGTCGCGAATGCGGTCAATCCAGAGAATCCCGGGGCAAGTAGCACACAAATATTTCGGATATCAACCGGAATAGTGAGAGCTCGTAGAGCATGATAGATAGCTCCACTAGTCACCATGAGACCTGGATAGAGAGTTCCTCCAGTAACTCGTCCAAGTGGATGCCATGTTCTGTCATCGAACCAATCCCAGAAATCGTAGAACCCATTTGACACCAGATATTTCGTAGCTCGGAAGTTGAACCAAGGATCGACTATTATGAGAATTAGTTTCGAGTACTCGTCGTGGGTAGAGGCAGTTTGAGTGGGGTAAGCGCAAATCGATTGGAATAGTTACGAACATTCGTGGATAATACTCTCGAAACCTATAGGTTTTAGAAGTTAGCAGAGTTTCTTTGCAGAGTAATACACGTCTCAGACATAGAAGAGGAGACCTGGCTGCTATTTTGAACCTGCCGTTGGCAAGTTGGTTTGGGCATACGTACGAATAACTGAAAACAGGCGACTGGCAATGGCAGCAGCTGCAATTAAGCAAAGAATTGACAGTCGTAATATCCCTCTTGTGTTCCTCCCCGTGTTACCCTTGAGGAAGGGCTCAACTATTGAGTCCGTCATGGTGGTGGATGATTGCAAAATTGTTGTCGCGGACAATGTCGTATATCTGTTCGCTGAGTTGTAATCTGTCTCTTGGAGCTCAACGCGGCTGCAGGGGTTCCATCGAAGCTAAGCGCATTTTGTCTTGGCGCAGGCCAGCCTGTTCTGTCGTCCCGAATTTTCTCCTCAATATTCCGACGATCCAAAGACTCATAGTGAAAGTTTGGATGATTTTATTGTAACTTGTTATTAAGGGGAGGGATGGCTGGAGGTGCCGATTATTATTGTGAATTGGTCTACTCTGACCCTCAAGTACTTTGATGTTGACCCAGATGCAAGCCAACCTGGAATTCACAAGTTCCATATGCTCATGTATCTACATGAATTAACCATTGTTTTAGCCATACACTTGAAGTCTGAGTCAATTGAAAGTTGAAAATTCAAAATTGCGGTTGGCGCGAATCCACGAATTCTGAGAGAAAATAGTCTCTGCTCTCAGTATACTCTTTTGTCATTACTCTCAAGGCTTTTGAACAACCAGAGCTTTTTGTCGAATTGTTTAAAGGAATGGAAAATTTTAAGTTTCTTCTTTACTAAAATCTGAATAAGACTTGATTGTCTTAGACTGCTGGATAAAACCTGGAATACTTGGTTAAAGTAGGTGTACTGAGAGCCAAGGCCGAAGCTCTTATATCGAGCAAACCTGTTGCCATAAACGAATAGAGGGTAGTAGAAAGAAAAGGCAAAATGATAGAAGAGTTAGGGATAGAGTATAGTGTATGTGCTTGAGACTCCAAATCAGGTGTCGCTCCACCATTGCTTACTTCTGTACTCCATACCACAATTATCCATCGACAAAGAGCACGGGTGATAAATTTTGGAAATAGAAAGGTTTTGAAGTAATTGAAGTCTTTCGGAGACAAATGAAACTCGCAATCAACTATCAACAGTTCGCAAAGAACACACCCCTGCTCTCGTTCCGCTCCCAACTATGAGTACAATGTACAAGAATATGCTGATTGACGTCTAAGGCCTTTTTGTATGAACCGTGAACATGCCACATGCCAACCAGAAACCCAACTTATGACTCCTCTTGGCCATTCCTTCTATCTTCCCCCCATCATTACATTCATACACGATCCCCGTCCCTTTCCCTACTTGGTCTCTGCCGCAACAGCATTCAATAGTGCCTCCAAATCGAACCGCGAGTCTTCAGGATCTCTTATGACTGTTGTAATTATATTAGCACATGTTGTAATAAATAAGAACATGCCATTTCTGAAAGCCTCCAAGGAACTGCCGCAAGATTACGCCCTCCAAAAGATGGTGGATGAACATACTATCTCCTCCCGCTGTCTTAGCACTCGGTGGTAGGTTCTTCTTGGTATATTCCGCCTTTGCTTGCTCGATCAACTTCTGCTTGTGCTCGTATTGTCTATTGATTGCGGCCAATTTCGCGGATGAGGAGAGGGAGGCTTGGTGATAGACTCCGTAGAGAACACCGGCACCTAATGCTGACCACCTCAAAATCTGCAAAGTATACGTTAGCCAATATTCATGGTATGCGCTGCGGAAATGAAAAGCGCCTCCTGAAGCATTGCAAAGCTTCTGGGGGAATTGCGCAAAAGTGTTCACTGACGTTTGTTCCGGTAGAAGCCATTGTTCGGTGACGTTCGCGAAGGAAGGGATTCGGTGCGGAGGAATTGGTCAGAAGAGGCCAATTGGCAGACTTTCGTAGGTATGAGGATCGTGGAACGTGAGGGCGAGCTATGCGGAGCTTTGAAGGTCGGAATTCAAGATCATGAGATGGAATCAAAGTTCCATCCGGGAATTTCCAGGATCCTTGAACATGGTCACGTGGAGCGGCCAGTTACGGATGAGCGACCTTTTGGCCGACGCGACTTTAATGAATGACATTGAGGTCCTCTGGATCAGCAACCTGGAAACTTCCTTTGATTTCCATCTTCCCATTCTTTTCTTGGTTGCCAACAATACTTGCTAGCCTGAGAATATATCCACGAACTTTCAAACCCTGCGATCTAGAACCCTCCCTTCCTCCCTTTCCTGACGAGCCCCTCGATATGGGCACAAAGTCGCAAAGATGATGCAACAACGACGAGATGAGATTTTGGCGAAGAAAGCTAAGCTAGCGGAATTGAAGAGGCAAAGGGAGCTTCGGAATAATAATACATCCGGCAGGCAAAGTATTGGAGGCCCCAGTGAGGTGAGGATATTCTTTATACATACTCAAGCATTCTTGTTCTAACAAGACTCTAGATCCTGTCTCCGACTCCCGCGAGAGGAAACATCGATGAATTCGTCAACAAAGTACTAGGGGATCACAGGAGTAGACCAAACTCAACGGGGCTTGGGTCGGGGTCGCCAGCTGAAAGGGGTAGCCGGCCAAATAGTGTATTGAGCGCTGGACAACTAAGCAACAACAACTCGGAATCCGCAGAGGCATCTGCTACTCCGGCAGAACCTCTTTCTATATCTACTCAGACTTTATCTACCGTTCCTCTATCGACAGTCTACGAATTCGCGCCTTCTCCAGTCAAAGAAGTCTTTTCCTACAGCAAAGGTGTGCAAACGACAGAAGAATGGACCCAAACATCAAGACCCAAAGCATTCGACGACTCCGATGACTCGGGCAATGAGACGCCAGTTACTTCAACACCCAGCAAACGTTTGAGTAGGCGAGAGCGGACTAGGGAGGAGGAACTGCGAGAAAACATACGGAAGGAGATTGAGGAGGAACTGAAAGCTACCAGAGAACTGAGCATTGATGGACCACTCAAGTCCCCTTCACAACAGGGGCCCGCAAACTTTCCAGCTAGAGCATTGACAACAGAAGAGCTGAATGCTGTTACATCTTCTGATGATTTTATGGACTTTGTTGAGCGATCCAGCAAGGTAATCGAGAGGGCCTTGGATCAAGAATACGATATATTGGCCGACTATGCACTTAGTGGAGGAGTGGTTGGCGATGAGGATGACGAGGTTGGGAATACTGGGGGGAAAGGCCGACGGAAAGTGAGGGAAGTCGCTCAATTTTATGATGAGAGATGGTCAAAGAAACGGATGATAAGCGCTATCGATTTCTCCCCGAAATTCCCTGAGCTTGTACTTGCAGCATACACGAAGAATCCGTCGGCTCCTCATGATCCAGATGGACTCGTTCAAGTTTGGAATATGCATCTTCACGATCGGCCGGAATTTGTCTTTCACGCCCAATCAGATGTGCTAGCTGCAAAATTCTCTCCGTTCCATCCGAATCTCATCATTGGTGGTGCATATAGTGGACAAGTCTTACTCTGGGACACGAGAGCAAAATCATCGCCAGTTCAGAAAACCCCTCTTACAGGATCAGGCCACACCCACCCAGTATATTCGGTGGACATTGTCGGTACCCAAAACGCCAATAACATTATTTCCTGCTCTACGGATGGTGTTGTATGTGGATGGACAGTGGATATGCTTGCCCAACCACAAGAACTCCTTGTATTGTCAACGCCTCCACCCGCTAAAACGGAAGATATCAGTCCAACATGCATGGCTTTTCCACAAACTGACCCTACATATTTTCTCGTTGGTTCTGAAGAAGGAACCATTTTCCCCTGTCATCGATATGATAGAGCTGGTGCAAAAGCTGGTGTGGACCAGAGAGTCAGTTACCGTGGTCACGCAGCTCCCGTCATGTCTATGGACTTTCACCCGGCTAGAGGACCTGTTGATCTTGGAGATCTCGTTTTGACCAGTTCATTGGATTGGAGTGTGAAGTTGTGGAAGGTTCGTGCCCCTGCCGCCACATCAACCACTGGCATTACAGGCGAGGGACAATCCGTCGCACCAATTCTCGACTTTACTCGGGAAGATGTTGTGTATGATGCAGCTTGGTCTCCCATCAAACCCGGTGTATTTGCACTGGTCGATGGGGCGGGAAGCTTGGAAGTGTGGGATATTACGGTCGATACCGAAGTACCACTTACGAAAGTCCAGCCTAGCGGCCGAAAGGACACAAGGTCCATGCTATCAAAGAGCTTGAATCGAGTTGCTTGGGACCAGACAGATGGCAAACGTATTGCTACAGGCGGGATTGATGGAGCTGTGACTGTTTTTGAAGTTGGGCCTGACCTCGGAGGCAAAGAAAGCGCGCGGAATGAGGAATGGACCAGCGTTAAGAAGCTTTTGGCGAGATTGGAGGCTCAAGGAAAGACTCCGAATGGAGTAAACGGGTTATAATTCAAATTCTCTTGAGATGGAGCATTCTGGTCATGTATTACATATTGGCGTTAGTTGCATATACCCATTCATCACCAACTAATTGATTCATATACACCCCTTTTTGGACGAATACATACTCATCACAGGTGAAGTTCCCTAGGCGTCTTAGACTGCAGAGGTGCAGAGGCTGAAGCTGTGGTTGCTGATTGATGGAGGTGTTCATGTGCTTACTCTACATTGCGCACTACCTTGTGCAATGCCTTATTGAGGAAATTCCTGAACAAGCTTTTCAATCATAATTGTTGTTGATTGTTTACTGATCATTGCCCTCCACTATGGCTTTTATTATGCCGACCCCTCTCCGAGGGCTACTCGTACATCCGCCCCGAAGCCGACAGTTCTCCGATCCGAAGACGTCATTTTTCAAGAAGCGCTAGGTTAAGGTTGATACCTATTCCATTTTGTTTTCAACAACCCGTATTTACTGTATTGTAACTTTAATTGTCCACCATGAGGTCACTTCGGTGGTAAGAATATTTCTCATCTAAATCCAGGTCACTTCGGTGGTAAAAATATTTCTCATCGGATTTATGCGCCTTTTCCGAAACAGGACGGATCGACTCGCGGTTGATTGTTAAGCTACCACTCACACCCTACCTCCCTTCCCTTTTTCTCCACTCTAAATTGGCTTCGGTAGTCACATCTTTCACGATTACCATCTGATTCAGCCTCGAGTTTCAAAGCGTATGTTCGCCAAGTAGCAGCGTCGTCTTGAATACATCCTGAAATGTTATTCATGGCGTGCTGTTACTGCAAAATGATTGATTACAAGGCATCGGTAGAAGGAACGGCAATGGCTCGGAACATACGAACGTCGTGCGACTCGAGATTGTATGGAGTTCCTTCGATGGGGATCCATGTACCGGTACAATATCCATACCACTGAGAAAACTGCTAGAGAATTAATAATGGGGTTGTCCACTCTAGACCACGGTCCTGATCTCAAAGCAGCTTAAGTATATATAAGTATCCCCTCTCTTTCCAGATAAATATTCTTCTTTCCCCAATTCGAAGTTCTCTCTTCATCTCTCTCACTCCACTCCGCTCCAACATACAAAATATACCCCGCCACCAACATCATCACCCCACTCTACCCTCAAAAACACCCCTTTATCACGTCACAAAAAATGTCTCTTTTCACCCCACTCAAAATCGGAAATATCACCCTCCAGAACCGTGTAGTCCTAGCGCCTCTCACACGTCTTCGCGCCTCCGATGAACATGTCCCGCTTCCTTTCGTTGCCGATTACTACTCCCAGAGAGGCTCCACACCAGGAACTCTCCTTATCTCTGAAGCTACCTTTATTCGACCAGAAGCAGGTGGAATGAAAAACGTCCCCGGAATCTGGAATCAAGCTCAAATCGACGGATGGAAAGTTGTTACCGATGCAGTCCACGCGAAGAAATCCTTTATTTTCCTGCAATTGTGGGCTTTGGGAAGAGCTGCTGAAGAATCGGTAAATACCCACTTTCTCTGGAACAATCACAATTATTGTCCGGGAATGTTTGGAAGAATTGGAGTTCAGTTTTCCAATTCTCCTAGACGTTTTCGCACAATATTGATGATCAATATTTTTTGCCCAGAATTTTAACGTTTAATAGGTTTTAAAAGAGGAGTTAGGCCCAGAAGCAAAAGTTGTCAGTGCAAGCAATATCCCAATTACGCCAGTCCCCAATTCCACCTACGTATTGGGTACCGCAACACCTACACCTTTGACCGAGGATGAAATCCAAGCCTACATCAAGAACTACGCCCAAGCAGCCAAGAACGCCATTGCTGCCGGATTTGACGGTGTTGAGGTTCACGGCGCCAACGGATATCTAATTGATCAATTCACACAAGACGTCTCAAACAAGCGAACCGATCAATGGGGAGGAAGCGTCGAGAACAGAGCCCGATTCGGTATTTCCGTGGCCAAGGCAGTTGTCGAAGCCGTTGGAGCTGAGAAGGTCGGCATGAGAATTAGTCCTTTCTCCACCTTCCAAGACATGAAGATGGAGGATCCTAAGCCACAATTCACATACCTCGTCTCCGAGCTCAAGAAGCTCAAGCTCTCATACATCCATATCGTCGAGGGACGAGGCATCGGTGGTCTCGCTACACCACCACCAGAAGAATCAATCGATTTCCTGGTCGAGCTTTGGGGAAAGACATCCCCTGTCTTACTTGCCAGTGGTTTCTCACCCGAGACTGCAATCAAGAGATCTGATGATGAGACTGTCAAGGGGAGAGAGGTGGCGATTGTTTTCGGACGACTTTTTATTTCAAATCCTGATTTGGTGTTCAGAATTAAACAGGGGATTCCTTTGCTTCCTTATGACAGAAGCAAGTTTTACCTGCCAAAACAGGAGGATGGTTACACTACTTATCCATTCAGCAAGGAGTTTGAGGCACAGGCATAGATGGAATTCCGATGGAATTGATAGCGGTATTGCATGGTTAGAGTTGGAGCTTGGGTAGATAGATAGATCAATATATATCCAGAGTTCATTTTAAGTTACATTTAATTGTTGGTTCCGACCCCATTTAAATCATTATTCTTATTAAGGGTTGGAATTCCATGCTTAGTGGTTGTAGGTGCCTGGCGATGGATAGTAAAAGCGGCAGCTCTGCGGTACGGGAAAAACGTCCGCATTTCCACCTCCTAGACAGCGTTAAATTAAAATCACAACGCGAGAATCAGACTTTGCTATAGCTGTTACGGGCCGAATGCAATGAGGTTAATGGATAAGGTGGTCTTATTACAAAGAGAATTAACTAAGGAAGGAAGTCTATTCTACGTGCGAGGAAAGGGCTAACCTGAATCGTAGTAATCGTACGTATATACCGTGAAACTAGGGCTTGTGTTGCTGCCTTAAGAGCTCGCTGATTTTGTTAAGTATATAACTATCTCTTTCCCTCTCTCTTCTACTTCTTCAGCCTTCCTACAAATATGTTCTAAAACTCGTATAGTAGGTAGGTAGGAGGATAGGTATAGCTAGTTTACTGATTTTCAAGCTAGAGCCTCGTAACGGGTATTATCTTAAAGAGAGAATTATACTTATTATTATAGTAGTACCTCTGAAATAGTGATTCTTAGCGTGAAAACTCTGCCTCGGGATCGCCTTAACTCTAAAAACCCTCTAAACTACTCTTTCTAAACTGAATCTAGGCTCTGGAATAGTATTACAAAGTAGCCTTAGATATAGTACGTAATTCCAGGTTTATAGAGAGTACTACGTACTGTGACGGCCCTCTACAAATGCACCAAAAGAGATGCTTGTAGAATGGTACCTGTATTGTCAGGGCTTGTAGCAAGTGCTAATGAATTGAACTACAGAGGCTGTCTATGTATAAGAAGATTCGATTGTCCTTTCCAAGCCAGAGTCCTTGCTAACTTATATACTTAGTTAGCTCTTTTTAGAGGGTTCTGCCAAGGGTACTCTCGAAGGTTCTGTTACGTCCATGCGTTGCCAAGCGAGGTCACGTGAATGCGTCGCTGGAGTACTCCGAGACTTATTCCACGGGTATAACCCTTGACATTACCCCCCTTCCTACTCTTGAAGGTAGGTGTCTAGGGCTACTATGTCCTCTAACTCAGTAGCAGCTTCCTATGTTAGGTTTGCGTATCCTGTCTATTTAACCTTATACTCGAGTCGAGTACGAGAGTCTTTCCCTAAGAGCTTCTTTTGCCGTTGACCTAGTATTCTTTTAACTTGCTATTCTATAGTATCGTCTACTAATATTATAGGTGGTTGATTATCGTCTGTAATTTAACTAGGCAGCGGGTCTGTAGCTGCTAGCCTTAATAAGTCTATATTGAAGATATTATAGATACTAGGCGGGGTATCTAGTCTATATATAGACGGGCTAATAACCTCGATAACTATAAACTTAGCGGATCGAGTGTCTAGTTTCTTACTAGCCCTGTCTGTCTATATATTCCGTAAGCTTAAGTAAACCTTGTCTCTAACCTTATACGTAGGAGCGGTATTCTGTGAACGATTTGCTTAAGTCTCTTAGTCTTATTATACTCTTGCTATTAATAATTGTGCCTATTCTATAATAGCCTTAATCTTTGCTACTATTGCTTCGCTCTTTTGAATTAGTGTTTTTATGTTTACAGGTGCTACGACGTCTATTAAGGGGTCGATAGTCTATAACAGATAGCCGTGGCTGAGTTAGAAGGGGCTTATACCTGTTAATATTAAATCCCGTCCGTTAAAAGCTAACTGTACTACTAGCAGCTAGTCGGCCCAGTCGTCCTAAGCTATATTAATCCACTGCTATAGAAGCGTCTCAACTTTAGTATTTGCCCGTTCCGTTAACCTATCAGTTTATTAATAGAAGGCTATAGAGATCTGTCGTTTAATCCGTAAGAAGTTATAAAGCGTCTTCTATGCTTGTCTAATGAATTGCAGGCCCCTATTAGACACTATTGCTCTTAGTAGTCTATGTAAGCTATAGTATATAGTAATAAATAAGCGAGTAAATTCCTCTGATAATATAGTCGAGTTATAGGCTATAAGGAGCACCCCTTTGCCTAAACGGTCTATAAACACTGCTATTATATTAGAGCCTTTACTTATAGATAGTAGTCTAATAAAGTCGATAGAGATCTCCTGCTATTACTGCTTAGGAATTAGTAAGAGACGAAGTAGGCCTTGTTTACGATCCCTCTAGACCTTAGTACGTCTGTAAACTCTATAGTTATAGATAAACTACTTAACTATAGTTTGTAGGTTTAGCTAGAAGAACTCTCTTAAGACTATTATAATTGTCCTATTCTTACTAAGATAGCTTATAAGTATAGAATCATAGAGTTCCTATATAATTACAGTCTATAGCAGCTTATAGTCGAGGACCTATAGTCTACCTCTAAACTATAAATCACTATTCTTATTAACTAAGTAGTTAGAGATAGAGACTTTAACTAGAGAAGCGAGGTCTGCTAGAAACACTCTATCTCCTTAGTAGATAGTATTTATAAGACGCCTAAAGTCCTTATCCTATACCTTTCCCTCTTTCTAAAGGTTCTATAGTTAGTCTATAAACGCTTGCTACGTCGCTATGTTGCTTACTTAATTCCTCTTATTTATTAATACTAGTGCTAGCTATATAGTATTTCCTTAAATCATTCTATCTAGAATTAATTATACTATTCTATAATTAAGACGTTTATCTCCCTTCTCTAGAAGGTCCTAGTCTCTTCTTATTAATATATCTAGTAGTTCTCTCTCTTTGCTTAGGCAGTATTAGATTATTAGGTTAAACTTACTAAGTATTAACTACTACTATATTTATCTTTTAGATAGTTTATAGACTATTATAAAGTACTTAAGATTCTTATAATCTATAAGTACTATAAACTACCTAATACTTTTTAACTCTGCTTCCTATTTCTTAAAGTAATAAATAATAGCTAATAACTCTTTATTATATATTAGGTAATTATATTTAGTAGATACGTGTTTCTTTAAGAAGAAGGCTATAGGCTATAAGACGCTATTCTTTACTTAAGAGAGTACGCCTCCTAAGTAATATCTAGAGGAGTCTATTTCTAAGACCGTCTTATAATCTAGGTTAAACTAAGCTAGTACTAGGGCCTCTATAAAGGCCTGCTTTAACTATTCGAAGGCTCTATTTGCTTCGTCCGTCTATTAGAAGAATATATCCTTTTTAACAAGTTTATAGAAAAGAGCTATAATCTATAAAAAGTTCTTAATAAACTGTTAATAGAAATTCGTAAATCTTAAGAAGCTAAGAACGCCTTTTACTATTATTAGTACTTTCTAATCTATAATAGCTTATATTTTAGCTAGGTCTATTTATAAACCTTTCTCTACTTTTATAATAAACTTAAGGTATTTTATAGACTATACTTTAAATTTATACTTATTAATATTAAGCTATAGCCTAGTATCTTAAAGCCTTTATATTACTTCATAGACATGCTCGCGGTGTTAGTTATAGATGCTGTCTATAAAGACTAAGACATTGTTGATATATACTAAGACAAAGTCGTCTAAGAACTCTTAAAGTATATAATTAATATACTACTAGAAAGTACTAGGAGCATTTATAAGCCTAAAAGAGGTAATAAGCTATTTAAAAAGCCTAAAGCGTGTCTAGAAAGCCGTTTTCTACTTGTCTCTCTTCTTAATTCGTATCTTATAAAATATAGTAATAATATTTATTTTTATAAACTACTTTGCTTTTCTAATCTAGTTAAGTGTCTCTTAGATTAAGAGTAATAGATAGCAGTTCTTATAGGTTAACTTATTTAGTACCTAGTAGTTATAATAAAACTATAGGCCCCTTCTTAGCTTTTATATAAAGAGTACTAGCACAGCTGCTAAAGAGTTACTTACTTAAATAAATTCCTTATCTAGTAGCTTTATTAGAGTTTTATAGAGTACTAACAGCTCGTTCTATAACATATTATAGAGTAGCTCTTATAAGACTATCTTCTTAGATCTACTGTCTATTTATAAAAGCTTAATACTATAATTAATTCCTTATTAGTATACTAGTAACTTGTTTACTTCTTTTTTATTAAAAGCTAGGTAGAATTCTAGACTGATCTAGCTAGGCAGCTTTATTTATAGGTCTATATACTTTTTTTCTACTAACGCTTTACTAATATTTATAAGGTTAGCTAAGAAAACTTATAGCTTACGTTTATAATCTATAAGAAAGTAGAAGATAGCTATACTTACTTACTTATAAGAGTAAGACTTTTCTAGCTTATTATAAACTTCTAACTTAGAGTCTTAGAAGAGTAAGTATCTCTTAGTAGTGTTAAGTAAAGCTTGCTCTTTCCTTAACTAAGATTTTCCTAGAATTATTTTATAGCTTTTAATCTTAGGAACTATATAAATATAAACCTATTTCTACTAGTAGCCTCTAATATCTATGCTAAAAGATATTACTTAGGATATAGTATTCTCTAATACTCCTTCTACTAACTATAAATACCTTAGTATAATTTATATATAAGAGAGCTAATAATAATAGATAAAATAGTCTAAAATAATTCTATAAACTAAATACTTTAAATCTACTAAGGCTTATAAAGTAGCTACTCTATTTACTAAAGCTAATATAAGAAGAGGTTTTTCGTCTATATATTCCTACTTAAAATATCTCTAAGTGTCTATTACTAACAACTCTCTTTGTCGTCCCTGTCTATACTTTCTAATAGAAGCTACTAGTTTTCTAAATCTAAGGAGATATTACTATCTTCTTCTTCTAATTCTAGTACTACCTTCTTAACCTCTGCCTTCTATTTATAGACTGAATCCGCTATTATAGGTCGTCTTAGTAGTCTATATAGATATTCTTAAATAAAATAACTAGTAGCTCTATAATAAAGATAGTAACTAATATAAGTATAGTTACTTCGTTCTTCCTAGAACACCTATTTAGTATACTTAGTACTAGTTATTAAGACTTTAGCAAGTACTGGTTTCTAATCTATACCTTCTATAGATGTCTTATAAGTGACTTTTAGTCTATTAGTAATATTACTACTTATTACCTACTATATAGTATCTGTTGAGCGTTTCTAAGAAGTCTATAGTGTTTCTAGAAGAGTCTAGGCCCTAGATCTTAATATTCGAGCTTTATAAGCTCTTAAGTAGTTGTCTATTTCTTTAATAATAAAGTAGTAAGACTCGAAGTTAGGTTAAGAAGGAACTATAATTATTATCTTAACTAACTTATTATTAAAGATTCGGTTAAGAGATACCTTCTTTACGTTATCTAGCTAAGATCCTTCTCTAGACTCTATAAGTAGAGCTTGCTATTCTATAAAGACCTCTAGGAATAGTCTTAAGCCTTAGTAGAAGGATTCTAGCTTTTATTATACTCTTTCCTTAGCTTATAGGTCTTTAAACATAAACTCTACTTAATCTAAGAAATTACTACTATTTGCTAGCTCTAGCTTACTCTATTCCTATACCTATACTTCTATTTTATAGAGTGCCTTACCTTATAGGGATTTATTAAGTACCTAAAACTTAATATATTTAGTATATTTATAGTAGTCGACTTCGATTTTAGCTTATACTTATTATAACTAAGCTTCTAGCTTATCCGAGTCTCTATAGAATTCTAGTAGTAGAGGAAGAGATTTCCTAGGTTTATTATTATTATAAACTATCTATAAGCAAGCTTCCTTATCCTTCTTTTACTTATTTATAATCTATAAATAATCGTCCTCTTAGGTAGATATTAACTAATTCTACTACTCTTAAATATACTATAAGAACTAGGTAGGTAGCTGATTTAGTATACCGTCTTCTTATAGTTCTCTTATTATCTGTAAGTTCTATAAATACTATGAAATAGCCTATAAGTTCTAGTATTACTATAAAGGTCTAATATATTCTAGTATTACTAAAATAGCTTAATATATTCTAGTATTACTATAAAGGCTTAATATATTCTAGTATTACTAAAATAGCCTAATATATTCTAATATTATTATAAAGGCTTATTATATTCTAGTATTACTAAAATAGCCTAATATATTCTAGTATTACTATAAAGGCCTGTTGTTTTTAAATTAAATCTAATATTAGAGCTTATAGTAAGTGCTAATAAATTAAACTATAGAGGCTGTTTATATATAAGAAGATTCGATTATCCTTTCTAAGCTAGAGTCCTTACTAACTTATATACTTAGTTAGCTCTTTCTAGAGGGTTCTACTAAGAGTACTCTCGAAGGTTCTATTACGTCTATGCGTTACCAAGCGAGGTCACGTGAATGCGTCGCTGGAGTACTCCGAGACTTATTCTACGAGTATAACCCTTAATATATATTCGAAGAAAACTAAACTAAAGAGAGAAGAGGAGAGTTAGTACGCTCTGTCTCTATTTATATATACTAAGCGAGACTTCGGTAGAACCTCGGCACGTGATCCAGTCGTATGTCACTGGGACTGTTATACTATCCCCTCCTTTAACCGGGCCCTCTTTAACTAAGCCGCTTTGTCTTCCGTAGACATAGAGTCGTTACTCTCTAATTCGCTGTAATTGTCTCTTCCTACCTCATACGCCTCTAGCTACAAAGGAAGAGCTTTTGAAGGCCTGTCAGCTGTTAGATTCGCTAAATAGAATTCTTTTAACATATATAGCGAGTAGGCTACGTAGCGAGCTAGGTACTAGTCAAGGTCCTCGTCGTAGCCCTTCTACTTTAGTCGGTAGTAAAGAGACTTCTATCGTGTCTTACTTATAAGTACTTTCTTAACCTCCTATTCTTCTTCTTTATCGACGATAATCGGTAGAGGTAGCGTACTTACTTATCTAGACAGAGAATCGTCTAAAGCTTTTCGTAACTTCTCTAGTACGAAGACAGGATAGACTCTAATAGAGGATAGTAACTAGAGTCTAAAAGCAGAGCTAACTTCTTTAAGGATCTTAAAAGGTCTAGCTATCTAGTAGTCTAACTTCCGGCTAGGTCTTTACGTATTCTAGTTCTTTATAGTAATAAAAACTATATCGCTGACTCTAAAGTCTACTTCTCGTCTACGTCTATTTATATCCTGTTTTTTCTTTTCTTAAGCTTTTACTATATTCGCTTAGCCGACGTCTAGTACTTCTTAAAGAGTCTTCGTAACTGTTGTAGCTTCTTCTTATAATAGCCTCTTTTATATAGTCGAGGGTTTAGGCGTATACTAGTTAAAAGACGTTCTTAGTAAGTAGCTCTTTTATAATTCGAATAGAGATATTCTAATAGTACTATAAGGTAGTATAAGCTAAGCGTAGTCTATTATTAGAAGTAGCTCTGACTAATTATTCTAGTAGTAATTTATATACGACTATAAGCGCTAATCTAGGTACTAGTTTATAATTTCAGTTTATCCGTCTATCTAGGCGTAATTTACAGTCGAAAGTCGAAGCCGAACGCCGAGGATTCGCGTAAATTCTCGCTAGAAGACAGAGATAAACTAAGGGCCTCTGTTAGAGATAATACTCTCTAGGATTCCGTAATATCGTAATATATACTATAAGTATAGCCTAGCTATCTACTTAGCTGTTACTTCTTTTTAGTATAGAATAGAGATAGATTATTTAAATAATCGGTCGATAACTACGAATACGTTGTTAAAGCTATGCTTATTAGCTAGAAAGGATTTAAAGTCTATTACTATGTATTACTATATACGTAATAGAACTAGAAGTAGATATAGATAACCAGGGGTCTTATCTCTTAGTATATCCGCTCTTCGACATTTGTAACAGTTCCGTACGTATTATATAATATTAGACTTTATATTTCGCTAGATATATCTTAAGCAAAGGATCTAGTAGGTCTTATCTCGTCTAGGGTAGGCTAGTAGTACTTAGTCGTATACTTTATAGATTAGATCTATCTATAAAGTATTAATATCTAGTACTATTAAGTAGTCTCGATAAAGTAGTAGGTCTTTCTCTAAGATATACGAAGAGTCTTCGTCGTTCTTAGCCTGTAATCGTAAAGCTTAAAGTATCTTAGCATTCTTATTTACTTTATAGATTCGTTTAGAGAGTATAAGAGACTCTTAGAAGTAATCGTCGTCGACTAGAGCTAGTATAATAGAGTTTATTTTAACCTCGAGGTCTTTAAGTGCTTCTATATTAACTTATTCTTTCGTTAAGAGCGTATAGGTCTAGTATTATTCTTTTAGCTCCTTCTAAGTTTATAACTCCTCTGTTTTTTATATTAAAGCGTCTGCTTTTCTATTCTCTTTTCTAGAATAGTATATTACTATAAAGTAGTATTTAGCTAAAGCTTTAGCCTATCTAGCTTAACGTATAGTAAGCTGCTTTATCGTTATAAAGTACTTAAGTGCTTTATAATTAGTATAAATACGAACTTTCTTATACGTGTTTTATAATTCTAGTCTCTATTCTATAAGTAAGTATATAATTACGAGTATCTCTTTATCGTAGATCTTATAATTATACTTAGCTAAGGATATAACCTTACTAAAGTAAGCTACTAGGTACTATTCGCCGTCTGCTTACTATTATTATAGTATTCTAGCGATTATCCCGTCTAAGACGTCTATCTCGATTATCGTAGAAAGCTTTAGAGAGTAGTAGTAAAGAACTAGTACTATTATAAGATATTCTTTCAGCTCTTTAAAAGCGTCCTAGTAGCTTTTATCGAAGTTAAAGAGTACGTTATCCTTTATAAAGCGTGTAAGTAGTTTTATAATAATTCTATAATTCTATATAAACCTCTAGTAGAAGTTATAAAAGCTTAGAAAGCTCTAGACGCCTTTTACTATATCTAGTGCTTACTAATTCTAGACTACTATAACTTTTTCTAGATCTACTTTAATACTATTAGTTCTAATAATAAAGCTAAGGTATTTTGTCTTTTTAATATTAAATTCGTATTTCTTAATATCTACTTATAAGCTAGTATCTCGTAGTTACTAGAGTACTTTTTATATATATTTCTTATACTCTAATATATTTAAAGAATAGATAAGAATATTATCTAAATAAGCAGAGTAGAAATCGTCTAAATAGTTGAAAAGTACGTCGTTTATATACTACTAATACGTAGATAGTCTATTTATAAGTCTAAAGAGTAGAACCTTATACTTATACGTTCTATAATATATATAGAAAGTAGTTAGTTCTTTAGAATCAGAATCTATTCTTATATAATAGAAAGCTTAATAGATATCGAGTTTTATAAAGATATAAGCTTAACTAATATAGGCTAGCGTTTTATCGATAAGAGGAAGTAGATAGTAGTCTTTTTTAAGTAAGGTTGTTAAGCTTTTAGAAGTCGATATAAAAGTGTAATCTTCTGTCTACTTTCTTAATAAATAGTACTAGAGTAGTAAAAGAGAACTAGCTATGCTTTATAAATCTCTTATAAAGGTTATCTAAGATATATTCCTTTATAGTAAGTAGCTCTTTAGTCGATATCTTATATAGTAGAGAATATCTAAGAGTATCTGTTCCTTCTAGCTATATTTTATAGTTATAATATTAGTAAGATAGTAGAGTATTTAAAGCTTCTTTTAAGAATACGTCTATAAAATCTATATACTTCTCTAGAACCTCTAGTATTACTATATAATCCTCTTCTTATCTAGCTATAATACTATTAATCTTATATAAGCTAGTAGTAAATATCTTACTATCTTCTTAAAGTAAATAGTAGTATATTTCTACCGTAGATATAGTAGAGATATTAATTATTATAGAAGGTTCTTACTTTAGAAAGAGCTTTCGTTAATAGACTAGGGTAAGTACTTTCTTAGGTAATCCCTCGAGTTTCTATTTTATAATCTAGTATTATACTTATATAAAAGACTAGTAGTTGCTTTTATAGATTATAGATATATATTCTAGATATTCTATTATACTAAGTTCTAGAATAGATCAGCTATTCTGTCTTTATAATTCGTCTATTTCTATTATAAGGTTATAAGCGTCTATCTAATTCTAGTAAAAGAGCGTAGGATCCTTAGAACGAATAGCTTCGTATAACGAAACTTAAACGAACTAAACAAAGATAACTAAGTCTCGAAGGTTAGTATACAGGTAAAAAGTATAGACACGATATATTATTTACTTAGAAGTGAACTCGTTACTTATATCAACGATATTAAATAAGATAATAAGATTAATAACTAAAGTTAAGTACGAAGCTTCTATCTAATAGTAGATATACTAGTCTTATATAGAACCTTCGTTCTCTATATATATCGCCTACATCGCTTATAATTAGAGCGATTAGGTCGATTAAGGCGATTACGTTATATAATCGTATATAACTTCTAATAATATTATAATAGTAAGATTCTAAAACTCTTATATACTTTTTATATTACTGATTTCCTTCTATATTACCTTCCTTTCCTAGATGTTATATCTTATCCTATTAGAGCGCTATCTAGACTACTTACTACTTTCCGTAATTCGTAATACTATCCTCTTCTTAGCCTAGTATAACGAAACTTAAACGAACTTAAACAAAGATAACTAAGTCTCGAAGGTTAGTATATAAGTAAGAAGTATAGACGCGATATATTATTTACTTAGAAGTGAACTCGTTACTTATATCAAAGATATTAAACAAGATAATAAGATTAATAACTAAAGTTAAGTACGAAGCTTCTATCTAATAGTAGACGTGCTAGTCTTATATAGAACCTTCGTTCTCTGCTTATATCGCCTACATCGCTTATATCGTCTATATTACTCGCGATTAGAGCGATTAGGTTAATTAAGGTAATCACGTTATATAATCGTATATAACTTCTAATAATATTATAATAGTAAGATTCTAAAACTCTTAAATACCTTCTATATTACTGATTTCCTTCTATATTACCTTCCTTTCCTAGATGTCGTATCTTATTCTATTAGAGCGCTATCTAGACTACTTACTACTTTTCGTAATTCGTAACACTATCCCCTTCTTAGCCTAGCGTATCCTTACGCTTAAGTATAAGCTAAGAAATATCGTTAGAAAGCTAGTAAGCTTCTTTTTCTTCTATTATATTATTAACATCTATCTATAAAGACAGACTTAAATAATATAGAATTCTAAACACCTTTTAAATTAAACGATTAGAATATAAAATAATTCCCTATATCTAATATACTCGAGCAAAGACTAGTCGTCGCTATATTAACTTTACTAGTAGTTTTAAATACTCTAAGTATACTAGAAAAGGTAAACCTTATAACGTTAAATAATAAAACTAAATACTCTTACTTTTTAAATAAGAATCTATTAATACCTAGTAGTAGTAGTTATAATAAGAGAAAGAGATAGCTTTTAAAGTTTAAGAAGAAGCTATATAGAAAATCCTCTAATTATAGTAGTAGTAACGCTTCCTTACTAAGCAGGAGTAAGAGATACTCTAATATAGTCTTATAAACTTATAAGAGCTTAATAAAGCTAAGAAAAGAGAAAGAGAAGAGAAAGAGTATTAGAAAGCAGAGGAGAAATATTAGAAAGTAAAGATCGTACGTCTAATAGCCTTACCTATTTGTTACGAATCACGTGTCAGCACGTGACGAAGTGAAGTCCAGGCGACGCTCTGACAGGACGAGTACTATTATAACCCTAGAAGGAAGAAAGAGTTAGATATAGTAAGATATATAATCCTAAGATCTTATTATAGTTATATTATATAACTCGGTTAAGAGCAGTTAGGTAATAGAGTCTAGTTTTAAGAAGCTCTAGAAATAAAGTCAGACTCTATCTTCGGGACTTCTGCTAAGTAGGACTCTAATATAAACGAAGGTTTTATATAAGACTAGCACGTCTGCTATTAGATAGGAGCTTTGTACTTAACTTTAGTTATTAATCTTATTATCTTGTTTAATATCTTTGATATAAGTAACGAGTTTACTTCTAAGTAAACGACCTAGCGTATCTGTACTTCTTACTTATATACTAACCTTCGAGACTTAGTTATCTTTGTTTAGTTTATTTGAGTTTTATTATACTTTGAGTACCTACTTAGAAGTTTAGTCGCTATGGCTCTAGTAACCCCCGCCGCTGTAACTAGCCTAAATACTAGCTGAGTTAACGTTGTAGGAATATCTAGAAGTGCGACTAGAAGAACAACTGCTAGTATATAGTTAACTAGGAACGACGATAATATTAGTATACTAGACGCTCCCGAGCCTTATAAGGTTGAAGTACTTAAGTCTATTAAAGTTAAGATACTAGATACGTATTATAGAAAGTGAAAGGAACTTAACTTATTCCTTCTCTAAATAGACATCTACTTTAACTTTAACTTTAACAAGTTTAAAGGTAATTATAACTTATAAACTATCTTTGCTATCTCCTACCTTAGGGGATTAGTATTAGAATAGGCCTAGCTATACTTAGAGGACTTCTTTAAGAATAAGAATAAAGATAGAAAGATAGAATTAACTAAAATTATATTTAAATCTTAGAGAGGATTTAAGGTAACTATTAGAAAAGTCTTTAGAGACTTTGATATAATTAGAATAGCTATATATAAGCTTTGGGAATTATACTAGACTAGATTAGTAATAGATTACGCTAATGAATTTCAACGTTATAGGACAAAGTCGGGATAGGATACTATTACTCTTATAGAACTCTTTTATAGAGGATTAAAGATATATATTTATAAGGAAATAGCTAAGTAGAATATATAGTTCTTAACTATTATAGGTATAATTAAGGAGGTTATCTAATTAGATAACCGTCTATACGAATTTAGAAAGAGTAACCTTAGATACGAGGAAAAGAGTAAAGAGTTAGGAAAGTAGAAGTACTCTTATACTAATAAACATAGTAAGAAGGTAAACGTTATATAGAAGAAAACCTTTTAAAAGAAAGGAGGACTTTTCTAGGAGGAGTGAAATCGTTGATATAAGTAGAACTTGTATTATAACTATAGCCTCTCTAGCTATAGAGTAAATAAGTATAGTAAGAAGAAAGACTTTAAGAGAAAGAAACAAATTAATACTACTATCTAATAATAGGTAGCTTTAACCGATTATATAGAACTTATAGATAAGAAGCTTAAAGTATAAGAATATAGAACCTAGATTGAAAATAATAAAGGAATTAGTAGTATATAAGACACTGATAATAATAGAGATCTACTTCTTAAAGAATATTATAATATATAATTAGTAATAGAATCTAAGCAGCCTCTTTAAGTAGAATATAAGTTATTATTATCGACTAGTTCTTTAGAGATATTAGACTTATCTTCTAGTTTAGAAGGAGAAATTAGAAATAAAGACTCTAAAGTTAGAGAAAATTAGACCTTTCTTAGAATATTCGAATAAGAGAATCGATAGGTATATATTAATAACTAGAAACTAGACTTCTAGAGTTCTTATACTATATAAGGAGTTAACTCGACTATTTTAATAATATATACAGTTATAAGAAATAACTCTAAGATAATAACTCTAGTTAGCCTAATTACTAGACGAGAAACTATTAAGAATAAAGAACCTATATATAACTAACTACGAGTAGAGGAACTTATCTATTCTAAGGTTAAGAACGTGTAGAAGGTATACGATATTTTAGAAGAAACTAGTACATAGACATAGTAAGTCTTAATAGGATTTAAAGAACGAATCAAAACTCTCTTTTGTAGAACGATGCTTGAAGACGTTATACTAAAGGAATTTAAGCGCTATATTATAGTTATATTAATTAAAGAGAATAGAATAGTATTTAAAGAATACGGTTTACTAAAGTTATTTAGTATACTATTCTAGGAATAAAGAGAGCTTAATATTACTAAATAAGCTAAAATAGAACTAGAAGAATTTTACTATCCTCTAATAGAAGAGTTATAGTTTATAGAAACAGTTTAAGAAATAATAGTATAATAGATACGATATAAACTAAGTCTAAACTCGGATTAGTTATTATAGAAATAATTCAAAGGAATTTTACTAAAACCTACTAGAACGGTAGAATATTATTAGATATACGAGGTAGCTTTATCTAATAATAAAGAAGTAGTATTCTTTCCTTAGTCCTAGATTCAGATAGTTAAGGAAAAGAATTTAAGAGACTATATATTTAAGGTTTACTATATAAAACTAGAGATAAGTATACTAGAGGCTACTTTAGATTATCTATATATAGGAGAGCTATAGTCTATAAAAGCTATTTTAGAAACTAGTTATAAATAGATCTAATATAGCTATAGAAGCTTACGAAAACGATTTATAGAAAGAATTCCTAAAACTATAGAAATCGTAGAATACTAGTTAATATATAAGATAGTATATACTAACTAGGAAAAAGTAAGATTCTTTCTATAGTATTATAACGGCACGAAACGGATACTACTACAAAAGAGGTATATGGAAGTGCGTTCGATAGAATAACATATCTGAATACTAGGCTCTAATACGAAGGAAAAGACTAAATTAGTCTTTCCTTAAGAGAGAGTAAGGGCATCTATATATAAGAGGGCTGGATAATAACAAAAGTCTATACCGATCCGGCTCTAACAATTCTGAAACTATCTATGCCGTACTATACTCGGCACGTATTCTTAGCTGTTCCGATAGCTTAGCAATTCTATTAATAGCTGGCTATTACATTCCCCTCTCTTAAAAAAGACTCGTCCTCGAGTCTTCGTATTGTCGGTGCAGTATCGGTAGGCGGTGTCTGTAGGCGGTAGTATTAGTAGTAGAAGGATTGTCGTATAGAATACGGTTTATTAAGCGAGGTGTTTAGCGAAAGGTAGGATACGAGTCGTAGCCGGCCTTTTTCGTAGATGTTGCCTATATCGGGTGTTTCCTACTAAAAGCAAAGCATTTACTAAAAGAGTATATAGTCTAACCCCTCGATTGTTCTATATATTAGAGGGGATTTAGACAGGAGTCGGAGGCGGAAGAGTTAGAATTTAGAAGTCGATATCGTAGAAGACAGTGATAACTTAGCTAAGAGGTTACTTATTAGCGTACTTCTTCGATTCGTAACTGATTCGTATCCGATTTAAATTAGACTTCTAGAATCTAGCTAGAAGGTAAAAGAAAGTAAGGACTCCTTACTAAAGTAGGGAGTCGGAGGTAGGGTATCGGCTAGTCAAATGTTATTACTAATAATTGTCTAATGCCTTATTTTCCTACCGATTCGAGGTACTCTACGAGGACTTGGTTTTATCTTCTCTTTAAACAGTAGAAAAGGATTCGCGTTCAGGTAGTAGGAGGTTCGGTATTATACTAGATAAGGATTAAAAGGTAGTCTTTTTAACCGAAGTAGTTATACCGACTAGCTTAGTTGTATTAGCTATGTATAACTTAGCGTTTTAGCGTCTTTCCTTATCTAGGGCTAGAAGATCTGCTACTATTTCGACGAAGTTATAGTTCTAACGTCTCTTAAGTATAGTAGCTGAGTTTCGTAGCTATAGTATAATCTTTTCCTATATATAGAAGAACTGTTCTAACTCTAGTATCTCTCTAAGTATAGCTATACTTGAAAATCAACCTCTAAAGTTAGTAAACGTTTCTTTACCTTTAGTATCATCTATCTATAAAGCCTAGAAGGCGTTCTGTATATCCTCTGTCTTATATCTGGTTAAGAAATATAAATCTAAAAGTTTAATTATATCTTAATAATGGTAGAAAGTAATATAAATCGACTCGGACTTGTATCTAGGCTTAAGGTAGTTCCTGGCATAGCCCGTAGTTGTTCCCTAGATAAGGGCCTTTCGAGTCGGTGCGGTATTATAATAATCGGCGTTTACTAGGAGTCTATCGTATACTGATATCTTCTATTATTAGTAGGTAGGTGAGGTACTATTATTCAAGGGTTTAATCCTTTCTATGATCTTGCTTTTGGCGGTTCGGGGTAGGAGGGGATTCGGGGTGCCTTCTAAGGCTAGGAGGGTGGTCTGCCGTCGAGGGAAGGCATTAGAGGTAGGATCTCTTAAGTAAAAAGGGTCTTGCGTAGTACTTAGAGGCGAAAGAGGCTCGGGATCGATTCTAGGTAGATTCGTAGAGGCTAGTTAGAGTTCGCTTATTATCCTTTCTAACTAGACGAATCGATTGTTATTGTTTTAAAGTTTTTCTTCTAAGCCTTATACTATACCTCGTATCTTATCTGTATTAGAAAAGTCTTAGTTGTCTTTAGGGTTTCGAGCAGGTTGCTTTCCTTTCCGAGACCTTTTGTTTTTAGGCGTACGAGTGTGGTTTGTAGACCTTTTAGAGGGGGGTCTACTTACTTCTCTAGTAGGTTACTTAACGCTCTTAAGCAGAGCTTTAGAGGGACCTAGGGTCTCTCCTTATTCTAGTATATCGTATGTCGTTCGGGGGGGGTTAAGGGGTAGATTCGAGAGCCTTCCAGGTAACTGTATATCGTCGACTGTCTATATCTTATATAGCAATCCCTATATAGAGAGGGTTATTAGGAGTCTCAGGAGTACTCAGCGTAGTCTACTCCTATTAACGTAGGAATCGCCTACGATTTTACTAGCTAACTGTTCAGATACTAAACCCCGGTGTTACTAGCCGTCTAGGTAGTCTCTGATTACCTAGCTATTTAAGGTTGTCGATATACTAATCCGAATCTAGGCCGAATCGAATTCGAAGCAAGTATGCCGGCGCGCTCGAGTAAGATATTATAACAGGCCGTCCCCGGCAGAGTCGAATTTGGTCTTTTAATATAATAGTACGAAACGGATACTACTATAAAAGAGGCATATAGAAGTGCGTTCGATAGAATGACATATCTAAATACTAGGCTCTGATACGAAGGAAAAGACCAAATTGGTCTTTCCTTAAGAGAGAGTAAGGGCATCTATATATAAGAGAGCCGGATAATAACAAAAGTCTATACCGATCCGGCTCTGACAATTCCGAAACCATCTGTGCTATACCATACTCGGCACGTATTCTTAGCTGTTCCGATGGCTCGGCAATTCCATCAATAGCTGGCTATTACAAGTATAAGAATAAGAAAAGACAGAGTTATAATTATAAAAATCGATCTTTCGAAGTCTAATATATTAAAGCAAAGTTAGACGCTATGTTAAGAGAAAGACAGCTAGTAATAACTATAGAAATACGAGGGAAAAAGTTATAAGTTATAATAGACTTAGAAGTAATAGGTAACTTTATCTCTCTAATAGCTTAAGAAAAGCTAAACGTTCTAATTAAAGGAATAAGACTATATTAACTAGGGGTGGTTAATAGAATAGATATTATATATTAAAATAGGATTATTAATTAGTAAACTATTCTAATAAAAGTTAATATTAAAGGACACTACTTAGATATATAATTTAATATTATTAAAATAGAAAGTAAGGAAGTAATACTTAGTATACTATAGATTTAGGAATATAATCTAAAAATTAACTAGAAAGCTAGAATAATAACTTTTAGTTAATATAAATACATAGGTTCGTATTTATAACTTTAAGACTAGAACAAGGTTAGCGCTACCTCTTCTAAAGCGCTAGAACACTTTGTCTAAGGTCCTCTACAGGTTAGTAAGAAAGCTAATAACGAAATACCTATATAATATAGAGAATTTAGAGCCTTGTTTAAAAACCCGGAAGACTTACGAGCCTTGTTGAAACATTACTTATAGAATTATAAGATTAAATTAAAAGAGGGTTATTATCTCTTAAAGTAGAAGCTTTAGTTATATAACTAGAAAAGCTTATAGAAAATAGAAAGTTATATAAAAGAAGGTATTAAGAAGGGATATATTAGAAGATCTAAGTCGCTAATTACCTTAAATATACTTATTATTAAGAAAAAAGACAACTTAGAGAGAAGAGTATATATTAATTACTAAGAAGTAAATTACGCTATAGTTAAGAACGCTTATCTACTACTACCTAGCTAGTACTTATAGGATAAGTTAGATAAGGTAGTACGATTTACGAAACTAGATTAATAAAACACTTATAGACTTATATAAATAAAAGTCGAAGACGAATAGAAGATAGTATTTGCCTTACTATTAGGCTTTTATAAATATATAGTTATACTATTTAAACTCTATAACGTACTAGCTATATATTAGAGATAAAATAATAATATTTTAAGAGACTTTCTAGGAGTAATAGTAATCTATTACCTAGATAATATTCTAATTTTCTTAGAAATAGAAGAAGAATATAAGAGATATATTAGAGAAGTTTTATAATAACTTATAAAAGTAAACTCTTAGTTGAAACTCTTAAAATACGAGTTTAGAGTAACTTAGATACTTTTCCTAAGATAGGTATTTAGCTTAGAGAAAATAGAAATAGATCTAGTAAAGATCTAAGACATCTTAAACTAGAAGTTACTAGAAAATATAAAAGATATATAGTTCTTCTTTAGATTTATAAACTTTTACTATCTATTTATTTAAGACTATATAAAAAGTACTAAACTAATAATAGTACTAGTTAAAAAAGTTATTAAATTTATCTAGAATAAATAGACTAAGGACGCTTTTTAAAAGATTAAAGTAAGGTTTATAGAAAAACTAATTCTATATAACTTTAATATAGAAAAACTAAGTATAATCGAAACAGACGCCTTAGATATAGTAGTAGATACGATTTACCTATAACTAAATAGAAAAGGGAAACTTATACTTATTATATATTATTCTAAAACATTTAACCTAGTATAATAAAACTATAGTATCTTTAATAAAGAATTACTTACTATAGTATTAGCTTTAGAATACTAGAGAATCTATTTATAGCTAGTAAAATACTAAGTTACGATTCTATCTAACTATAAAAACCTTAGAACATTTATAATAACTAAGGAACTTATAACTAGATAGTTAACTAGATAAGTAGAGATATTAGAAGAATTTAATATTATTATTCGATATATAAAGAGAGCGTTAAATACTTAAGCTAATACTCTTAGCTAGAAACCTAGATATAAGAGAAATAAAGAGTATAAAAAGATTATAATCTTAAAAACTCTTAAGAATAGAGACTTAGTACCTACTATATATAAAATAGTAGTAATAAACGACATCTAGATAGATAAAATTTAAAACATATATAAAGGTTATAATTAGTATATAAAGGAAAAATTATAGGTTCCTAGCTTGTATATAAAAGAATTTATATAAGAATACTATACTATATCTACTTATAGTTACTAAGGAATTCGTAGAACCCTCTAGAGAATAAGATAATACTACTATATTAATCAGTTATCTACGATAGTTAAAGAAGTAATAATAGAATATAATACCTATACTAGGAATAAGGCCTCCTACTATATACCTTATAGATAGATAAACACTATTCTAATACTATAAATACCTTAGAAATTAATATCTATAGATTTTATTATTAAATTATTAAAATCTAAAGATCTAATAACAGGAGTTAAGTATAATATAATCCAAGTTATTATAGAACGACTTATAAAATATATAATTTTAGTAGTATATATAGAGTTAAGTACAGCTAAGGAATTAGTATTTATATTCTTTAAAGAAGTAGTCTTAAGATATAGACTATCTAAAGAAATACTCTTAGATAGAGATAAACTCTTTACCTCTAAATTTTAGATTACTCTTATAGAACGATTAGGTATAAAAAGAAAGCTCTTTATAGCTTTTTACCTTTAGATAAATAGAGGAAACGAACGTATAAACTAAGTAGTAGAAGTATACCTTCGTTGTTATATAAACTACTAGTAAGATAACTAAGTAGAACTGCTACTCTTAGTATATTTTATCTATAATAGTTTAGTAATAGAAACAACACTTATTATACTATTCTACGTTAACTTTAGATATAAATTATTAGTATATCGAGAACTACTATCTATAACTATTAATAACTAACTTGCTTATATTTAAGTCTTGAAAATTAAAAGTCTATATAAGGAACTTATAAAGGATTTATAGTTCGTAGCTAAAAGAAACATATACTACTATAATAAACGACGTAGTTAGAAGCTAACGCTAAAAGAGAGAGATAAGGTCTACTTAGTATAAAAGAATATTAATATAAAAAGACTAAGTAATAAACTAGACTATAAAAAACTTAGACTATTTAAAATTAAACAAGTTAAGAGACCTTTGAATTATAAATTAGTACTACTAAAAATAATAAACATCTACCTAGTATTCTATATATTCTTACTTGAACTAGTACTACTAGGAGCACTACTAGCTCTATTTATAGAAATTTAACTAGTTAATCTAAACGTTGAATACGAAGTTGAAAAGATTCTTAACTATAAGATTATTAGAGGTAAGATTAAGTATTTAATTAAATAGTTAGACTACTTATATTTAGAGAATATATAGGAATTAAAAAGTAACCTTAACTATTACTTAAGAGAACTTTAGAAGTTCTACTAACAAAACCTAGGGCTGCCTAGAACTCGGGACTAGGGTTAGATAGAGACACGTTGTTAGAAAGTATCTGTTTAACAAAAGAAGCTATCTTAAAAGTAGGAAACTAGGCAGAAGAGGACTCGAGAGAAGGACTCGAAGGAGGAGGACTCGGAGGAGTAATAGGGAATCGTTTATATATAGAGCTAAAGAAAAATCGATATATAGGTTTTCGAGGCTTAGAGATAGAAACGATAAGATAGCTAAGGCTATTATAAGACCTTTTCAACCGAATATACTTAGAATAGCGAGAGGATTTAGAGAGCTCTAGGAAGTATTAATAGGACTACTTACGATAAAAAGAATAAGTCTTAGCTAGATGTTATATAGATTCGATCTATATAGTAAGAGCTAAACGCTCTTTTCGTTTTATATATAAAGAGGATATGTTTATATATAAGAGAAGGACGATATCTTTCTAATAGATATATTCTAAGTTTATATTCTAGCGTAGAAACACGCTAGGCTAAGAAGGGGATAGTATTATAAATTACGTATTAGTATATAACAAAGTAAAGTCTAGGTAACGCTCTAATAGAACGAGTACTATTATAACCCTAGAAGGAAGAAAGAGTTAGATATAGTAAGATATATAATCCTAGGATCTTATTACAGTTATATTATATAACTTGGTTAGAAGTAGTTAGATAATAGAGTCCAGTTTTAAGAAGCTCTAGAAATAGAGTTAGACTCTATCTTCGAGACTCCTGCTAAGCAGGACTCTAATATAAACGAAGGTTCTATATAAGACTAGCACGTCTGCTATTAGATAGAAGCTTCGTGCTTAACTTTAGTTATTAATCTTATTATCTTATTTAATATCTTTAATATAAGTAACGAGTTCACTTCTAAGTAAACGACTCGGCGTATCTATACTTCTTACCTATATACTAACCTTCGAGACTTAGTTATCTTTGTTTAGTTCGTTTAAGTTTCGTTACACTATTCTTACTAGTTCCTAATCTAAGCTAAGTCTTAACCTAGCCTTCTTTAAAGCTTTTCTTTCTAACTATAAGATATAGGTAAACCTAGGTTTTACTAGTAGAACTCTTAAAGCTATACTAGGTAATAGTTAAGATTACTTCTTAGTTTCTAAGTATTTTCTAAGTATAAGTAATTTAACTATTTAATTAAATACTTAACTTATCCTCTAATAAGTTTATAGTTAAGAATCCTCTTAACTTTATATTTAGTATTTAGGTTTACTAGTTAAATTTCTATAATTAGAGCTAGTAGAGCTCCTAGTAGTACTAGTTCGAGTAGAGATATATAGAATACTAGGTAGATATTTATTATCTTTAGTAATAACGTGTTTTATAAGCGAGTCGCTTATATAAGCAGGTCGCTCACTTTTCTCGTCGCGTACTATATACTACTTTTAAATTATAATAGCTTAATACTACAACGTTTAATTACCTTCTTAAGAAGCTAATATTATTTTAGTAACCTAAGAACTTAAAAACAACACGTTATTAACTAAACGAAGCGCTATAAAGATTTACTATGTTTCTTAAAAGACTCTCTTCGATCGACGCGCCGGAAAGCTCTTATAACGCGATTACTAGCCTAATTCGAAAAAGCTTACAAAGCTAGAAGAGGAGGTAATAGTTAGATATATATTAGAGTTAGATTCGCAAGGGTTTTCGCCTATAAGAGATATAGTATAAGATATAGCTAATAATCTGCTAAGAGAGCGCGATAGAAAGCCTATAGATAAGAACTAGCCGAATAACTTTATAAAATATATATCTAAGCTTAAAACTCGATAGAGTCGTTCGTACGATCGTTAGCGAGCTTTAACTAAGGATCCGCGAGTTATTAGCCTATAGTTTACGCTTATATAGTCTATTAAAGAGAAATATAGTATTTAAGATAAGAATATTTATAACTTTAACAAAAGTAGCTTTATAATAGAAGTTATTTCGTTCTAACTTATTATTATAAGCTTAGAAACACGTAGGAAGCGAAAGCAAGTTCAGCTAGGTAATCGTAAGTAGATTACAGTTATTTAGAAAGTTAACGTAATAGAATAGGTAATCTCGCTATTTATTATATTCGCAGGTAAAGTACTTATTTCTACCTAGTACTAAGACATATATATACTATACGATTAGGTAATTAAGGTTAGTAATAACGGCTAGATAAATAATAAGCTTAGAGTTATATAGTTAAAGCATTTTAATAAGTATATAAATGTATAAAGTATAGAAGGATATTATTTATTAATTATTAATAGTTATAAAAGCTATAACTCGCTTGAATTCTAATAACTCTATAAAGACTTAAATATTATTACCTTCTATATACCTCTATACTTATCGCACCTACTATAGCCGCTTAATATAGTCTACTTCTTACTATTAAAGCGAGTATATAGAGCTAAGATATTAGGCTTAGTATAGAATTATATTAATTATATTACTAAAGAAACCTTTCTTCTTATATTTAAAGTAGCTTTTTATAAAGCATTTATAAAGGATAACATCTACGCGAGTTTTAAAGAGGCTAGGCTAGTCCTATATAGCCTAGAAGCTATGTTATTAAAGCTTGATTTAAGGCTTCGTACGCTAATACTAATAATACTAGAAGACACTCTATAGACATCTAAAATACTAAGTAACATATACGAAATAATAGCTTAATTAACGCTTATTCGAGATCGGATTTAAAGATATTAAGACTCATTACCTAGTTCTATTATTTAGTCTCTTAATTAACTCGAAAAAGGCTTAACTAGGGTAATATATAATATAGTATTAATATATAAGAAAATCACTAGTCTTCGTATAATAACTAAGGCTACAACTAAGTGTAAAAGTCGTAAGAGGAAGTATATTAAGAGTTAAGAGACATTAATAGTAGGCAACGTAGCTGATTTAATTATATCTAAGGAAAATAGTAGCTAGAAATAAAATAAAGAGTCTAGGAAGAGAGTTCGCGTAGACAGGTACTATAGCTGTTATAGTAAAACTAGGTATAATTCTCGTACTTATTAGGCAGAAATATTAGATATAGAAGATAGCGAAAGTTCTAAAGAATACTAGATAGCTTCTATAGTAATAATAACTTTATATAGTATTAAGTATTTTATATTATAATAACACTAGGTTAAAAAAGTAGGCGACTCGCTTATGAAACACGTTAGCTAAATAGAATATATAGTTCTTAACTATTATAAGTATAATTAAGGAAGTTGTCTAATTAGATAACCGCTTATATGAATTTAAGAAGAGTAACTCTAAGTACGGAGAAAAGAGTAAGAGATTAGGAAAGTAGAAGCACTCTTACGTTAAACATAGTAAGGAGGTAAACGTTATATAAAAGAAAACCTTTCTAAAGAAAGAAGGACTTTCTTAGAAGAAGCGAAATCGTCGACATAAGTAAAACTTATATTATAACTATAGTCTTCTTAGCTATAGAGTAAATAAGTATAGTAAGAAGAAAGACTCTAAGAGAAAGAAATAAATTAATACTACTATTTAATAATAGGTAGCCTTAACTAATTATATTAAACTTATAGATAAGGAACTTAAAATATAAGAATATAGAACCTAGATTAAAAATAATAAAGAATTTAATAGTATATAAGATACTAATAATAATAGAGATCTACTTCTTAAAGAAAATTTTAATATATAATTAGTAGAGGTATCTAAGTAACATCTTTAAATAAAATATAAATTATTACTATTAACTAGTTCGTTAGAAATATTAGACTTATCTTCTAGCTTAGAAGGAGAAGTTTGTTACGGACCTGGCCACCGCCGAGCACGTGACTCGCGTATGGCTGCTCGCCGGCGTCCGCAAAGCCTGCTATTCCTGGCCTGGCCTAGAACCATTCCTACCTAGGCCAGGAACCATTTCTATAAACGGATCGACATTCCTATAACTTATCGATTCCTTGGCTATCTCTATATTATAGGACCTCTAGAAGTCTCCTCTTTCCTTCTCTTCTCTTCTATAGCTTTAGATCTTCAATTGAACCACCTCTTACTTCTCTGATTATCCGCTACACCTGTGCATACTATAGGTAAGGATAACTACCAGAGGGCTAGCAGATTGGGTTTGTTACAAAGTTAGAAATAAAGACTCTAAAGTTAGAAAAACTTAGGCCTTTCTTAAAACCTTTAAACATAGAAATCGATAAGTATATATTAATAACTAGAAGCTAGACTTCTAGAGTCCTTATACTATATAAGAAGTTAATCTAACTATCTTAATAACGTATATAGTTATAAGAAATAACTCTAAAATAATAACTCTAGTTAGCCTAATTACTAGGTAAGAAACTATTAAGAGAAAAGAACTAGAATATAAATAATAACTAATTAAAAAACCTAGCTACTCTAAAGTAGAGAACGTATAAAGAATATATAATATTTTAGATAAAATCAGTATATAGATATAACAAGTTCTAATAGGATTTAAGAGATAGATTAAAACCTCTTTTCTTAGAATACTATCTAAAGATATTATACTAAAAGAATTCGAATAATATATTATAGTTATACTAATTAGAAATAATAAACTAGTATTTAGAAAATACAGCTTATAGTAGCTATTTAATATACTATTCTAGGAGTAAAGAGAGCTTAATATAACTAGTTAGGCTAAAACGAAACTAGAAGAATTTTACTATCTATTAATAAGAGAACTATAGTTTATAGAAACAGTTTAGAAAATAATAGTATAATAGATATAATATAAACTAAGCCTAACTATAGACTAGTTATTATAGAAACGATTCAAAGGAATTTTACTAGAACCTACTAGAATAGTAGAATATTATTAGATATATAAGATAGCCTTATCTAATAAAGAAGAAGTAGTATTCTTTTCTTAGTCCTAGATTTAAACAGTTAGAAAAAAGAATTTAAGAGACTATATATTTAGAGTTTAATACGTAAAGCTAGAAATAAGTATACTTAAAGCTACTTTAGATTATTTATATATAAGAGAACTATAGTCTATAGAAGCTATTTTAGAAACTAGTTATAAATAGATCTAATATAATTATAAACAATTACTAAAATAATTTATAGAAGGAATTCCTAAGACTATAAGAATTATAGAATATAGATTAGTATATAAGGTAGTATATACTAATAAGGAAAGAGTAAGATTCTTTCTATAATATAAGAATAAGAAGAGAAGGAATTATAATTAAGAAAATTAATCTTTTAAAGTCTAATATATTAAAGCAAAGTTAAATACTACTTTAAGAGAAAGATAGTTAATAATAACTATAGAAATATAAGAGAAGAAGTTATAAGTTATAATAGACTTAGAAGTAATAAGCAACTTTATTTCTCTAATAGCTTAAGAGAAGCTAAACGTTCTAATTAAAGAAATAAGACTATATTATCTAGGAGTAGTTAATAGAATAGATATTATATACTAAAATAGGATTATTAATTAGTAAACTATTCTAGTAAAAATTAATATTAAAGAATACTATTTAGATATATAATTTAATATTATTAAAATAGAGAGTAAGGAAGTAATACTCAGTATACTATAGATTTAAGAATATAATCTAGAAATCGATTAGAAGACTAGAATAATAACTTTTAATTAATATAAATACATAGGTTCACGTTTATAACTTCAAAGCTAGAATAAGATTAGCACTACCTCTTCTAAAGCGCTAAGACATCTTACCTAGGGTCTTTTATAGGTTAGTAAGAAAGCTAATAACGAAATACCTATATAGTATAGAGAATTTACAAAGTTGTTCAAAGACCTAGAAGACATATATACTCTTCTTAAATATTAACTATAGGATTATAACCTTAAGAAGTAGAAGCTTTAACTATATAACTAGAATAACTTAGTTTTATTAGAAAGTTATATTTAATAAGAAATAAAGAAGAGATATATTTAAAAATCTAAATCGCTTATCTCTTTAAATATACTTATTATTAAGAAAAAAGATAATCTAAATAGATAAGTATATATTAATTATAGAGAATTAAATAATATAATAATTAAGAACGGTTATCTATTACTAACTAGCTAGTACTTATAAAACAAGTTAAGCTAGGTAAAGAAATTTATAAAACTAGATTAATAGAACGTTTATAGATTAATTAAGATTAAGATAGGCTATAAATAGAAGACTACGTTTATCTTACTATTAGAACTCTATAAGTATATAGTAATGTCTTTTAGTTTAACTAATATACTAGCTACTTATTAGAGATAGAATAATAGTATTCTAGAGAATCTTCTAAGAGTAACTATTATATATTACTTAGATAATATATTAATTTTCTTAGAAAATCTAGAGAAATATAAGAGCTATATAAAGGAAGTCTTATAAAGACTTACTAAAGTAGACTCTTATCTAAAACTCTTAAAATATAAGTTTAAAGTTAAAAGAACTCTTTTCTTAGAATAGGTATTTAGCTTAGGAAAAATAGAAATAGATCTAGAAAAGATCTATATAGTTGTTAAATAGGAATTACTAAAAAACGTTAAAGATATATAATCCTTCCTAGGATTTACTAATTTCTATTAACTATCTATTAAGAACTATATAAAGATTATAAAACCTATGTTAATACTAACTAGAAAAGCTATAGCTTTTATCTAAGATAAGAAGGCTAAAAAGGCCTTCTAGGAAATCAAAAGACAGTTTATAGTAAAACCTATCTTATATAATTTTAATTATAAAAAACTAAGTATAATAGAAATAAACACTTTAAACATAGTAGTAAGTACTATATATCTATAACTAAATAAGATAAGAAAACTTATACTTATAGTATATTTCTTAAAAACTTTCGATATAGTATAATAGAACTATAGTATTTATAATAAAGAACTTATAGCTATTATTCTAGCTAGGTAGTCTAAGACTTTAGTAGGATTTAAGATAATTATTTAATATATTAGTAGAATAAGTAACGCTTAAGCTAATACTCTAAGCTAGAAACCAGGCTATAAGGAAAATAAAAAATACGTTAATATAGTAATATTAAAATATAATAAAAATAGCGACTTAGTACCTACTATATATAAGATAGTAGTAATAAATAACATTTAAATAGATAAAATTTAAAGTATTTATAAAGGTTATAACTAGTATATAAAAGGGAAACTATAGGTTCTTAGCTTATATATAAAGAAGTTTATATAAGAATACTATACTACGTCTACTTATAGCTAAGGAATTAGTATTCGCGTTCTTTAGAGAAGTAGTCTTAAGATATAAACTATCTAAAGAAATACTCTTAGATAGAGATAAACTCTTTATCTTAAAATTTTAGATTACTCTAATAGAGTGATTAGATATAAAAAGAAAGCTCTTTATAGCTTTCTACTCTTAAATAAATAGAGGAAATAAATAGATAAATTAAGTAGTTAAAATATACCTTTGTTATTATATAAACTACTAGTAAAACAACTAGGTAGAACTACTACTCTTAGCATAGTTTACCTATAATAGTTTAGTAATAGAAATAACACTTATTATACTATTCTATACTAATTATAGATATAAATTATTAGTATACTAAGAACTACTGTCTACGACTATTAATAATCAACTTACTTATATTTAGGTCTTAAAGATTAAGAGGTTATATAAAGAACTTATAGAAGACTTATAGTTTATTACTAAAAGAAACGTATACTACTATAATAAACGACGTAGTAAGGAGCTAATACTAAAAGAGGAGGATAAAGTCTACTTAGTATAAAAGAATATTAATATAAAAAGACTAAGTAATAAATTAGATTATAAAAAACTTAGACTATTTAAAATCAAGTAAGTTAGAGAACCTTTAAATTATAAACTAGTACTACTAAAGATAATAAACATCTACCTAGTATTCTATATATCTCTACTTAAACTAGTACTACTAGGAGCTCTACTAGCTCTAATTATAGAAATTTAACTAGTAAACCTAAACGCTAAGTATAAAGTTAAAAGGATTCTTAACTATAAACTTATTAGAGGATAAGTTAAGTATTTAATTAAATAGTTAGATTACCTATACTTAGAAAACAATTAGGAGCTAAAAAACAACCTTAACTATTACCTAGTATAACTTTAGGAATTCTACTAACGAAACCTAGAGCTGCTTAGAATTCAGGACTAGGGTTAGATAGAGAAATATTATTAGAAAGTACCTACTTAATAAAAGGAGCTATTTTAAAAGCAGGGAACTAAGAAGACGAGGACTTAAGAGAAGGACTCGAGAGAGGAGGACTTAGAGGAGTAATAGAGAGCTGTTTATATAAAAAGCTAAAGAAAAATCAATATATAGGTTTTTAAGGTCTAGAGAAAGGAATGTTAAGATAACTAGAACTATTATAGGATCTTTTTAACCAAATACACTTAGAATATTAAGAGGATTTAGAAAGCTCTAGGAAACAGCGACGAGATTGTTTTTAATAAAAAGAACAAGTCTCTACTAGACGTTATATAGATTCGATTCGTATAGTAAGAGCTAGACGCTCTTTTCGTTTAATATAAGAGAAAGACATGTTTATATACAAAGGAAGGATAATATCTTTCTAACGACGAATTTTAGAGTTATATTCTAGTATAGGGATATACTAGGCTAAGAAGGGGATAGTGTTATAAATCACGTACTAGCACGTAAATAAATAAAGTCTAGGCAGCGCTCTAATAGAACAAATACTATTATAACCCTAAAAGGAAGAAGGGATTGAATAGATATATAATTCTAGGGATCTTATTATAGTTATATTACGTAACTCGGTTAGGAGTAGTTAGGTAATAGAGTCTAGTTTTAAGAAGCTCTAGAAATAGAGTCGGACTCCATCTTCAGGACTCCTGCTAAGCAGGACTCTAATATAAACGAAGGTTCTATATAAGACTAGCACGTCTGCTATTAGATAGGAGCTTCGTGCTCAACTTTAGTTATTAATCTTATTATCTTATTTAACATCTTTGATATAAGTAACGAGTTCACTTCCAAGTAAACAACCCGGCGCATCTGTACTTCTTACCTGCATACCAACCTTCGAGACTTAGTCATCTTTGTTTAGTTCGTTTGAGTTTCGTTACACATAGCTTGAGAAGCTATAGGAGGATCTAGGGGAGACATTTACAATACCCTTACTTTACTACAATAACAAGGCAGCTGTACAACTTTGTGAAGATACTAAGTTCTATCAAAGATCTAAGCATATTAAGACCAAACACCTGTACGTATAAAACGACATAGTTTAAAGGAATCGCCTCAAAGTCCTCAAAATACCAGGAAAGGACCAGCCTGCCGATATCCTCACTAAACAACTTGCAAAGGATACGTTTAATACACATTATCAAACGCTTAGGATGAAAAAGAAGGATTGAGTACTCTTATACTGTGGCACAAGTGTAAGGCACTTCGTAGAGCTGCTGAACTTCCAAAGAGGAGACGTAAACACTACAACTGTACTGGAAGTTGTTACGGGAGTTAAGGGGGCTCAAGGGATTAACTTTACAAACTTAGCAAAAACAACAATTTGTAGAGGCTTGGCAAGTAGGAATAGCTTCACTTTGACAAGTGGGATCAAGAGCTTATTACGCATGGGGGAGTGTCAGAAATCAGGTGATTTGGGGGCCAAATCTTGGTGCTTAATAAGCCCTTAGAACATATTTAGACTGTTTGTCTATATGGATAACTTAGACTCGTAATCATCGAATCCATCAATACACAGAACAAAACCACCACTTCCATCCCCCATTCTTGACATTTGTGATTGTGTGTGTGTTGGAAGAGTTGGAATTTGGGGTTGAGAAAAAGAAGTCTGGGTCCGGGATAAGCAAAGTATTTATTTATATCTGTTTGGGCTCGCTCGAGCTGTTACCGAAGGCAAAAGCGATGTAGCTAGTGGGTTTGAGAAATTCCCAATACCTTCACCAATGAGCCACTAGGCGTGGTTGTCATCAGCCAAGTGAACAAAGAAAAATTGTGACAACAAAATTACAATGTCTTTAATCAAAGAGTCCAAGACCAAAGCTCCTTTGTTCCACGCTCGATGCCTTTAAACTAGGTTTCGCATCATTGGGTGCCACAGTTGAAAAATTCGATACTGTTATTGCCCTACCCTTCCATGTTGCGAGGAAATCTTTCAGGACTTCTCAACGCTCAAGTACTCACGTATACCCATTTTGCATCTAAGAGAAGATTCCAGTTTCAATCAGTGTTTTCGACTCTTTGGAAAAACCCAGTATTCTCTGGGGAAAGCTAGAGCCTTCAAATTACAATACCTGCTTCATTATTTTTGCAATCTTAGCGATTGGGTTTCAGAAGAGTCGCGCACGAATTTTACCATTCCTTCTCAAAATTCTGCTCTACGATGGCTTCCTGGGTCTCACAGAAAGTCCAGTCGAGTCCAAAGGAGAAACTATCCTTCAATGGGTAAAGTTCCACCTCTCAATCAAGGCACCTCGAAAAAGCTGCCTTGCCGATTATTTGGTATGTTTGTTCTCGAAATGACTAGAAAAAGGACTCTTTAAGTAAGGGAAGTAAGACAAACTCACATAAAATCAGCAAATACACAAGTAGTGGAAACACCCACATCAAATTACCCAGAACCAACGCTTTTCTTCCCCTTCCATCCCGCTTTTCTAGAAATTATAATATGCCACCTCTTCTAATTTCTTTATCCTGAATCTCAGGCTTCCGCGTTGAGATTCTTGTGTATTCGAGCTGTTCGTAGTTCCTTTTATCGCTTCGTCCATACTAGTAAGTTTGAAGAAGGTAGCTGGAGATTTCCCGGTTGGAGTTTGGCAGGCTGCTATTGCCGATTGTCATACATTGCTACGTATCCATCACTGTCCGAACTCTACAATAAGTTATCGTACTAATGCCTGGAAGAAGAAGATTCCCATACGAGAAATCTAACAAACTCGAAGCGAGTTACCAAGTCGAGATGAAAATGCCATATCGCATCAAACTTCGCCGCAGTAGTGCATGGCAAGTGGAGTGTACACTCCGCCCCCAAGGGGCTCTTAAATATTAAGCTTTTCGACCCACTTAGGTATAAATAGATCAAGTTACAAAGAGGGGAAATCTCCAAAGCAACTCCAAAACTCTCTACTAGCCCATAGATAGTACTACCCGAAAGTACACCACACATCCGACTGCACACTTACGAGCATGTACCTCGTACAAACATGCAGACCATTCAGCCTCACTCCATACAACCCCAAAAGTAACAAATCACAAGCCAACCGCGCATAGCGCGCCCACACATCCAAAAAAAAGGGGGGTACCTCGGCCAATGCATCGTGACGAACCAGTCTATCCAGCCCATACAAAATAAAAAGCCATTGACAAAGCTAAGCATTTTGTTGCACATCGCGACCGTTACACCAATGGTTCTCATGCCCACCGAGTCTCATTTTCCGTCGGACTCGGATTGGAGATGTGCCAACATGGGTAGATCGGATGTTGGTGATGGGAGCACATGACGGCTGCCAAAAAAAAATGATGCCGATTATCCGATGAGTCGAATTGATATATCTTCTTGTCCAGCGTCGATTATATTTGCAATTTATGGTGGGCGAAAGAGTTGCCACATTGCCGCCATATTGATGCCACCGAAAGGTAATGAGAAGCCACTTTACAAAGTTCCGGGAAACTTGAAATGCTTGACTATTTTGGCTATAATATATAATAGCGACACTTTCGCCCCGCGAGAAAACCTGCTCGATGCATCTAAATGAATAGCCATCTGAGAATCAACCAACAGGGAACTCAAATGAAAGGAGAAGAAGGACGTGAAATAAGATTGAAGAACAGGGAAGAGCTGACTAAAGTGAGTTATCTTGGGAGGGAGTGAGATGTCAGAAGTGGGTACTCCGCATTACTTAATCTCTCGAGCTACCTAGGTGGTATAAATGAAAACTCAACTTGAATGAACCTGTCAGGAGTTTGACCTTCAAGTAGAGATTGCCAATGAAGTACTTCCATATTGTCCAATGTCATACCTATACAAGTTGGCGGACAAGCTGTGCTTAACCATTCAAATATTCTGCTAGAACCTTACCTGGGGTACCATCTGGGGGTCTGGAAGCATCTGCGTCGATGGCCCTCGCCGTCGATTTGAGAGGTCGTTCCTTCCCTCACTTGAGAGAGACTTGATCTCGGCCCTCGCGACACGAGGGTTGAGGTCGAAGTCGTGCCTTCCCTCTCACCTTGAGCGCTGCCACGACCCTCGCTCCAAGGTGCAGTTGAGGGCATCAACCGAAAAACCTGGAAGGAAAGGAACGACTCCAGAGTACCTGTATACCCCCCCCCCCCCCCCCCCCCCCCCCCCCCCCTCTCCATATATATGATTCATCGGCATCGAAAACGAATCGCGGGGGGTGGATGTCACCCACCACCTTGGACGCATGATACCTTAGCCACACTTACAATACTATCTCTTTCAATACTTCCTTCCTACTTCATTGCAGGCCATATAGTCAAGCAGCGAATCCCATTTGATGCAATCCCCACCATTTCCACGCCCATTCCCACTCGCCACAATTCCATGGCAACCATCCACCCACCAGGCTTTGAACCCCTTTATTTCGACTCTATAACTGTGATGTTCTCTCTTCCTCCTAGTACCATCTCGCGAGAGTGTCTTCCATTTGGATTCCACGAGGACCTCGTCATAGTCCTATCAAGCCCAACGGCCAATACTCATGCCCATGAATCTGTAGTTATTGAACATCGTCAGTGTCCTTAAGTTGACTCGTAACCAAGAGTGCTTCAAAATACTTGCCTGGGCAAGTTGCTTGTTTCGCTTGCCAAAATCCATTGAAAAAAAATTGGGTATCATTGCTCTTCCTCCATAAATTTACCGTCTCCCCCCAAAAACTTGAATATCCTCTCCTTAGTTGCTTCTAAGGTAGTGTCCCGCCTTATTGATATGCCATGGCTCGGTGATCGTGCCTCATAGACAACCCAAGTCCCAGGGCCTCTCCCCCGCCCCTTCAAACATTATTTCCTACGCTCCTATACAACTCCCTCAAATCAAACCCCTCCACCTCTCCCTCCGCAAGTTCCCCCACAACCCTCCCCGGTCTCCCAGCCACAACACTAAAGCTCGGAATCACCATATTCGGCGGCACAACCGTACCTTCCATTATCCTAACATAGTCTTTAACAATGGTGAATTTCCCAATCACACAGTTGGCACCAATCGAAACGTGTGAACCGACGAGGGCAGCTTCGATAATAGATCCAGGTCCTACGAAAACATGGTCCGCGATTTTGAGAGGGTAGTGGGAGAATGTTCTGCGTTTGGTCGTTAGCTTGTCGCTCCTTTGGTTCCGCCAGTCTGCCGAGAACGGGGAAGGAATAGCATGAAACCCACCCTTTATACATCTTCCCCGGCGGTCTCAACTCGCATCCTCGACTGAAAATGCAATACCGCCCAATAGCCACCGCCACAGCATTCGGACTCTTTGCCTCTGGGGCACTAACAGAGGAACGCAATAAATCGCCGCGGATGATGACTTCAGCTTGTATGACCGTCTTCCCACCAAGGATGATATTCGTTGTGCCAATTATTTGGGAGCGCCGAGAGACTTTGTTGCCAGTGTCCTGTGTGGAGGGAAGAGAAGTCAGTGATGGAATTATCCCATGCGGCGAGTAGGGAGCGTACGGTTTCGATATACTCGCCCTTGGCCGCCTTTTTGGACATGGTTGTGCCGCTATTTCTTACGGTCTTCACGAGAATTGTGATTTGGGTATGGTTTCTGACCTACATCTGCGGAAGGGAGTGGGAAACTCCTAGAAGTCGAGACTCGAAGGAGATCGCGTTTCGAGGTTCACAGCGCGTCACTCCGGTAGAATCCCCGGTCTAGGTGGTTTATATTCCCGGTTCGGAGATCAAATCGGAGCTCGAGTGAGACCTGCCCGACCGGTGACTTGCTATTTTACTTACTCTCACGCAATTGTTTCGGAGGATTCCGGAGAATCAAGAGACCAACTTTTCTAATTCTTCTAAATCTCCCCTTGAACAATAATTTGATTATCCTAGACTGTTTCAAACAACTTAAAGTAAAGTACCGAAGACCACTTCTCTTACAATAATTCCGTAAGGAGGACAAACGAACTTGACTGTTCGAGAAGTATATAAGTTAATAGTCTAGATGGTTCTCAGTTTGATTCTCCTGACAAATTTAATGCCACCTGTTCCGTACGTTGTACCGCGAGTAACATATAATTAGATTTGTAAACCACGTTGGGCGAAGGACGTATTTGCTAAACGGAAAGCATCGACCCTTAAAATATCCAACCTTCCAAGCTACACCTCTTACTTTCTTTCCTACAAACATGCCATGATCCATACATCAAACCTAAATTCCATAAAGTTAACCCATCAAAATGAGCATCATGCAGGGCCCATGGGTCGTTCGTACATCGGAAAAGCAGAGACAGGAAGTCTGGTCGTCCCATTCCAGGCCCATCGAATTAGAGAGCCCTGGCTGGTCTCCTGTCAGCGCACGTCGTCGTATAAATTACTCATATTATTATGACTGACAAGGACGTGTTTTCCTCCCCATCGTTAGCCTCTTCATTCTCCTTGTCGACATCCGTTGCATCTCTCACGAAAACACCATCGCTGGCAATTTTCCAGCCGTTGTTGGATCGCCTGACATATTCCACTTTCAAATTAAGTTAGTTTCACAATGCACCAATGCAAAGTATCCGAAAAGCTCATTCTAGGATCACCTACCAGCCATAAGCCACGCATCTCTATCAGCAGCATCCCCAGATTCGAAAACTTGGAGATATTTGTAGTTGTCGGACGGAGGGGAGTTGAAAAGCTCCCTCACTAATGATGCGTAGCAGCTATTTCTCTCGCCCCATAGATCATCTGGTTCAACTTGAATCATCTTGCTCGGCGTATCCAGGATATCATTTCGCGGAACGAGCTGCACGTAGAGTTTATCAAGTCTCGGTAGATTCTCAGCGAAGCCCCTGAAATGTCTTTCTGTTGGAAATATTGCAATGTATGACATGTCCCGTATGGAGGGGCTGATAAATGGCCTGTGTGACTCTTCCTCTGCGCCTACAAGATCTGAGAGAATCTTTGGGATAGTCAGATATGGGGTTCATTTTATAAAATGATAAGGGTACTTACCGAAGGGAGACGTTTCGTCCAAAACTCATAAGTAGCATAAGCTCGAACAAATGAGCCTTCATTAAGTAATAGACTTGTCCACGGCCGAATGTCGAAAATAGCAGAAGTCTCGGCACGAGGGAGCTCCCATGGCTCCAAGTCGGAAAGTGGTGCAAGTGGAAGTTCTTGAGTTGTACCTTCGGAAGAAGTTCCCACAGCTGTTGTATCGGGGGGTTGTGCTTTTCCGGCGGATCGAGTTGCAAGATCCGGAACATTGTCTACCGAAAAGTTTTCTGTTACTGGCTCTACAAGACCCCTAGTTTGGCCATCGGTTGGGAACTTTTCCGCTGAAAGTGCATTGGGGTATTGTTCAGCAACAGCAGGCGGAGTGGGAGATCTTTGAAGACGAAGGTAGTGGCAGGGGCAATCAAGAGTCCATGCATCCTCCAATACCACCTGGCAAGCAGTGAGCGGGCCAAGTGCGGCCGGATGGGCTACTAGAAGCAAATCGGTAGGATCAATGACTTGAAAGAGATACTTCCAGAACAAGGAGAAGGAATTCAATCGATCTTCCTTGTCTGAAATATAGAAAACCTTGTGATCATGAATCAACAACGTAAAACTGGCAATGATGTTCCGGAGGCCTTGTTCCTTAACAAAGCTATAGAATGGATCGATTTGCTTGCTCAGCCCTTGTTTTTCATATTTCGAATCCGCAACAATAAACCGAGCATGCTCGAATAGAACTGGTATGACTAGTGTCCTCCACCGCCTGGAGACTTGAGAGAACGCTTTCAGAGGTGCGGACTTTGCGGCTGTCAGGTCGAAGGTTGGCTCGTCGAGAAGCACGGATTCCGATGGCTTGGGGGAATCAAGGTAGCTAAATATACTCGACAAAAGCTCATTTGGAAGTTGTTCGAGGTGGGATATACTGAGGGGCTCTTTCGACAATGGTGGTTCGGTTGCAGCGTCCAGGGTTGTTGTTTGCACATTGTCTGGGCGTACGCTTGTTCCGCCTTCAGAGCCCCCCGAGTCTGAAAGTGGCGAATGGATTGTTTCAAAGGCTTCCGATATCTCTGTCGCATTTTCTGCCACCTTCGTGTCCGCTGCTGCAGGTCGTGCAGTGCTCCGACTTGCAGGTGGATATATTCGGGATGTAATGTTATCCATGACGACGTTACCTACTGTCAGGTACCAATCGATTAGCATATGGTCCGATTTACACAAGATTTATACACAGTTATACGGTGACATACCGCCTTTGGATATGCGGAATGGCTGAGATCAATGGCGTTGCAGGTGGAGGAGAAGAGGTCGTAGTGGGGAGACTTTGTTGCGAGAATTGCAAGAGATATGCACCTCTTCTCGATTCTCGGGACGTTTAAACGTTCATGGCAGATGCAATGATGCGCTTCGATTATGGTGTTGACCTGAAAGTGACGAGAGATTGAAATAGTTGGGAGCCGAGGAGCTTGTATTGTAATCGTAATCGACTTTGGAGACGCTGAGTTCTGACCCCTCCTCTTAGCGCCAGCGGTGACAAGGGTTCACGCTAAACCACCCAGGGCAGTTCACGGATCGACCAACCGTTGTCGAGAGCAAAGATGGATTTTCTATATCCTTCGGCGCGGTGGACTGAATTCAAAATAGCTTCAACTTTTGCTCTTCAAATTCCGCCCAGAGCGCTATGATACTGTACTGTCCACCTTCGAACCCGGTCTGGAAATATAAAATGCAACCTGAACCCACTTGCCTACAGACGAAGCTGTCTCGGGATTCGTATCTGGGAGTATCATCCGACACAGGCAGCTATTCGTTGGAGTAATCTCTTGGGTGTTGGTGAAGGCGGGGTACTACCAAACTGTCGGGAGTTGGACTGCTCAGCGGGCCTTTGATTTTATTTTCTTCGTTGCGCCTGTTATTTCTGCCGCTTTATCGCATCAATTCATCTCTTCTGCATTATTTGCGTCTATGAGAACTTGTTTATTTCTTTCGGAGCCTGGGTTTCCTCATACAACTCCATTGATGCTAAGAAGGGACAGGGTGCTTCTTGTAACTCTTGTGGCAGCAGATGGGACGCTGGTTCGCCGCTCCACGTCGGACTTTTCTGGAGGTACGTAGGGAAAAACTAGAACAATTACATTCTCCGAGAATGTTTGGAAGAATCTAGGACTAAACAACGAAAATCCTTCTCGGGGAATGATAATAATTGTTCTGGGATATCTAAAGCAACGGAGGGGTATACGCAGAGTAAAGGTCGGGACTCTTACCCACAACTAACATCACGCATATTGGAGACAGGGCGTTAGACGCGAAGTACCATGCAATTATCACTCATCTGAATACCTGACTCCATAGGATCGCGTATCGTCCTGGACCCTTTCCTTAACCTGTATCCGTGGTCGAAACCAGTTTATCCCCGTCCCATCATGCCTACGAACGCGAGTTCTCTGCATTTACCTCATCCAACAGACGGTCAAGACGCTTGATATCCCCCTTCAATTCTCTTCGGCGCTTCTCCTTATCCTCAACCTTCTCCTCGGATGCCTTGACCGACTTCTTGCCATCCTTCGTACCCTTTCCAGTCGATTTCTCAGCAGCTAGCTCGAGGTCTGTGAGTAGATATTAGTAAACTCTCATAAGGACAATTGAAAACACCACCAACCAAGCTTCTTGAGAGACTCAACTTTCTTCTGGCGCTTTTCGAGGAGTTTTTTGGCAGCAACGACGCATGGCTTAGTATCGCGCTCATCGATAATCTCCCAGTCATCCGATCCACTATCCGACGATCCAAGTTCAGGCTTGAATACCTCCTCCCACTCGGTTGCGTCGGTTGGCGATAGTGTGGAAGTTGGTTTAATAGTTTTGAGTGTTTCAGTGATATCAACAAGTTGTTCGATGGGGTTGATAGTTTTGTTGACAGATGGTTGACGGGTTGTATTTTCGGTATGCTTTGCGCCTTGCTTTGCGCCTCGCTCTGCCTTGTCGCCTTTCTCCATCTTTGGCTTAGGTGTATCGGACATTATGTTTTGGTTTTGAGGTTGCCGGTAAGGGTCGAGTCGATGCAGTGGGTTTAACTCGGTAAGAAGATCGAAGACTTTGTGGTGGAGATTGCTCATGCTAACTTCGGGTTGTCAGGAGGGTTTTGAAGAACAACAAAAGGTCAATGCGGCCTGGTATTTATGCTTCGAATGGAGCATATCAGTTGGAATGGAAAGAAAATGAATCAAGAGCGATGCTGGGGTGAATCTGTAAATGGCACAACCATCGTCATCTGCCAAATTCATGAATGAGATAAGTCTTAAAAGCGGCAGTGAATAATTCGCAACTTATTATTGAACCCTGAGCCATTAGCCTAAGAGATAACCTAAATATTTCACCCCTATGGAGGTAAACATTGTACGAGATATTCTATGATTGATAGTTAAAACTATTTATTGTTCGAGACGGTTTAGAAGAATGAGAAACTGCTTTCTTCATTGTCCAAAACATTATCGATTAATAGCTTTGATTGTCTGAGATATCTAGCATAAAGGGTGTTCAGGAGCAAAGGCCAAACTTATTACTACACGTTCACGCACGTTACATGTTTATTGCAACACTGATTCACCTCACGCACTGGTTGTTGTGAGAGTTTGGTCAATCTTTTCCAGGACCTTCTTTCCCATTATACGAACTATTCGCGGAAGATCGTAAGTGTTTTTGAGAAGGCTTAGGAAAATTAATAAAGTGAGTTTTTAATTTTTTTAAACTCGACCTTCTCAGATAATTTCTGTTTAATAATGATAGACATTTTCAAATAATGAGATGCCGGATAGTGATGACGAATCCTCTCACAATTAGAAATTAAGCTATCCATGGGTTACTAGTGGACAGAATACGCAGAAGGTCCTGCTATTTGTACCTGAAAATAGCTGATATGAAAAGGGTGGCTTTTTTTTTATGGGTTTCCTATGATGAGTGGGTTCTGAAAATGTCAGTCTATTGGCAGGTAACCTACAAATAGCACAGTCAATCATGAATGTCAAGCCATTCACATGTTACCTGTGAATAACCTGGCTTAAAAAAGTTAAGACATCCATTGGTAACCCTCAAATAGCCCACTTGACAAACAAAATGTGACTATCTGTAGGTTACCCACAATTTTCTAGTTACTTATTCATACCTTACACAAATCTATAGAACTTTCAATCACCAAGTTTTTGTACATTTACCCACTTAAATCTGCAGGGCTAATGCTCCTCCAATATGCCTATCCACTCTACTTCTCTACAGTTGCTCAAGGCTCGAACTTAAATGTTAAATGATAACACTGTGTAGCGGTTCTATTCTTTTGTGTATTGGTTGACTTCAGGTGTTGAGGCTCCCATCTCCTCTCCACCACTTCTAGGCTCCACGAGTCTCCTGTTTATATCCTTCAACTCTTTCTCTAATTCCCCTCTAATAATCAACAACTTCTCCCTCGCTCCTCCAATACCATAGCTAGGAAAATGAATCACCCTCCTATCGATATAGCAACGTTCCACGAAGTAGCGTTCCACTTCCCTACTAGTTCCTTCCCTGTACGCGTTTTCAAGTTTAACATGAAGCTCATCTGTTATTCCAGGGTCAAAATTAGTCGAGAAATATAATATAAGACATGGATGGCTCACATAATCTCTCAAGATATAGGTTGATTTCCTTTCGTCTATTTTCTAGCCATCCCTCAGTCCATTTCTCGCTTCCTTGAGGGTGATTACTCGGGTATTCTCGACGTGTAGGGTGTGGGAAGTCGGCAATGGGTTTTCTAATTCTACTGTGTTGGGTGAGCTTCAGTTCATGAGCCAAGGACTGAAAGGAACTTACGGTACGGTATTTGGTGTCTTTTCTTCAGACATCTTGGGGTTGATATATAAAAGTTTCTTGAGTGAGTTGCAAAGTTTGAGGAATACGCGTTTGCAGATCTTTTTGTACGGTTTTCCATACTTGATAGTAATGGGAGTCATCTCTATCTGAATATTCCTTTCAAGTTGGTACGAGCAAGAAGGGAGAGGGGAGTGATGACTCCTCTTATACTGATAGGCATGAATCAGGCCCGAGAGCTACGAGACTTTGAAAAAACAAGATTCCAAAACAGTTTTTATGTTTCTCGAAGTTTCATGTTACCATGAAAGGAAGGCAAAGTTGACGAGACACTAGTCACTACCACAAGTAAGACACATATTTGGGATTCCGTCAAATTTGAGAAGTCCTCGCGGTAGACTAGCTCGTTGTGCCAACTTTTAAAGTATCATCCCAAATGATTGGGACAATTTGGCTTACCTTGAATTACCCTATAAAGCTGAAAACAACGAGCTAGGTATTCAGGTGAATTAATCTGAGGTATTTACGGCAGCTTTTATTATCTACCGCGAGAAATCCACTCAGAAGCCACGGACAAACTTGGTGGTCAATTTTTTTGCCCGTTTCTTCTACATGCATTCATTTTTATTATAAAAGATTTTACAAAAGTCTTCCAAGGGTCTTACACAAAAGTTGGCATTCAGTAGTTAATAAAAGTAGCGATTGAGCTTCAGTCGAATTTCCGCCCTAGCGACTCCCATATACAGTAACAGTATGAACATACTTTACTTTCCCATCTTCGACCCTAACCTCGTGAGAATCAGGCATATCGGGATCAAGACTATCAAACGAACAAAGCACATCCACAGACCCGATAGTCTCATCAATAACATATCTCCTATTTCCATTCACTTTCGCGCTTCCCCCATGCGGCAACAACGCACCACAAGGTTTTGTCAATCGTGAACCTTCAACTCGCTCACAATTCGTTCCCCATGGAATCGTATCCGCTGCCGTACTATCCGTCCACATATCTAAATAGGCGTCTCCAACTTTCTTCAATAACTCCCTACTAGGTCTCTTCGTTGCCTCAAGAGTCGCCCAGTTTTCAGCTTGGATGTACTTCAACGTCTGAGCGGCGTCAAAAAACAGATCTTTGGTAGTGGCAGCAATGGTGTCGATCATTGAAATTGAACTCGTGTCATTTACAGGATGGCGAATTTGTGTAGATAAGACGTAAGGCTTCGAGCCTTTGGTGGAAATTGACATGGTGTAGCTTGCGCAAACGACGGTATCGGCAGTTGTGCGGTTGAGATCGAGTTTTAATGCCTGGGAGAGAACGCTTTTTTTGATATCCACTACTTTGTTGTTCTCTTTGTATGTAAAATTGGAGGTACTGAGGGCAAGGGTGGAAATTTGTCCTCTTGTTTGAGCTGAGATGTATGAGGCCGCTGCTGCGAGAAGTCCTTCTCTGGTACAGTCTGCTGATACAATTGGGGCTATCAGAGCGCTAACCCCCAAAATATTGGAGACTGAAAAAAGCATAACTTTGAGATTCGTATGAAGTGTAAGTTGTAATCAAGGGGAGAAGAGCGAGCCACAAAGCGAACGGTGTAGGTAAACCGAATAAATGAGAGTGATGACTCCAAGCTTTCTGTTTGAAAAGAAGTAATGCCTTCTTATTTAAATGGTTTTAGTTCTCTCCCCTCAAACATCTGATAAGCTTTGTTATGTCCCGTATGTAACTGATCCCACTTTTAGGCGGGATACATTCCCAGGGATAAATTGACATTTCCCCGCGATGCAATTTGTATATATTGACAGCACGTTTTAGCATGTTTATCTAAAACCCATCAAAACCACTGGACAGATAGTTCTCGGCAGATGCACATACAAATCAAGCCACCGAGTTCTTGTAGTAGAAGTTTGCGAATGTTTTTACAACTGTGCTACCGAATACCAGACCATTACTGAGGGCACCCTAAAGTCTGGTATTCAACTTAAAATTAAGCTTTTCAATCCATAGCTTTCAAAACTAGTATTTTTGGTAGGCTTTAGCTAGACAATGGATCTTTTAGCTAGTCATGCACTTCGATCTGCACGTGTTGCTGCCCGTGCCACAAGCCTGCCGTAATTATTACTCACACCAAGCTAGAAGGAAGACTCATATTTTGTTTCACCTCACCAACCATACTCTCGGGAACCTGTCCGATATTTTTCTGTGCTTCGCTATGTGCCATAAATCCCGCTTCATGGCACGGTCAAGGATCCCCCCAGCCCAAAAAGAAGCCGACAAAGTCAGTGAACGATTAAAGAACATCCCGACACCAGTGCGACCACGACGACGAGCTCTCACCAACCCTAAGTCTATGCAACAGATTCCACAAAACACCTGCACAGGCTTTTTTACGCTTCCGTTGGAATTGAGACAAAAAATATACAGACTATCGTTTGACATTCCTGGAAAACTCACGGATCAACAAGTAGAGGACGATGATGAGCGATTTTTGATGATTGAGCAGAATATCAATACGAGAAGACTCTTTTATATTGCCTGTGTGTGGGAAGATGGCATACCCAAACATAATTCAACTGGGTGTTTTTACAGAATTGGTCAATCTGGCCCATCAACACAGGAGAATCCTACACGCTATGCGTCGCGTTATTTGTATTCGAATGCCCAAAATAGCTTCCATTGCGGTGCCCACAATCTCGAAATTTCACCTTCCATGCTGGCTTCCATGCAGTGGCGCGGTCCGGTAGCTTTACTTCGGGTTTGTAGGCAGATGTATGTACACCCAATGTGATATTCTCTTTGGTATGGATATTCATTAATATGACCGTGGGTAGATACCGCGAGGCGGTGTATTTTCTGTATAGCTCCTATACTTTTAACGTCGAACATCCACTCACGATTGTTGATCTCTCAGCAACTCTTCTTCCACAACGGGTGAACATCATCCGGAGTCTATGTCTCACGATCCCCATAAACGATGCCAGAATGCAGTACCATTATGATCGACAGATGTCAAGAAGGACGGGAGACAAGAGAACAACAGCCGAGAAGGCTTTTGAAATTATTTCCAAAATGGAAAGCCTGAAGATATTGAAAGTGAAATTTGATGGATGTGTTGGGAATATTGGGGAAAAGCCAGGAAGAAAGATTGAACTGTTACTACCACTTTCTTGTGTGCGACAAACAGATATATTTGAAGTGAGCGTACCTTGGAATAGGCGAGAGGATGAGGAGAAATTGTTAGATGTCCCGTATGTTCTTCATTGGTGTGACCCACAGTATGCGGACGATGGTGATGATGGTTCTCCGTGGAACTCAGATTCTCTTGTTTCTGGGTATGAAGCTGATTTTTCTCATTCGGAGTCTGAATCGGAGTCTGATTGCGATTCTAGTTCTGATTCTGAGGCATCTGCCCGTGATTATGGGAGATTTGGTTGTTGAACCTTACGGAATGGTGAGCTTGTTGTTGATGCCCAGAACGAGGATAGTTAGTTGGAAATTAGGTTTCCTCCCATAGTATGCTGCGGTAAAACCCGCTGAAAATTCACCAATATCTCAATCTTACCTTCATATTTGACAAGTAAGGATGTTTCTGGGCATGTAACAATTCATGTTCTCTTATGTTCTGGGAATGCACTGGGAAATACTTTGAGCTCAGAGCTGAATGATGTTGGTCTTGAAGCGTTGGTATGGGAAATTGATACGGGGTTGCAGAAAGCATTTCATTGTCCCAAAGCTGAAAATCAAGTAAGTGCAAAATTCCTAGTCGGCGAGTGTCTCATTCCCAATTACAACAAGTCAGCGAGTAATGCATTCACCCAAAATAAAGGGGCAATGTTGTATCCCAAAGCGAATGCTGCTAAATGCATCCTAGCCACTAGTTGGAATGGTTGGAAGCAACCAGGCTAAGGACCGAGCTGATTGAATTACACAGTGTCAGAAGATAAATTCAGAACATCGAGGTCATTTTTGTTATTCAGAAGAACCAATCTCCGAGTGAACCTCCCGCATGACGGTCAATAAAGGAGATAGACTCAGTATTTATAGAATTCGTAATTTAGTCGTATCCTGGTTATTCTAGGTCAATCGAACGTACTTGTTATAAGGATCTGGGTTTTTTTTGAAATTGATCTAACTCTTTGGGATAATTGTAAGTTATCAAAGATACTGCCGCTTTTTCTGTCCACCGCAAGACTCTTCTCGTGTTATATTCAACGAAAGTCAGTAAAGTTAGCCATGGTGGAAGCTCAAGCACCGGGTTGTAAGTATATCATTATTGAAATGCATCTAGTTCCCCTCTATCAACTGAACTGTTGTTCTTCCCCAACTTAATTCCCCCAGTGAATTTTCTACTAAATTTCCCCCTTGCCTGTAGTCGCCTTGATGAGATAGTTACCTGGGACCAAGGAAGTAGTTTTATTCATCAGAGACAGAGAGATCAGCAAGGAGCCTCTTCCTGTCATCCAAGCAATATTGGCCTCTCGAATCTCTTTTCCAGATTCCCGAACCCCAGAGAGCAAATCCCCATTCTGCAATGCTTCCTGAACCAAAAAGCAAAAGACAACAGATTGGTGGCCAAGGTTAAAACCCGGAGCCAACACTTACTCGCAGCAAAAGTGCTGTACTTCCGCTAGCTCCCTAGTGTAAAATTCATCAACTCTTGCAGATTCCCCTCTTTCTTGGCAGCCGCAAGAACTCTAGGAAGTTATCAAATCAAGCCAAGAACAGAAGACAAATACAGAGTTTCCCCAAGATAACAAACCCTTGCATATTTTTATGCCAGTCATTCCGATAAAAGGAAAACCCCATAAAAACATCGGTTGGTGGCTTACCAACATCCAATAACACTCACTCGTATTACGATCCGAAATTCCGACAGCAACAATACCAACAATGCCAACAATTCCTTGCCATTCTCTTGCAGGCCGCAGAAGAGGTCCCAGATCAAACTTGAGGGAAATTCCCAGCACCCAAGAAACAACTTAATGGGAAAGTTGGTAAGACGTGATGCGATAAGCCACCAACAATGCTTATGCGTGATGGGAAATGGTGCTCACAACTTCATTACTCCAACGTCTTGGTTTCTTTGACATAGGGGTTGATGCTTAAATGGAGTCTCAGTGCCGTAAGGACGCAGTTGGGAGTAATCTTGGTTAATGGTGATCTGATGTGAGAGTATTGTGAGCGACAGTTCCGTGCCTCCGCCACAAATATACTGAGAACTGTTCTCAACTCATTTTAGGGCATGATCAAAACAACCTGACATAGGTTAAGTCGTTGCGTGAGTGGTGTGTACTTTCTCGATCTCTCCAGGAGGTTGTAAGAGCTTCGGTTCCATGTACACCTTTGTTATTGTTCGAGGAGGTCTACAAACCTCTGGATTCTTAATTCTTCCAGATACTCTGGGTTAGGTTGTCCTAGAATTACTAGAGTATTAAGAAATAGGGGTACGCGGAATGTTCAACCGAAGCTCTTGCGCCCCAGAATAGATGATAGTTTCCACTTTTGCATGGGCAACATATCGGGAACAACGGGTAAAGATTCCCAACAAAGGAATAAAAAAGTACAGCCGTTTCCCAAAGTGAACGCCTCTGCTGTTAACGTACACAACATCATGCTGTGCAGCTGAATGCCGTTCTCCCACCACAGAGCGAGTGCCTGAATATGGATAAATCCAAAGCTGCTTGAAGAAAGAGATCATCCTATCTTCAGACTTCAATAGATAACTGAGGAAGGAGTCAGACAGCCAGCCGCTTTCACGATCATGTGTCCAAATCGCAATGTCAAATCTCAAAAGCTGTTTACCGCCATATCTCGCCACAACCCACGCCAAAACCCTAAACCTACACACCAAAGACCACCAAATCATATCGGTGAAGGCGGTCGGCGAGCACCTCGTAAAAGCACCATAGCCGGTAGGGGGAAGTAAGAAGAAAAAGGAACAATTTCCAACAACTTCATGACCTGCAGATGAGACAGCCATTTACCAAACTCTGGTCCCTTTTCCGGGCCCTTCCACTTGGTAAGACAGACCTCGTGCCTGCTTCTTTCCACATGGAAGTGCCCGCCATGTGCCGTAAGTTATCCAACCAACGGTAACACAATACTCGGCGTGCTTTACGTAGCCAATTGAATCCAGAGATGATGTGATGAACCTCTCATGTCCGCGCCGTGCCTGATTATTCGCCGCGCCAGCCGCTTGTATTACCTCTGATTGACGAATGTCAGTCAGACTGGGGTAGGTATGATAGTATGTACCCCGCCGTAAGACGAGCGAGGCAGTGAGATGTTGGAAAATATGGCACAGTCAGCCCCTCTCCTCTATATCCGCCAATAGCCCTCTTCCCTCCCGAATTTCTCTCAGCCCTCAAGGCTCGGACCCTTCCCAGCTTATGTGGAAACTCGTCAAGACCAGAATGGCGGGTTTGCGAATGTTTCCAAATAGAAAGGGATTGTCGTAATATAATCACCGAAATATCACCAACAATTATTTCATCCCGAATGAAACCGTGATACCAGACCACCAGCTCGCAGTGAGGCGAGGCGTGACTGGTCCTCAGCCACCAATTCTTACGCATCGAGGGCCTCCATCTGTTTGAGGATTGGCCCAAGAAACAACGACCGCGTGGAAACGTAATAATAGAGTGATGATGAGAATATGCCGAGCGCAACGGCCTTGCGTTACACACACACTCTCGGCATGCCGAACGACGGGTAGGAGAAAAAAGTGCGTATGATCCAAAGGTGCACCGTTTTCAATAATCAATAATCCCATGAAAATATCAACCCGGAGACGGGATAGGTGTGATGAGAAGGACTCGACGCGCATAAATTCCTCCCAATGGTGTGGTTGAATGATGCCCGTTGCAGACTCGCCATTCCTTTGACTGGGAAATAAGAATTGCTCCGAAAGTGTGCGGTGCGATACGATGGTAGACGGGATGGTGGTACGGAAGAGGCAGGAGTTCTGAAGCAACGAAACGGAGAATTAACAGGAAGATCAGACCACTCGAGATGCGGTACTCGAGTACTCGAGTCGAAGCTGGCCAACAGCCTGGCACCAGACAACGATGGTGAAGAGATGCGGGGTAAAATTCAACTGACGATGGTGTTGCATGTTGCACGGAACATTGCGGGAGGAGTGGCAATATCGCTGTGTGTCCGTAGAGCACTTGCTTCTCAATGTGTCGCACCGCATTCAGTATGATAGATCATAGATAGGGAAAATGCCATTTCCTGCCTTGCACACCCCCTATTCCCTATTCTCGCCACCGAGCACCACGCACCACGCACCACACACCACGCACCACTCTTCCAGACCCTTTGTCAGAGATAACTGTATCCCCTCTTGCACGCCCGGGTCTTTCTCCCGAACTCGACCGACGCAGTGTAGAGTGTAGAGTGCAGAGAAAGGTCGCACAGAAGTGCCACAAGAGGGAAAGACATTCTCAGGCTGTCGTGGTTGGCGTTTCGTCAAGTCCATCCCGTTTGTTGGTTCTCAATACCAAGCAATTGGAAAGAATGGCTGACGGATGGCGCAGGATCTGGGAAGATATTCGCGGGGAATATCTCCTCCAATCCAAGGCCACCACAAACTTTTTCACTTGCTCTTTTCGTCTCCCCATTACTAATCTGAGGAGAGGAACATCATGAAAAACATTGCCTTTTTGCGAATTTCAACCGGTAATGCCGTTATTGTCATCACGTACCGAGTACGGAGTATTTTATGGAGGAGCGCATGTAATCATCCTTTGGTAAGGATTATAAGGTTACTTGCTTTCAAGACAACCTCCCAACTTGTGTAGCACCAGATCGGGATCCTTCAAAGCAAGTAAGCACTCTCGGAGGAACAATAAAAGCGGCAGTAAGTAGTTCTACTTCAATTCGTGACATTTACTGCCGCTTTTATTGTTCCTCAGGGGTTGAAGAGTTGGAGGGTTGGAGGGGCATAAAGCTGACAGGGGATTGACATCGCCACCTGTTCTCCTTTCTGCAAGCTTCTGCAGCCAGCTGTTCCTCCATCCAAGAAAGAACAGACTGGCAGCTCGATGTGCCATACAGCAGGACTTTGCTCGGCTCTACTACCCCCTTTTCCCACAGTTTCGAGCTCGAAGGAGGAATTGGAGACGACGTTGATCAAAGAGGACGAGATACAGTTATCCTATTCCTGGACCGGCTTTCCCGTGCCCGGTACCTGAAAACAACATGAAATCTGTGCATCCAGGACTCCAAACCTCCACATTCCTACACCACGTCTGCTTGTGCGACTTCATATGTCCTCTCCGCTTGGAGTTGCTTCGAGAAAGGGGGTGGCAAGGCAATAACTTCACGGAAAAGGCTTCAAAGCAGCGACGATGGTACGAAAAGGTTGGCATACTTAGTTCCTATCACCTTGCGACGAATCAATAAACCCTTCCTCCATAGGAGTGCAGCCCTCGTACACGGCCAACTAACCGTGACGAATCGAGGGGCCCCAAACAAGCATGGGCACCTGTTGTACAGGACGTTAAATGTGACTGGATACCGGGGGAAAATGCGGGGAGTGACAGGTCAGGTCGAGAAACGCAACTGCTACCCTCTAAGAACCTGGCATTATTAATCATGCGTCGCCAAAGAAATGAGAGATGTTGGCCAACCTTTGAAAAATACGGAGCACTCTCATAATTGACGATACTCTGTGCTATCAGAAAAATATCAGACCAAGGAACGGGCCGTACTTACTGGTTCTTCGGCTAACGATTGCGTTAAAGAAGCTTGGAGGTTAAACTCCATTTGGCCCGAGTTGCGAAGGGGGAAAACGTTTTGATCTTTTGATAGAAAACCGGATTTTGTGGAGTTGGTTGATTGCCCCCTGGGAAAAACGAGAGCAGAGGGAAGACCCGTTCCTGAAGACCCTGCAGCCACCTAGCGCACGGAGATAGGCTCCTGGTTTCCAAACCCCTCATGGTGGAGTTGTCTCCATATGCCAAAGTCTAAAAGATAAGATGCAATAGTGTGTATGAATTTGATCATGAATCCTGGCTTCTTCACACCATCTCGACCGAGTTCCTACGACATTTTTACACCATATGATGCCATCTTGCTGTGAAAACATATCAATCATCTGCTGTGTTCATTGTGTAATCCACAACCCTTTTCCCAACCCTCAGGGTATTTCGGTTAGTGAAGGGAAGGGCAAGGGGTTGAATCTTTGAATGCCGTTCGCAGGGTCCACGAGAACGGCTATGGAGCACACCCTCTTTTCACTCTCAATGTCCGTTGTTGCAGCGGCGAGCCAGGATTTTTTTTTCTCTCGAAAGATAGGGGGAGGGGCAACATTTGAATGCTGCATCGAAATGGAGCAACCGCAACGTCATGACGAGACATCGTGAACCAGGTAATCGAGGATGTGGTAACCGAAAGTTTGGACATAAGTTGGGGGTACACGAGTACTTTTGCTCGTTGTACATGCCGGATTCGAGGGTAATTTATCATATCAGCGACGACCTTGAGAATACTAGCAGAGGAAAACCGCTTCCTGATAGAGAGTCAAGGCAGTACTTGTTTGAGAGTTGAAATACCCTCGCTGAGTTCGCCAGCCGTGGGCCTAAAAATGCTTCGCTTGTATTTGACACAATGAGGGGTCATATCGATGATCGATCAAGTCGAGCTCTTGGCTAAAGGACCGACTGGTCACTGCAAAGGAAATGAAGCTATCGTCGTCGTCAACCACTCTCTTATCTCGAAACAAGATGATAGAAAAGCAGCAACAGGTTTTGCCAAGGAGTAATAATAGGCGTCATAAGGCCCGTCTCGAAAACGCCATACGTCAATTGTGCCATCGAACCATAATACTTTATACATATGCATATATTAAACACTATAGCAGCAGATAATTATATTCAGGTCAGCCCAAATCTTCGAAGCCAACCAACAGCGAGACGAAGAAAGGATAAAACGGCGGGAACGGGAACGGGAAAACGTGGGGGTTGTAAATGCTTCGGTTGGTGTTCAAATCTCTAAGGAGAGCGGGGTTTGTAGTGGGTCTGGAGTTAGGAGCCAGCGACTCAGAGCACTCCTTCCAAAACGCATGCAGAAGCAGGCCGAGATGCAAACCCTTGTGTATTGCACGATCCAATTGTATGCCTGTAATTCTTTGATTTCATGCAGGAGGCCCATCACGGACAATCATGGAGTCGTGAGCCAATTAGATCATTGCCTTCATTTATTTCCTCAGATTGGCGACTCGATCTTCATTATATTGAGGTCTGTGTGCTTGCAGAAGCGAACACACCACCAGTTCTTTTCAGACCAAGATGTGCGGAGAAGAAAATAAACGAGTGAGACAGGTTCGTGAGGGAGAATAAAAGCGGCAGTATATAGAAAGCAGTTCTGCAATTGGAGATGATTGCTCCAAAATGCCTCGGTTATTATTCGAAATTGTTATGAACTTGGTTAGAATTTGTTAAGGTATTGCCGCTTTTATCTTCCATTGCGGGATAGGAATGCTGAAAAGTCAGGTGCAAAGCGGGAAGCAAACACCGAAGAGGCGTTATGTCCATGTGGCACAGCATTAAGGAGGGGACCATCGTGCGGGAAGTGGATGATCAAGTGGTGATCAAGTTGCAAAAGTTCCAAGATGTGGGGAAAAAAGAGTACTGCGCATGTTTGAACTTGAAAGCGTGCGTTTTCTGTGGAGACCTGAGAGATAAACCACGATATCAAATTCGCGGACCGTATCTATTGTGGGTTCCCTTTCTTTGAGGCCGCAGAAATTCTCCAATATTTCCTGTCGAGCTTGCCGCGGATCTTTCACCCATATCCAATCTATCGTCCGAGATCGACAGTTATAAGTTTAAAGTTCGAGCGACGTACGACGGGCCGCAGTGAGGATCGTGGAGTCTACAGGTATTGTGGTATCAATAGGTGGGGTTGAGTTGTATTGGCATTGCATTGCGAACCAGCGACTAGCTAGTCAACAACCCAATGCGACCGAGTAGACATGAACGAGAGATAGATAGGGTAAAGTCGTCCAACGGTACGTAGCTATGTACATCACCATCCCCCTTTTCCAGACCCCTAATGCACCATGAGTCGTGAATCTGAACCCCACGAGCGTGTGATGCTACCAAAATGAATCATGCAGACATACAACCTCGTGCTTGCTTTTTGATTCGAGATAGGCTGGCTGGCGGCAAGCTGAAGTTAAAAAACCATGGGCGTAAATTTTGAAATATTTCTTCCAGATGGAGTCGCCGAAACAGTAAGAAGGTTGCAACTCTTTCAAGACCCCCCGGGCAGAAGCCTGGTGATCTGATACGACTTTCATACGAGGAAGAGACTCGATTGAGAGAAGCTCAGCTCATCCGGTGTCCACAACACGGCAACGAGGGAATCCGATCTCCTAAAGAGGCCGAACGGGCTGAGACTCTGTAGGAAAATAAGCTTGCCGTGAACCGAAGAAGGACGTCAAAAATCCCGATTACTACTCCAACCCAAGACTTCTTTTCCCATTCCCATACGGATTGGAAATCCGAACCGAAAAAGCATTGAAACGCTTGGGGCGGTACGGAGTATTCATCCGGATTTGAAGACATAGTTCTGGCAGTACCGCAAATCAAGTATATTTTGCCCCCACGCATCTCACTATATGTGGGGATGGCATATAAAAACCTCTTGCAAAAAATGCTTATGCTGACTAGCATGAGCTTCCCAGCGTTTGAAATAGCCGCCTCGAATAAAGTGTGTTGATAAGGAAATAAATTGGAAATATGAATATGCGGCTTGGCAGTTCGATGTTGGATTTCACCCAGCGCAGTAATTAATACTCGGTAGGAATTAATACTCGGTTCCTGCCGAGGGAAAGCCATCGAAACGGATGGAGAAGGAGATGGTAAGAGAGAATCAAAATATACTGATATTTACTTGGATGTTTATATTGATGTGCAGAAAATTAACAGGACGCTTCAAGCCTTCAACGCTTGCAAAAAACAAAAGAGGAGGTCGTTCCCAAGTCCAGCAACACGCACCACCCGTTCTTCCAAACGAACGGAGGCTGTGTGGCTGCCTCGTCTTCATTGCTCGCTCTGTTTTGGTGGAAAGTGTCTCAACTGTTGATCATCCCGTTGCATAAAATCCGGCTGCTGCTGCGCCAAATTGCCCTTCAAACAGCTGGTCCAATAGTTTCTAGAATCCGCCTACACATCTTCGGGATAACTTGACAAACATGGCTTTAAATTGCATGAACATTTAGTGTACAATATGTTTTGTGGCGAGACTGGGTTCTGAATAAAAGCCTTGCCGCGGCTGGCCGCTGTAAAATGTACTGGGGTTCTTGAGGTCGAGGGTTTGCTCGCCTCGATTAAGTATATGCGCAGTAACATTTTCGGCGGGCGGCAAACGATTTTCTAAAGATGGCTTCTATATCAGGACGCAAGCATGAGAACTGTCTCAGCGTCTCTTGAAAATATCTCGGGGTTTTTGAAAGGTTGGAGCATGTGCATTGAACACGATACGCCCTCCCCCCAAAATACCCCGGATATGGGGTGGATACGAGCGCGCGCGGTTTATGACGATCAAAATTGCTCCATCAACTCAACCATGAAACGTGCTTCAATGGTGGAGGCAATACACACCTGGTGGAGTGTACGCAGTAACTGCCGTGCGGAATCTGCGGGCCTAGTTAAAACCTTCCTCATATGAACGGTGCCTGCATACCGGTTATCCAAAGTAATCTTTGGTGGTTGCGTTGCTGTCATCTTTTAGGTTAGGGGTGTAAATATGAGAGCTTTTTGATATATTCAATGGAGCCAAGTATTCTTGACAACCGTCCAATGTCCGAGTGGAAGGAAATTGAACCAATTACCAGACCTACCAGGACAAAGTGTCGGGCGTCGAATACGTACGTCGAATACACATCGTCAAATAGAGGCAGTTTAGGGTTGTCTGCTCTCTAGCGTATGAAATGATAGCACCTCGTCCTACATCACGGCATCCTGGTCGTGGCGCGACTGGTGAGGGGAAGATCAGCGCCCATCTGCGAGGAGAACCAGAAGCAGTTAGGAATGGACGCTGCTTAAAGTGGTGTGGTGGTTTGAGGGCGTACTTTCTCGTGATCCAGTCAGCACTCTGAAGTGAGATGACACGCTGCCACCGCCAGCTTGCCACTTTAAAGGTGCAGGCCGTTCACTGGGCTGAAAGCCTGAGACGACACGACCTTGGACACTGAAGGGCGTCTCAGCCTGCCCCAATGAGAGCGAGTGGGCAGGTAATGGCGAGGAGGAGTCGGAGTCGGACTTCGGCGCCGTATCTTTTTCTCTCTTTCGGTAAAGAAAAAGAGGGTGTGCTGCAATGCTTCTTTCTTTCAATACAAATGGCGCCAATCATCATGTCATTGAGCAGAGCATCGGATGATAGGAGGAGTCGTTGAGGTGGTGGTTGAATGCAACTGCACTCTGCACTTGCAAAGATGTCCCCAAACAAGTGCTGGGGAAAGCTAGCCTTGGTGAGGGGGGGAAACCAGGATTATGGGAAATAAGACGCTAGTTGGCGATGCCTTCCAGGTTCAAGGGTCTCTCCTCAAGTCCTTGCAGATGACGAGCTCTGGTCGTTGATGATTGGCTAGCAAGAGGTCAAGATGTTTCTGTGTCCCATTTACAGAGTAGAGAGCCAAAATTGGGTGTTTTGTTGCTAGCGCCTGCTGCGATGGATTTGTCGTAGCCTCCTCGTACTTCCCCAGAAATGGTTCAAATGGCTGTGATACAGGCCTTGTTCAGGAGAGACAAAAGATACCTTGTACATTCCATCGCTCAAGCCAGAGATTCAGGGACGTGACCTGCTGGACGACGCCCACGACGCAGGAGTGTCACCACCACACCGATAGACCCTGAATATGACCAGTAGTGTCAACAAGAGCGGCAAAGAATAGCTTTCGTGGTTCTAACCATTTAGAATGATTTATAAAAATAACCGAAATACTTGGAACACTCGGCTTCAATTGTTCCAAAAGTCTCGGTTAATACGCCAAATTATTCTGAATGGTTAGAACAACGAAAGCTACTGGTATTTGCTGCCGCTTTTATTGTCTATCGTGAGTAGCGAAGGCTGCCAGCCAGCAGTCCAGACCAGGGCGAGCATATTCAAACCAATGCAACATCCTCGAAGGTGCAGCAGGAGCCCCTTGTCTCGTCCAAAACACCCCACGTCCGCTGCTTTAACTTGGGAAAGGGATCGAGCAATGGACTGGATAGGAGAGATGAGGGAATTAGAGTGGGGAAGCAACGGCAGAGGCAGGATCGTGCAGAAATGGCCGCGTTACGCTGCCTTCGCTCGCTGCTCTTGCAGGGCAGGCTGTGGTCGGAGAGTCGGAGAGTCGCTTCCTTGTTCGAAGGCTGAGGTGTTTGGAGAGTAACTGAAAGCAGCGTGCCAGCGTGCCAGCGTCGCAGTCGAGAAATCAAATAATCGATCCCGAGAAATCACTGCTGAAGCCGCCAAAGGCGCTTGCTGTGTACTCCAGAAATATCTCGCTTCTTGTCCGTGGTCACCGTAGCCGTACTCGTTCATTTTCCATGCGACGTGCCAGTCTAAGTCTGGTTAGTAGGCAACTAGTCCTGGCTACAAGTAGATGATGGGACTTGTAAGACCTGAGGCAGGTGATCAATCTCTTGGGAAATGTCTTCACCAAAGACACCGAACGCCGCCCCAATGGACTCGTGAGAGCCTTGGAAAGACTTCTGCAGCAAGCCACATTTTGTAAAGTCACACCAACAGGGGTGCATCACTTCTCCACACCCCTTACCCACTCGGGTTAGACCATTTCACTACTTGTATTCCACACCAGTCCTAAACACGTTAGCTTGCCCTCTGAGGGCTCTTCCTTGCAAAAACCTGCAGACCAGGGACAGGACCAGCCAAGAACCAAAACCCCCCCGTCGACTCCAGTTCTATATGATCTCTCGAAAACCCACAATAGCACCTCCTCATTCACCTCACCATTTCACTCGGCCCTTCAAGCACACCCATTCAAATAGTCCAAATAGTCCAAATAGTCAACGGGACCTATGATACCATTCTTCTTCTCTACTTCATCATCTTCACTCCCACCAACCATCGCCTCATCACTTCCACCTTCTTCACCATCGTTCGCCTTTTTATTCAAAGTCAGATAGCCGCCTTGCACCTTCTGACCCAGCTTTTTCACAACCTCTTTGCACCAGGCTCCGCTTCTGAGTCACACAGTCCCTGAACACACCGAGATTCGTGTACAACTATTCTTGCACAAGCAAACTTCAAGGCTTCGTTCGAGACGACATAAAAGGCTTCTCATCCGCCCTGGGGAACAAAGTTGCCCATTCCTCCTTCAACACACCTCGAAAACACCACCCCTCACTTCAACGCCTTCACAATGGCAACTGCTATGGATTGGTCCCCAGACTTCTGTCTTGCGTGTGATAAACAAACGGATGGCAGAGTGTACTGCTCAGAATCGTGTCGATTGGCCGAGTACGAGGTTGCTTCATCGAGTGCTGGATCGACAGCATCGTCTCCCTGCTCACCACGAGGCGCCTTTTCCTGGCCATCACGATCTTCCCATAAGGGATTCCACCTCGAGCCTGCCTACAACTTCAACAACCCGCAGCCATATGGCACCACACCCTCTCCACGCACTTCCACCTTCTACCAACCCTCGCGGCCACAAACCTCACCACAGTACAACACCAAGCCAGTCTTGACCCCATCGAGTTCCCAATCGAGCCTCTTCTCCATGCAGAGCACCTCCTCGGTATCAGAACCACAACAATTGTCGGATGAGTCGAGGAAGGCCTTGAGGGCGTATGCCAGCTCATTCGATCAATCTCGATACAGTCGACGTCAATCGAACTAAATTACCTTTCACTACACACTATTCTGCAAACGACTTTCTACCTTTTACACTTACTACGGCGCCTTTGCACAATCTGGAGTTTTTTCAGACCTTGTTACGATTACAATACAATACCCATACCTCCTCTCTCACATCCTCATCAAGGATTTGGCGTTGCACTACGAATATTTGGGTTGTACAAAAAAAGCATAATCTCGGAGCATCATCACATCTCACATCATTTTGTTTTCTTTCCTGGTCATAAAAAAAGTTTCTTTGAGTCACAGCATTTGGAGCATTGGAATCATTTGACAACGCTCACTATCTGCAATATGAAAAACATTTTCTTTCTTGTCATTGGGGCATCTGGCATCGGGATTTGGCAGAAGGATTTATCATACCATCAGGCATGGCGACAATGGAGTCGCTTGCATCGGGTGGGGGCGCATTTCAAGGACATTTGAATTTTTTGTTACATGTTCTGGCTCGATGGAGCTTCAGTGTTGTCAACGATAGTTTGTTTTAGAAGCAAAGGGTCTCCACATCGATGATGTGGAGTGCAGAAGATGGATCGGAGTCTTGTCATTCTTCTAGCTCGTCATCATATTAATCCACTTTTGAGGAGGGAGAGCAAGATTGGTCAAGCAAGACGAGGTTTAGCATAGCATACAAACTGTCAATGAAAACACACATCAAAGTCTCTTCGTCATAAATTGACGAAGGACTTTCGAGTTTCAAACTCACCCTTCTTCTCTGATCCCTTGCATTGAGTTTGCAGTGACACGGATCTTTCATTGAACAACTACCTCATCTCATCTTTCTCACTTTTTTCCTTTTCCCCCGGTGCGAGAGTTTTTTTGGTGTCTCCTACCGAGTACGGATTTTGGTAATGCTATTGAACCTTCTTCAGGTTGCGGGAGGCCCGGCACACTGATGGCGTGTACCGTTCCCATTTTTCTAGTCTCTCCGTGGTTTACTGATCTCCGTACCGGAGCACATCCTCCACGAAAGCTTCGTCCACGTCTCTCCGTGGTCACGGACCTTTCTTTTGGAGTGCAGTAGCCTCACAGTAGTTTGCCTTTGTTTTGGTTTGTGCTTGCGTGATATGACTTAAACGCTTGTGGACGCTAAGTTTTGGTGCGCTTCTCAAGTCTTATTCTACTCGGTATGGTATTTACGGGGTCTAGAAGGTCTTGAGAAGGGGAGAAGGTTTCGGATGACGTTTATTTTGTTTTCTTTTTCTTTTCGCGCCTTTGAGGGGAGGGTGGACCCTGGGATGGGATTTCTAGAGCTCTGTCTTTTTTTCTTTGTTTCTGGAATGTGGAGCCAATGGAACCGTTGGAATGATGACATTTTTACACAGTACAATATAAAGTGACGAGGTGATCACGAGTTTTACTGAGTATGAGTGCCGTCATGTGGTCTTGTGTTCTTGTCACACGAAGTTTTGGTTAATGGCTGGGTTGGGTGAGGGCTGGGAGTGTTTGGATATTGTTGATGCTATGGATGTCATGCCTGGCCGACGACACCGGGTCTCTCATGCTATGGTTATGGTAATGCTCGTATTTCCCGCGTAAAACGGAGGCTTAATGGATAGCTTCGCCTCTATTTTTGTTTCAGAAGCTAGGTTCTACCTTGATGGTTTTTTTTCAGGTTGTACCGTGGTTATATGGTCTCGCAACGAAAATGTTTAGATTGGAGGTGAGTTGAGCTGGTGTACGTGGAAGAAGCTGTGAGATGCATGGTACTGCAGGTAAGCGTTGTTTGAGGTTTAGCAAGTAGTCGTATGTTTTGAGTGAGATGATTTCAATTGAGAGCCTTGTTTGTATGTGTCAAGTCTTTTGTATAACGTATTTTGCCAAAGCGTATGTCCAATCATTCGATTTTGTTACGCTATCCCCTCAACTGCCACCAGGGAGGGTTGCAGTAAGTTAAGCACTTTTTGGCCTCAGGCACACGTAGGAACACCAACTTCAGGAATGTGAAATATACTCCTTTTATATCTAAGAAAGTCCTGATTTTAATACTAGAATCTACTAGATAGATCTAGACACCTCCAGAGTGCTTATAGATGTGTAGACGAGCATAAGTTAGGATAAATAGACTACCGGCGACATTTTGTTAGATGTAGAGTCTCAGGCATCAAGGCCACCCGTGCTTCACTGCAACCCTGGTGGCAGTTGAGGGGATATATATGTCCACGGCGGAAGTCGTACTATTCGAAACTAACTCGCTCAATATTTTATTGTTCTAATTGGTTCGAATAACCAGATTCCATTCTTCCAAACAGTCCAGACAATGAAGACGCAACTGCCACACCTTGATGGGAATGTGGACTCGGTATCGTGAACCGGCTTTCTAGCCTCAAACTACGGAACGAAATGGATCTTGGGCATCGCGCGATGATCTCACCATCGTACTCGTACCCACATCATTATGTTCCGATTTTTGTGGGGTAATGCTCTTACAAGTGCCAACACATCACCTTATGAGCTTTTCTTCCTTTTCTTCCATCAACCATGATCCCAAATTCTTTCTTATCCACTTCCCAGCTAGTTATTCTGCCCACTCTAGCTCTCCACTTGCCACCTCCCCGCGGGTGACGGGGATAAAGGCCACAATGACATCTCTGGGCTGAGAAGAAAAAATTGGAAATGAGAATTCAGCCCAGTGGTTCTCTTACTCCACAACCCACATGTTTGGGGTTACAGGTCTAGAACTCTTGACAAATAGTGTAAGTTGGCAAGTGCCGGTTTGAAAGTCACGTTTTTTGTAATTGGGAACCAGGGAGTGGAAAGCGTGATCTCGGATCAATGCTCTTGAAACACAAGTCGACCTGGGCAGTTCGGTTGGATCGGGCTCGGGGATTTGAGAAAGGCGCGCGCCGGTGGTTGCGCAATGAGATACCTGGACCTGGTAAGAATGAGCGGGAATGCCGCTGTCAAAAATATCTTCGGTTGTGTCCGGAGTCCGTAAAGAAAGAAGGTGTCTTTGGAAGTTCTCGAGCGTAACAATAGGATTGGATGAATCTCGTTTGATTGTCTGCATATACTATAACCTAGGAAAATCAACTGAGGAAGCGAGACGGGAAGCTCTGGTACAAATTACTTACTCCGGGATTCGGAGAGGAGGATTTGCTACACTGTAAATTTGGCAGCTGCAGTGTTACAGTGTAACTATTCAAACAAGGTCTTTAGCGAGGCTCCTTCAGTCACGGATATTTCCATTTTACACCCACTGGAGAGCAGGAGTTCTGTCATGAAAATAAATAAGGCGCTATCCGTTTCATACAAGGACTTAGTTACCTGATTTTCCTTCCATCTTGTCTTCCTCATCACTCGCTTCGCTTGATGTTCCAGCGTTTATGCATCATCGATCCCCCGGTCCATTATCCGCCTTTCCCGCAGCACATCCCGGCCCCGGGAGTGAGGAACTGGCTTCCTGACGCATCTACAGGGCTGAAGATGCCTGGAAATACAGTTCCTTTCGCCCCCAAGCTGCTTTGATTTTTGGCAGCCCTCTTTGTTAGGTGCTTGAGCTGGGTTGACATTAAAAGCGGCAGTAAATGCTCCTGTTGTTACCTGCCTACCTAGCTCTCGTTGTTCTAACTTTCTAGGGTAATTCAAAGTAATTGACCCAAGATTTTAGAACAATTTATAATATTAACCTAGGTGTTTTGGAACAATCAAATTCAAGTTGTCCTAAAGTTAGGGCACAACGAGCGAGCTATTTACTGCCGCTTTTATTTAGGTGGGTGGGATATTAAGATTCTAATGCTAGGAAATATGCCGGTGAAGACGACACACACAGAGCGGGGAGCCGGAAGATTCCAGAGAAGGCAGGCAGTAAGGTACGAAGCAGCCTGTTGTTTGTGTCCCTGACTGAGCCTTATTGGGAATGATTTTTTCATAAACGTGCAGCAATTTCGGTGAGAAAGTCGAGATATCGTGGTGTTGTCATTGGGTGACAGTGTTACACGTACCGCAGTTCAACACTCCACTTATTTCCTCTCATTCATTCGGTCACCGGAATAAGAGGAGAAAAAGTCTCTTCAAGACAGACCACGGGCATCAACTATGGCGCCATCATATCATGCTTTTTATTATTTTTCGAGTAGCCAAAACGGCATTTGAGCCTCAGCCGGCCACATTCCGGATACGGGTCGTGAAAAGTTTTCACCATGTCTATTGATGGTGACTCCCGATTGCTGGTTTGAGCGTATGACTGATAAAACAGATTGCACGTCCTCTCGCCAGGAGATTGTATCGGATTTTGCAAAGTTTTTCCATCCTGTTCTGTTTTGGTATGGTTTTCTCCGGTGAGACGAACCGATTTTTCTCTCTCTCATGCTGGGCGTCGGTTACGGAAGTGTGTGCCAGTGGCGCCTAAAGAATGTCTGTGTCTGTTTCCTTATTTTTCGTGTTACCCTTCCATTCGTTGATCCCCACCTTTCTTTTGCAAATGTTACTCTCAACATTAAGCGTTGGGAGATTTGGGTTGGATTGAGCCTCAAACTTCCTTGTTGGGACTAGAGCTCCCTTCCGCGCCTTGTTGTGAATCGAGTTTTGACTTTTTCAGAGATCAAAATCTAGATCTGGTCCATTGAGCCTCACTAGCGCCGGGGCGGGTGGGACCGTGGTGGCGTCTGTGTAGGTCTCTCAGACCACGTTTGAGACCTTTGATGAAAAATTTACTTTTTTTAAATTGTACCAGGGAAGGGAGAAACCCAGTTGATTTTCAGGTACGCTCTTTTTCAGCTCAGGTACGATACCCGCAATGTCCCATGTTCGTTCCTTTCCTTACCGTGGTTCATCTGGCAAGAAACAACAAACAAGCAGCGTTTAGTGCTTTCCATGAAGGGAAGAATTGGACAGGGCTTGAGCCATGACTACGTGACGGTACGTGTTAAGTGGATGTTCTGCCTGTTGCGATCGCGGAGGCGGCTGGAGCTTGGCTTTAATTTTTCTTCTACATACGAGCGATCGCGAATGCTTTGACAACGTGTATGACTGTGTTTTATTTCTGGTGATAAGCTCAGAGGCGAGACTGAAGAATTTTTCTCTTCATTGCCGTGTGATGTGATGAGTTCTAGACATGGGCTTGATCCACAGGGATATTGACTATTTCGTTACCGCTTTTAGTCATTGGCTTTACGAGCTGTCAATTCATTCGGAGCGAAGGGATGGCAATAACGTGGTGGCTTCAATTAACAATTGTTTTTTCCCCCCAATTTCCTTCCAGAAAATAGATCCCTTGCCGTCAACTGATTGTTCACTTTTTTTCCATCCTTCCATCCTTCCTGCATTCAGCTGAGGTTTCTGTGATTCCCACGTCCCCGAAACAATGGATTACTCCACCTCCGCAACGTGGTCACCACCAGGGAAGTATATTTCTTTTCCAGCCTCCACAATTGCTGGCTCCTTGACTAAACAATCGGGTTTTACCGTTTTAAACGTATGCTTCTCAAACTGCCTCACGATAGACAGTAAAAGCGGCAGGAAAAACCTTGGGTTAAGCTCCTGTAGCTCTCGTTGTTCTAGCTTTCTGGGAGAATTTAAGTAATAATCGTAAAGACTTGGAACAACTGGGAGTATTAGCCCAGATGTTAAGGATATTCGGACGTCCTAGAATATATGGGATAATACTTAGTAAATCTTATCTTCAGTCAATTTCAGTCAATGACAGATAGAGTAGCCGACTGATAGACTCACTGACTCACGCATCTGTATCACCACATACTTTACAAGGAAAGTCCAACCTTGACAGTCCGATCTGAAACGAGACTAGTTTATCCTGCATAGATGTCGTGTCTATATCTTCACCCAACCACGCGAGAAAGCGTTGAGGAAGTCTCAGCCTCCGCTTCTTCTTTCTTTTGTGTCCTCGGTCCTCAAGAAAAAGAAAAGTTGAACACTACGTTCCTGCAGGGTTCAGAAGGCGTTTCTTCACGTGAGGGGCGTGAAGGGAAATGCACGATATTGAGATTTCTTGTACGTTGTAGAACAGTGATATAGCAGCAGGAATGTCATCTGCATGAAGTTAGATTCTCTACAACCTCATGTGAAGTACATCTCACATACATGGCAACCACGGGGCTTAACCTGGGGTTTAGAAATTCCGACGTGACATAAGGAGGGAGAAGAAATAGATGGTTACCTTTCGCTTTTTGTGGGGAGTCTCGGACGGGGAGCCGCATTGTACATGATGTACTGTACATTACATTTTTCTGTTGTACTCCCTTACGAGACCTTGAAAAATGGTTGACATCCGATGCTAACCGTTGTCAAAATCAACTCCAATCTTCTTGCCATGTTTCTCGAGTGTATAGTGCCTCGATGTCTCGTCTCACAGCATCGAATCTTGATCTCATGACCTCGTTCGAGAAAGAAAGTAGTTTTAGAGAGAAGTACCGAGTATTTGTGCTGTGCATTTCTCGGTGCTTCTTCTCCATAAGCTTCTTCTCCATAAGCTTGACGGGTAGATACATGCATACACAGTGAAAGAGGGGACCAGTGAGTGAACGACCCAAAGTCGGGCGAGAGCAGTCCCGTTTCCATTGGCCAATGCAATGCGGGACTGTATTGGTATGGGTAGTAGTATGGTGGTGCTGCTTTTGTGCAGTGAAATTGGATGCTGCTCTAAGATCTTGATAAGTGGTGTGTTTTGGTTTTTAGTGAGGGGCTGGGCATGTGAGTGGTGAGATGTTTGATTTGTCTCAGGAGAGGCATGGAATTAAGGTGCGGGGAAGAACGAGTAGAGTAACTGTGGGGTAAGAGAAACAGGTGGTACCCCGATAATGAGGTGATCTGCTATGTGATCCACGCCCCGTGGGGGTTTATGTTTTGTCGAGTTTTTGCTTCGCCTGCATTGATTGTCTTGAGATAAGCAATAATAGACTTGGACATTGCTTTATATAAACGTCTCGTTTTCTTTTCGGATAGATCTTGAATCTTCTTGTTCGGGGGTATTTGTGAGAATCGAGAAGTCGATTCCATGAACAATAGGTCCTGGACGTAAAGTGAAAGTGGTGTGCAAGGAGCAGTGATTGGAGCCCTTACGAAGCAAAAAACGTTTGTTTGCAGAGTGAGTATAAAACTCGTGAGAAGAATCATTCACTGGAGGATGGCTCGAAATCCTCTTTCTTCTGGAGCTTTTCGCGAAAACTCTTTTTAGAAGACATTTTGATGCCTTGTGAAAATAGAAATAACAAAACTAAAATGCAAGAGAGTAACAGGATTAGAACGTCATACTCATACTCATGACTTTGTCCTTTAAGATTGGTAGAAGCGAATCTTGAAAATGAAGAGCACAATCACTATAGCCTAGCCTCTGTTGTCCACTTGGTTCGCTCTGAATATCTCTTTTCTGGATTGACAGTGGATTCTTTTAGTAACTAGTATTAATTAAAGCTTTTAGAAGCTATGTCCCCTTCACTGTCGCTGACTTTCTACTCTTTTCTTCCTCCTCTTTTACTTTTTTTTATTTTTAAAAGGTTGTGTTCTTATAGTTCCTGTCGTTCTGTTTACTCTGAGGGCTTTCTAATATTGGAAGCGTTTCTACACAGACATCAAGCGCTAATTGGCTGTTGATGTTCAAAGCTTCAAGTGAAATTAACAGGCATACCTACCATGGGAACAAAACAAACTTTAAGTGATCAAGTTCACTATTGTCGTTCCACACGAGTAAGTGTTCTGGGTTTTCTTCTCGTCACACACTCTTTTCTTGTTACCTCATATTTTTTTGATAGCTGTTTTCTTACTTACAGTTGAATTTCTTGATTGTTCTGAACTTTTCCCTATATAATCCCGAGACCATGGATAGAGTGATGTTCACCGGGAACCGCTTCAAAATCACCCCTCTGTTTTCCATTTATTTCCGAGATAAGAAACACTACCAATATAAGCTGTCAGACGAGTATGTATGAATGAACGCCAAACGAAACCGCACCTCTTATTACTTCTCTAATAAACACACGGAAACGCCCGCTCTTCTAGTTCGTGCTATAAACTTACTATCGCAATCCCGTCGTAATTCTAAGACCCCTACAACTGAAATTTAATGAAAGGTTTCATAGAAAGTAGTGGCCTATCCTGGGCAATTTTGTCAACCTGTATGTTTTTGCCATGTAGACCCACAAAGCCGAAAGCCAGTGTTAAATGCTCACTCTGGTAGTCCGGTCGAGGTGAGAACGAGGAATTGAATATATTTCAAATCAAATGCTCACTTCGCAAAAGATTTAATGCCCTTTCGCCGTATCTTCGACTTCTGAATCGACACTTAAGCCAATGAGGTCATGATCCGGATGTTATGGTATTTGTCAACAACTTCCATGTAAGAGAAGTAGGTATTACTCTGCGAACAACTCGATTGTACAAGATGTCTAGGATATTCGAAATAATTGTTCAAAAAGATCGTGGAGAATTAGAAAGTTAGTTTCTTGATTCCCCTAAATCCTTAAGAACAATATTTGCGATTGTATGAGATCTACTCGGGTAATGAGAAATGGAGTATTCGCAGAGTAATGCTCACTTCTCATGAAATTTAGGCTGAATAAACTTACCTTTGTCGCGTAAAAGCCTGTCATTGTAGTGCTAGCGGCCAGCGTGAGATATTCCAGCTCATCATCCTCACTGGGCAAGCCGGCATGAAAAATGCGGTTGCGATTTGTTGTCATCTGTAATCCCGCTAAATTAGCATGGAAGCGCGAAAGCGATAAGGAGTAGTTTACCTCGATATAGCGTACATCCCCATGTTTCGATAAACTCCCAGTTTTCGATATTCTATGAGGCAATTCATCTGTGGTCCGTAACAAAATGACTTTAATAGCCGTGAAGAACTCGCCACCAGGGCCATCAATGGTGAAATTGTATATTCTTGGGCGGCTACTTGGGGTGAGTCTTTTGTAACGGCCGGTTCTATGAACTCCACTCATGAGGCGTATTCCAGCAACGTAGTTCACATCACCAACGTGAAGCCTATTTTTGAAAGGTCTCTGGGTACATAAGCGATGTGTGTAACGAAAAGTCGACATCCTTTGTTAAATTATTTTGGAAACTCGTTAGGTCTCGGTGGTCTTTCGTCATATATCTCTGCTGATACCTTAGTCCAGCTCAGAGATTTGTCGTCTTGGATAATACCACTAGCCCTTTTCGAGCCTTCCGCGAGGCGCAAGTTAATGGAACCGACCAGTGGCTTGATCAAGGGCCAGATTCTGGCTCTATTCTTCAATCCGGGTGGGCTGCGAGCTTCGCTTGTCAATCGATACAATCCCAGCCAATCCGCCTCATCGTTAGCATTTAATTTCTCGAATAAAAGCCCACGATCATCATTTGCTCCAAATTTAGCCCAGAATGTGTTACTATGTATGAGAGGTAGGAAATCCGCTGAAACATAACGAAGACCCAGTCGTTAAATCGAGAGCTGGCATCTCAAGAATCTCCCATGGCACTTTCGAGAAGCAGCAATAGCTCTGCGTCTTGGGTAACCGCCGTTTTGGATGCTCTACACGCTTAAGCAGTAAACCTGGCATCTCTGGCACCGAAAAAGGATTTTCTGGGGCAAGTCGTAGTGCTTCGTCATTGAAAACCACCTCGGCAGTTTCGTCTTCCCAGAAATAGTGATATTGTTCTTTGAACTCGAGCAGCTTTCCATGGTCATGACCCCAATATATTCCAGCCAACCTGCCAAGAGGAAGTGGTTCAAATGGCAAAGATTTCCAGTTGGCGAAACGGCGTTTTAGAGAGAGTTCGCAGGGGGAAAATGATTTCCGAAGGAGTTCCTAGCAGGCGGCATGGATCACAAAGCCGTGTCGACCATTTTGTGCTAGCCTCTCACGCAACACTTGGATACCAATAACTGTAGTGGCAAAGTCATCCCATCGCGCGGTGGGACTGAGCGGCACACTCCATAAATTAAATTCATTGTCATCATGACAGGCGACACCAGAAATATAATGTCCCCCGATGGGTCGGAGTAGACTGATCCGATTACAATGTGGGCAAATTAAGTCTGATGTTGGGAGGAAGATTCATTCGCGTGAAATTCTTTCAACCAGGACTCGGTGCCTCCAGGATAGATTGGATGACAGCAGAGTATACAGTTTATAGTTGGCCTCATCTTGAAACCCAAAGTCATCAAGCTTGACGTTTTGGTTTGGGGAGTTTGCGGTTAGAGAGGTTCCAAGGTATGGATTTTATCGTGGTCGGCAGGTACGAAACTGATATTTACTGCTGCTTTTATCGCTTATCGGACTCGGGATCGGATTCTCAAACGGGCCGATATTCTCTTAAATATGGATTTTTCTTTAATATAATGGCATCTTGCTATGAATCTAGAGAAAATATGGTACCCTCATAATATTGAACTCACTGTCTACCTTGGACTTAGTTATAGCTAGCATGAACGAACCAAATGCCCCTTATGCCCAAACACACCTACCTATTCATTGGAAATTGACTTATCCAGAACTCTGGGTCTCGATAATGAATCACTGATCCGATAACTACACACCGTACGTGACGGGCTCGTCATGAGTATCAAGATAATATGGTCATGAATTACCGTTGTGATAGGCAACTTAAATAGTTGGAACAAAGTTGAATTGCTATTGCTTCCTTGACCTACCTCGCTAAAAGATCGGACGAAATAAAAGTAATTCAAAAAAGAAGTAAAGACCGATAGTAGAAAGAGTTTTTGTTGCACATCGCAAATTTTCAATTCTCCCAGGTATCTTAAACTAATGAATGTAGATCAGATGGAATATTTCTCAAATCTTTAGTGAAGTGAAGAATGTAAGTAGGAGAAGTTTTGTTGCATATCGCAAATTTTCAAATGTCCCAAATGCTGAAACGAAAGGAGGATAGATTAGATGAATACCATATTTAAGTGACCTGAAAATATGGAGTGAAGATTGAGGTAAATGTTTCTTTTGTCACATGTCGCACTTTGGCAAATGTGTCAGAATTTCTGGAAGAAGGGATGGAGATCAGACGAAAGCTAATTTATCTAGACAATGGGCTTAACCTTGCTTTTGACAGACAATTATACTCCAAGATTCATTACTTACTTTTGAATGTCCTCCATATTTCTTGGGGATGTTCGGGAAGTTCGGGTCGAGGAGTTTTGAAAATTATACATTGTGCAGTTTAATAGAGAAACTACTTGGTACATAAAATTACAGTTCCTGTCCATCTCCTAGTTATAGCTAACATGAACATGATCCCTAAACATTCATTAGCTTTTGATGCGATCGCGAAGGAATAAGAAAACCTACCAATGATTCGCCGTAATATCTCCCCTGTCCTCCATAGGTTTCCACTCAGCCCAGGGTTTAACAGCATGGATACCAGTCTCCCAAATACGCTGTCCCCAAATAACATACTTCAAATCCAAAGTAGCACGATTGTTCATAACCCACTCCGCGATTTCCTTGCCAGAATTTGTAGCTTGCTGTAAAAAGAATTAGTTCCTAGTTCACACACAGAAACCAACAAGAATAAGAAGAAGATAACATACCCCACCATCGTCCGAACACATCATATCCGTCGCCTTCCCACAACAATGATCACTCCCACTCCCACACCCACAATCCCTCGTGCAATAAACCGTCTTCACCCTCCCAGGCCACCTCTCAACAATTTTCTTCACGCCATCAACAGAAACTGCTTTACAAGCTCCCACAGCCGGGAAAGAAGGGGTGGGATACCCACCCCAACCGTTGGCAGAAGACTGGCAGCATTTGAATTGGGAGGGACCGGGACATTGGTTTGTGATTGAGGTGCCGGCGCAATCGCTTTGCCAGAGGCAGGAACTGGAGGTACTGGTACCGCAGCTGGGTTTGGTGCAGCATTTTACGTCTGCGGGGTCGTTGGGGCAGGCGCCGGATATGGTGGTTCCGTTTTGGGAGGTGCAGGTTGAGGTTGTTACGCAGACCCCTGGGTTTGGGGCTTAGTGATGGTCTTTTTGAATCCAATTTGCGATTGTAGTTCTTAAAATAACATACCTGGAGCACCACCACTTCCAACACAGGGTTCATTGACAGCAGCTCTAACACCGCCGATGGCGACGAGAGCCAAGAAGAGGTTGTTAACGAGTTGCATTTTGACAAATTCAATCTAATAAGAAAAGTGTTGAGAAATAAAACCTCAATACCAAAAAAAGAAAACCCCCCTCTCCCCATGATTCTCGCCATTAATATACCCCCAAAATCGGACTCATTCTTTCCGCCTTACATCCCCTTTAATAAAAGAAAATGTAAAGCTCCCGTCTAGAAGGCTGAGCCTGCATCAAAATTATCGGGGGCCAAGATGGAGATTTCCAGTGTTGTACAACCCATAACTCCATGATTTTCCCCAGATCTTGCGGTTGTGGAGATGAGGTTCCTACAGAAGGATCTATAGGAAGCTTGGCTGGCATGGAAGGGGGTTCAGCTTGACTTCCCGCGCTGCACGTGGAAATTTTGACGAACCACTTGGCCTTCAAATTGAGCTTATTTCAAAACGTAAATAAATCTGCAAAAGGGTTGCCTATCTCTTGATGGGAAAAGTAGAGAGGGAAAGAACGATGTCGAGGTAGGTATGTACGACAGGGATTGATCAGCCTCCTTCCTTCTGGTAAGCGAATGAGGTTCGCCCCCTAGACGACTTCCCCTGAGATGCAGCAGTCAGCCAACGATCAAGGTTGCACAGCTTAGGAAAAGTCTCCTTGTTAACTTCCACACTCCAATATCGGAGTACTCACCAAGTTTGGAAGTTGGAGCAGTTGCAAGAGAAGTGAGCACTGCTCAGTGAACGCGTGAATCAGTAAGAGTTTGGCAATCAACATTTTTCGAAAAGGCTTCCAAGACCCAGAAAAAGTGGATAAGGGGAGTAGACAAGGTAATGATCGGGCCTCTTGCACCTCAGGAATCACACAAGTCTCGAAGGTACGATAAGAAAAAACTTTATTGGTATCATAAAAAGCGCGCAATCAATCAATCATCAACCTAAAAGCCCTGCCAAAAACAAGCCAAAAACCCTTGCTCATTTAAACAAAGAAAGAATTCGCTCCAATGATGCATACAAGAAAGAGTGACCGTATCCAACACCAACCCGCAAAACCGCACGAAGGAAACCTCCGGATTCAAAAAATTACTACATTACTCATAACATCATGCTTCGTCTCCTCGCAGAGATGCGGTCACTCCTAGCATCAGCGGCAGCACCCGTATCCACAATATTCTGCGCACTGAGTGCCTTCCTCAGAGCAGTGTTTTTCTCAGTTGAAGTATCGGTAGATGCTGCTCGCACACCCAAAGTAGATTGTCTCCTCCGACTAACCAGAGGACGTTTTCTCGCCTCGATATCTGAAGCTTCGCCGTCATCGGCAGTTGAAGTATCTCGAGGGGCAGTCGATTGCCTCCTACTAGTCGATCGCGAAGAAACAGCTCTCTCCTCCGTGTTAGGTTTGGATTGCTGGATATCTGGCGGTGCTGACCCGCTGAATTCGTAAATGTCGAGTTTCTCAACATCCTTGGCCAGACCAGCGCCGTCCTTTTCAAGAGCCTTCTCCCGGGCGGCCTTTGCTTTTCTATGCTCGGCTAAGAGGGATGAGAGACCTGTTTCGGAGCCAGTATTTGGCAGGTCAAGAGCCGGTTGATGAAGGAGGGATTCTCGTCTCTTTCTGTGCGTTGTGATGCTACTCGGTAAGAGATCTTGCTCGGCGGCTTTACTTCGCAGAGGGCTGTTCTCGACAGTGGCTGTTGATGCCAATGGCATGTTTTTCCAGGAATCCTCTTCCGGCTCTAGTTTGATGTTGTCCACCAGAACTGCGTTCTCGGACTTCACATCAGAACCTCGCGCGGGTTTACCATCTCTTGCTACTGCATCGATCAGATCCTTTGTCGGTCTCCGCATTTTATCCCGCAGATTCGGTTCCGCATAGCTCACTGCACCGCGTGCTCTCCGACTTGGCCTTGAACCCTCTGAGCCTGGTCCTAGATCCGGTGGTGGTGGGGTATCCCGGCTCTCTGCTATCCGAGCTGTCGAAGGCCCTGCTGAGAATGGCGAAAAAGAGTCGACTGCTGCTGGTGTTTCAGGTTCCAGAGGAACTTCAACAGTTTTCGGGATTTGCGGTTCTTCTTTGGATTGAATAACCACAGGTTCTCGTTTGCTTTCTCTCGAATTCTCCTTTGGTGGGTTGAACTTTGGAATTTCTGCTTTTGCTGCCTTGATCTCATCCTGGATGGTTGTTGTCCTCGAAGGCTTCTTTGGTGAACTGTTCACGCTCTTTGCCGCTAAAACCTTTCTTCCCGTTGTACTTGCGGTACTCGATCGCTTATCCCGAGAAGCCCCTCGAGCGACAGCAATTTCTCTGGTGGTCTTGGTTGCTGATTTCTCAGGCTGGGCTGTAACTTTGCTCCTGGTTTTTTCCTCGCTCACTCTAGAGAATTTGAAATCATCTGAAGAGCTCTGTGTTGGCCGAGATGTATTATTCTTTTCGTCATCCTCCCTGACATTGAGCTTCCTTTTGGCGCCCGCCCTTGTGGTCTCTTTGGTCTCTTGCTCTTCTTGGGGTGTTGGAACGATAGTTGTGACGTTTGTCTCGTTTGTGCTCCCACTGCTTCTGCGTTTCCGTCTTTGCTCTAGATTTCTTGATAGTACAGGATCAATATCAGATGGTTGCTCGGCTTCGTCACTATGTCGTCGGGGGAGGTCAATCTTCACAGGATCTTCGTCTACGAATTTTGACACCGGCGGTGGCCCAATGTCAGGCGAGTCTGTCGTGTCGACTATATTATCTGCTTCTGCAACAAGTTTCAACAACTCTTGGTGCCTATCAAAGTCAGCATGAATTTCAAAACCACAATCATTGTAGGAATTGGATGGTTGCTGCCAAAGGAGAAAACTAGTAGTCAGAGGTGCACTTGAATGCAATGGCGATCGTCATATAACGGTTCTTGAGGCCGCTCGGTAACACGGACCAAGGTTGCTCATCATGAAGTAGGGCTGCTCGAAAGATAGAAAGGAGGGTGGTTTCCAACGTACTCTAAGGTTTTTCTTGGGTATTGCTTGTTTTCCAAAATCGGGGGCAGCCTGCCCTCTTGACTAGCAACTGCCTCACTCAGGCTGCACATGTTCTTCCAGTTCTTCTGTTCCGGACTGTTGCTCGAATTGTTGCTCGTGGTCTTCCCCGCTTTTGGAGACTTCGTGGTCGATTGAGTCTGTCCGAGTCCATTGAGCATTGCACCCATCTCCGCCAGTTTGGCCTCGAGTTGAGCCTTGATATGGCCTGTATGCTCCGCTATTTGTTGTGCCTGTCCATTTTCTATTTCATTCTGAAGATGTATGATATGCCCTCTCAGTCCAAGATTATCGGCGAGCAGTTTCGATATTTCGTTTTCGAGGCTTCGAATTCGTAGTGACTGGGCGGAGTTTGCTCGAGCAATATCGCGGTTCTGTCGCATAAACTTGCGCTTCACTGTTTTGAAATAAGTAAGGTGGCTAGAGGGTGGGTGAGTTTTCAATTAGGACTGACAAGAATCTATGCTTTCTGTTGAAGCCGGAACCTCGTTCAGACGAGCCATCTCGACCAAACATGCGGCAAGTCAACAATGACGGTGTGCGAAGGATTTGGCAGTGCTGGCTGGTATGGGTATAGTGTTTGGGCAATTGAGATTGTATTCCAGAAAGTGATCCGAATCCAACAGAGGCCAAAAGAGAGCAATAAAGCAAAGCAAATCCTAAGGTTGTGTGATGGTGATGAGGCTTGGGCAAGTAAAAAGAATGGGAAGTTTTTGCAAGGGAAAGGAGATGTTTACTTTGTGATCCAAAGAGGTTAGATCGAAAGCTCGGTTGCTCCTCGACCCCTGCTGGTGGGGCAGCCGATTGCCCGACCGTGACAACCACCCCAAAAGCTGAAAGGTCTCCAGTGAACAAGGTCTCCAGTGAACTCCAACATTCTCCGACCGGCACAAGAGAGCGAAGATACCTACTCATACAGAGACACTGATGAGCTAGTCTGGTCTATCACCACACCCCAATTTTCTGGTGTCCAATCCAATCGTCATCATGTCGTACTCATCGCGACCCCTCCCCTCACATTTGCGACAAGGCTCCATGGGCAACTCGGCAGGTCAATCGCCCATCCTATTAGCTCGCATCAACGAAAAGAAGGCAGAACTAGAAAGTCTAAAGGAGTTGAGGGATCTCAGTGCCGGATTGGCAGGGCAGATGCAAATGCTGGAGGAAAAGCTTGCTACACTTTCCGATGGCACAGAAGGTATGCGCCGGAGGGCTGTTGGTGGTCCTGTGTCGCAGATTCGTCTAATCTAGAGATTTTAGCTGTTGCATTAGTTTTGGGGAATTGGCACAATGTGCTGCGGGCGATTAGTATGGCTTCGAGTATGTCTCCATTCAGGCCATTTCCAGGTTAAAATACGTGTGCTAATTATACTAGTGAAAATCCCCAAACCCAAGGAAACCGATCAGCCCGAAGGAGAAGATGCGCAGAAGAAAGAGTCGGAATTGGATTTGCCCCAGACTCTCGTGAGAATCCCCACAGAGCATGCGCCGATGTTACAACAGGCTACTGGGGAAGGGGCGGCGGAGGAGTGAGGGGAATTTTGTTTAGAAGGAAGGAGCAACGGAAAGGGAACATAACGAAGTACCTATGATAAATGGCATCTGCAAGGCGTTCCAGGTTGGGTAGATATACACAAGGGAGGAGATAGGCAGTGTTATGTGCTAGGCATACTCATTTTTCAGCCATGAACATTACATTGTCTATCCCCCCCTAACAATCTCAGCCAGCGCAGCGTCATCAGGTGACGCTCCGCTGGCTCTCCGAGGGCCACTGGCCGTGGATGCCGTTTTCGCTACGCTCAATTACAACAACAACAAAAAAAAAACGACCACGGAATAGCCCTCGGAGAATCAACGGAGCGTCACCTAGCCATTAAATAATTGGATGGTTGTGGGAATCCCATGAGATGTAGAAATAGGTCCAGTGTTGGAACTCATGAGTTGGTACTCCGGTACCAAAATCTCAAAGACCTCCGGGTAACTTAAGCTAGAAGGAAGGAGAAGGAGCTTCTAGAGTTCATGGTGGGGCTTCAAGCGGGGATTAAGCGTTCCGTGGCACCTTCCTTGGCACCTTCCTTGGCGTGACGCGGTCACGAAAAGGTCGCGTTAGCCCCTTCTCTGTAAGGCGTCGTAGTTGCCGTAGAGATAAATCGATCCTTGCCAAAAAAAAATGGAATGGAAGCTTCGACCATAACAAGTGCCAGTGCCAGTCATTTTTTACCCCGACTTATTTCACCCTCGTGGCTACCCCCCCTCCTCTCACCTCACTTCTCGACAATCGATAACGAAAGTGCACTGTCGCACCATCTTCGCAACATCAATACGCTCTTGAAACCAATTGGCCTTTTGGGTTTGGGTTTCGCGGTGCCCTCATTTTGCTGTTGCTGTTGCCATTACATTACTTCCAAATCAAATCTCCGAAATAAGATCTTCCTCCGAAAGAACCAGGCCAGGATCCAAAGTACCCTCCCCGTCCGTGGACGCCAGCATCTCTTCCATTCATCTACAACACCATGGCTCGATTCACACGCTCTCGCAAGATCGACATCGCAGAGGATTCCACCACCCTCGCAGCAATCCAAACCCCTCTGCCAGACACGCCTAAACAATTACCCTTGAACGACATCAGCAGCGACATTGCTTTCAATAATATGCCTACCGAGGGCACATCGGTTCCTTCTCAACTCAAGCAATTGAAGGCCGCATATCGCAATGCAATTGGCACGACCAAGAAGGTCAAGAGGGGTAAAAACAAGAAGAAGGATCAACTCGAGGTTGAGCACCAGGATGACATTGGCGACGGACACGCTCTCGTGAATGACGAAAATGCGCGCCAGGAGCTAGAACTCAATCAATTGAATACTGTTGCCCATGACGATATCGCAACCACCCCCGATGCGACTCCAAGCCTGGTTCCGGAAGAAATGCAGAAACCCGCACTCCAAACTCGACCAGCCGGCCGAATGACTCGCCACCAATTGGCAGTACAGCAAGCAGGTCAGTATATCTCGTCGGGTCTTACTACTCCAGATCCGTACTTCGCGGATCATCAAGAGGTCACCTCTTTCGCAGATGTTCTTGGTGGTTTTCCAGCGGACGCTTTTCGAGTCAGCAAACTCTATTTTCCAAATCCAGGAGACAGTTTCAATCATAACATGACTAATCACCCTTTATTATTAGCCCAAGAAGAGTTAGCAAAGTCCGCGTCCGGGGCTGCCTCATTCAATACAGTCGACCAGGTTCAAGAAGACACAATCGCTGACGAGCAAGACGTTCAACAAGTCGAAACTCCAATGAAGGAAGCGTTTCAAACCCCAGCAAAGTCAGCGATCAAAACACTTGAGGAGGTCGAGCGAACATGCGAGAAGGAGCATATCAAGACTCTGGTGGACTCTAACGATGAGGATTCATTTGTGGAGCAAATTACTAGTCGATCTCCAGCGAAGCCAGTTTCTCGCATCGAAGACTCGCTCGCTGCGCTTGATCAATTGGAGGAGGAGATGGACGCCATTTCTCAGGCAGCTTTGGCTGAAGGTATCGTCTCACCAGTAAATGCCAAACGAACACCATCCAAGACAAGAGAGAGCACGGGACCGCGGGACAGCTTGGATTTCTTGAGAAACGCTGCTACGCGCGAAGGCTTACCCATAAATACTCGTCATTCAGGTCCACCAAAACAAACCCCACTCAAATCCAAGTATGCTTCAATGCGAGTCAAATCCACAGCCCCAAAGCCATCCCCAGGTCTCAAGAAGTCATCCTCCATGATTTTCAAGAAACCCGTCGACGAGCAGAAGAAGGCGCTTGGAAAACGACCAATGAGTGTCCTCGAACCCATCAAATCCACAAAGCAACCCACTCGCTCCACCTTTGAGCTCCCTGGCGAAGCTGTGGCTCGTAGATTGAAGGAACAACGTGAAGCTCGTATTGCACAGCGTGAATACAGCGACGAGCCAGTCAATCCTCCCAGATCTTTCTCTGGACCCAAAGCCATCAAGTCTACCAAACCACCAACCAAATCAACATTTGAGCTTCCCGGAGAGGCTTTGTCCAGAAGAAAGAGAGAAGCTCAAGAGGCTCGCCTTAAGGCTCAAGAGGAGGAGGAGCGGAAGCGCCGCGAATTCAAAGCTAGGCCAGTCAGAAAGAGTATTGTACCAGACTTTGTTCCTCGCGAGACTGTTGCTAGCCGTGCTCGTCAAAGCATAATTGGACTCGAAAGTCTAAAGGGTGGCGATCTTTCAGTTTCCAAGAGAGGTTCTATCATTGGCGCACACCGTCCATCGATCCAACAGCTCAATCTTGCAAATACCTCTGCACCTCGTGCCCCAGGATCCAAACCACAGGCGATGACTCGAAAACCATCTACAACCAGTGGCCCTTCGATGAGTGGTCTTGTCCAACGTACCGTATCAGATAAGGAAGTTCAGGTCCAACGCCAACGTGCTCGAGAGATCTACAACCGTGATGCCAAACTTCTAGAGGACATGGAGAAAGAGAAGCAGGAGCGTGAAGTGGCTGCTAAGCGTGCCCGGGAAGCAGCAGCAGAACGAGGACGACAAGCTAGCAGGGAATGGGCTGAAAAGCAACGAGCTCGAAAGCTGGCTGAAGGCGACAAAGGTATGAGTGCTGGTTATGGTCCTGGTGGACAGCTGGGATTGAGTCGCTGAGTGAGTTTTGAGGGCAATTATTATGATTGATGATGAGCACAATATGGAGTTTGGCTTTGGGAAACTGGATATCATACAGTTTCATGGATTATTTCTTTTGTTGTTCTTTTCTTTTTTTCTTTTTTTGTATGGTTACAGCGTATGCGTTTGGTGTTATCTGCTTCCATACCCCCTTGACAGCATGGATGGAGTAGTATTTTGTATTTATTTGAGGGGTCGTGCGACGGCACTGCCACTGACTGGCTCTGCGACGTTGTTCTTTTGATTGGAGGTAGCATGGCGCGAAAAATAATGGTCTGACGGCCGAGTTTAGTTTCTTTTGTAGTCTTTTGAATGAAGTATCTGACCGTACTTGTGCTCCGTATATGACGCTTGTGTTGCCTTTTTGTGATCTAACCCAGGTGTAAGTACTTCATAGTTCAAATTCATAGCAGACCAAAATGTTGTAAACGAATCCAAGTTGAACTTGTCCCAATCGTATAACATAAATTATTGCCACTTGATTACTATCCCAGTTCTTTAGCAGCTAGCATTCTGGGATAATTCAAGTAACGCAAGGCCTATCGGACCTCTAAGCTTGAGAGTTTGGATGAAACGTGAGTTTCTCACCACACTTCACGGGCTTTTCTTACATCATCGCGAACGATCGGGAAAGTCCACATATTGTCGTGGACACGTAGGCGTGAAGCCGAATTTAATAATTCTTTCCTGTGAGACAAAAACCATTTTATATTCTCTATCTTTATGTCAAGATTTCCTTTAGGTGATCACCACCACCACTTGACGGCGACTTACACCCCACCCTTAGGTAGTTTTGACAGGGGACCCCACCACACCATAGGTCCCCGGGCGGAAATCGAGATGCCCTCACTTTCACGTCGAGATTTACAACGGCGTGTGCCATTACTTGTCCTCGTCGTTGCTGGGTGGCTTGTTGCTTGTTGGTTTTTGAACGACAATCTACTTCCTGAAATGAGAAGATCTCAAATGGCAGCCGCTTCGCGACCACAAGTCGTCCTCCGACAGGGAAACATTCTTGGGAGGAGGTTTGAGGAAAGACATGCCGGTTCGACACGGGTTTTGGAGCAGTTCTTGGGTGTACCTTATGCTCTAAGTACCGCTGGAGAAAGGAGATTCAAACCCGCCCTTCCGGTCCCTGCTAGTGAGAGGGAATTCGACGCCAGCAGGTATGGGCAACGCTGTCCGGCTGGTGAGAGGGATTTCATTCCTATGGGTGAGGATTGTTTGAATCTTGATATTGTTCGTCCTGAGGTCATGCCTGAAGGGAGGAAGGTACCGGTAGTGGTTTATATTCATGGGGGGAGTTTCAATTTTGGGGTGGGGAGTGGGAGGGGGATTGCTAGTATGGTTGCTTGGTCAAGTAGGCCGATGATTGGGGTTAGTTTCAATTATCGACTTGGGGCTTTTGGGTTTTTGAGTTCGAAGGTTGCGGCTAAAGAAGGTGTTTTGAATTTGGGGTTGAAGGATCAGAGGTTGGCACTTGAGTGGGTTAGGGGGAATATTGGGGCTTTTGGAGGGGATGAGGAGAGGGTTACGATTATGGGTGCTAGTGCTGGGGGACATTCTGTGAGTTTTGGTTGTTTTCTTTGTCTTTTGTGTTTTGTATTGCCTCCAGTTTCGTTTCGTTCGTTTGTTTTCCATGCACTTTCAATCTTTATCATCGTCAAAGGGCTGTAAGAGCACCCGCTTTCCTCTGCCGGAGAAAAAAAGATCTTCAGACAACTTGTATTATCTTATGGGAACATTTAGAAGAGTCAAGAAATCAAGTTCCTGATTCTTCTAAACCTTCTTCGAGAGTAGTTGCAATTGTTCTAGGCCTTGCTTTGCTTTATTAAACAAAACAGGTGTTCCCGGGAGAAAACCTTTCTCTCTTACAACTCAGTCACCAGCTGAATTCCTAATACACTGCAAATCAGGCTTACAAAAACCACAGGTTGGACATCACCTCCTTCATAAACCAGACGAGCCACCTCTATTTCACAAGGCCATCATAGAATCTGGAGCAGCAACAGCGAGGACAGTATTGCCCTACGATAACGCCCTGGTGGAGCAACAATTCCACGATTTCCTTTCACATCTAGGCCTCCAACATACACCATCCGAGGAAATATTACCCACCCTTCGTACTCTCCCGTTCTCTCTCATAAAAACTGCCTCAGAAGAAACCTACGGCAAATACGAGTCAAGTCTTCGCTGGCCATGGCAACCAGTAATCGAGGGCGAAGGGGGTTTCATCTCCCAGGCTCCCATCAAGGCATGGAGGTCAGGAAACTGGCATCAAGTCCCCATCATGACGGGGTTCAATACAAACGAAGGAGCTATCTTCATCAATCCAAGAAGTTCCACCTCGGATCAATTTACCAAATTCTTCCGCACGCTGCTCCCAAAACTCTCCACTGAGGATATCCGCATCTTGAATGAAACATATGCAGACCCAGCATCCGTAACTTCATCGCCATACACTGAAACTAGAAGAGGACTAGGTCAACAATTTTTCCGTTTGGAACAAGCTTATGGTCATTTTGCATATATATCACCTGTTCGTCAAACAGCACAATTCGCCTCCTCGAAATCTCCAGTTTGGCTTTACCAATTCGCTGCGACAAGTCGAAGGGAGGGTGGTGCTGACCACTGCGATCACAATAATTTCGTGACATACAACAAGGAAGTTCGGGAATTTTCACCGTCGATAAGAGAGATTAGTGCAAAGATGCATAGTTATTGGACTTCATTTATTACTACTGGAGATCCAAATACAGAAGAGGGGTTGTGGAAGGAGAGGGCCACTTGGCCTAAATTTGTTGGGAACGAGATTGGAGCTGGCGAAAAGAAAGGGTGGGGGAAAATTGCGGTATTTGGTGATGGAAATGATGAGATTGCTGGTGGAAGCGAGAGAGGAATGGCAGTGAAGATAATCGACGATACGTGGGTGAGGGAAGAGTGCGGCTTTTGGGAGAGCAGAACTGAATTATTTGAGAGTTGAGAAGATGGACCCAGCGGCACAGTAGGTCTGCCTGCAGCACGGTCTGACGCATCCACTTATAGGACCAAAACAGCTTACCGCGCGCATCACACCCGACATGACTTCCCCATGGATTTACATAAAATGAGACTTTGGGAAGATTACAAAAGTTCAGTGTTCCCCATGGTCTATCATCACAAGTCTTGTTCCCCACTGCGTCGTTACCAATCCCCCGAAATGGTCCCAACCTTATCCACATCCTACAACACTATCAAACGGAAATAACATTACTATTCCTTCTTGAAGCTCCAAATCACGAGCACTTTTCCCAAAACAACAACTACGATGGCCCCCTAATCGCACCAATTTTATCTGTTGATGAGATCGCATCACAGATCATTAACGGCAAAGATCGTTTCACCCGAATGGACGGCACTCGCGCACCCCAAAAAATGGGAATCGATGTGGGAGGCGCTGAGTGGGTCGAGGGGTATCGTCAGTCTTCTTGAAAATATGTGGGGGAGCTTCACGCTCTCGTAAGAGTCATTGGGTAGTGCAATCAGGGGTGTCATACCAGCAAGCCTGTCGTGGGAAAGAGAGACAAAACAATTGACGAATTCGTCCAAGCACTGCTTCCCTCGCACTATCCCGAATCAAAAGTTCAAAGTCTCGAAAATCGACCCCTTCAAGATCTATGCTCAGATGGTCCCCACTTGTTCTGCTGAGTTTGTTGGCCGTGTACTAGATTGCAAAGATCAGTCGAACCCCTTATATCGAAATCTACCATCTAGACGCTTGATGACGTACCATGGAGAGCTTTTGAGAAAGCGTATCGTCGATGCCCTCTTTGGAGACGGTGTTAGAGACGACCTTCTTCCAGAATATCTCGAGACTTTCGTATATAGAAACCCCCCCTTGCCTGGCCTAGTTCCGAGAACATCGGCGTCAATGGAGTTCGCAATGAAAGTATTGAAACTTCGCCTGGAGAACATCGATGATGAGAGGTGGCCGTCCACGATTTCTGAAACCAAAATACTGTTGTTTCTCTTGAAGCGGTCTGTGAAAAAAACATCTTCCGGAGGACAAATTGCATGCTACAATCATGATGGGCCTTCGATTTATCGAGGCCAAACCGGCACTTTCTCCCAAACAGCTCTGGCCAATAATCATTGCCCGCTGGGCAAGGTACCCCACGCTGTACGAAGATTCTCTCGTACTCGCTCTACGCCTTGGGCTAGGTGGCAGCCAAAAGACAATCAGTTATAGATTTCTCCAAACTTTGAAAGCTGTGTGGAGGCCGGAATCAAAATGCTACTGCTCCGAATGTTCTGTCTCCATATTCCAGGCGTAGGTATTGACCTGGATACAACCGACGATTTTACTGTGCTTGCCGAACAAGGATGGTCGAGCGATGTATTCTATCAGTTAAACAAGGAGCATGCAATTAGGCTCTTGAACGGTCTGCTTTTTGCCAAGCCGGAATATGGATTCTTGCAGTTTTCCAGTGGGTATACTTCTATTCTTTACAATCAATATAACCCATCACAGCCACACTCCAACGCGGTTCTCCTTTCAACTTTACTTTCACGCAGCTCCAATGCAACACAACAGAAGGCTATCAATGCCGTCGATGAGCTTCGAAGAAAGTCTGCCATCTCAAGGGAGCAACCAGAAAGAGCATCCCTCGCAAAAAGGGCTTCTGATTATGCAATCGCGAGTAGTAACATTGGTCTTTATAGCGAGACGATCACTTGGCAACAGCGTTTCGTTCGAGATGCTCTTACTGTGAAAGAGATCTTTGGGAGAGGTGCAGTCACGACGAGGGAGGGGATTGAGCTCCTGTCCGGTATTCCCCAGCCATTGCCAGAAAACATTACATTGGCCCAAGCTGCAAAACAGGTGGAAAGGCAAATGAGATCCTGATGACTTTCCATGAGACAATGGAGATCGCACGAAAAGAACCTTCATTCTACAAGCCGGACTGGGCCGGTGTACCATCTATGTTTGGCTCTGCAATCAGCAAACGCGTTGAAGATGCGACGGCTCTGCGGAAACATTTGTACCTCCAAATCAACTTGCAAAATCTAGATGACGGTGTCTACAACGCAATCTGGCGTGGCACATTTGCAATGCTTGAGGTGGTCAAAGTTGACTTCCTAACCCAGGCTACTTCCCCGATCCAATCGCTGCTTCGGTCGCTACCCTCGGCAGCACTAGTGACTACAACAACAGCCATGCTCCATGCTGGAAACGAGAAACGGAGGAAAGGAGATCGTCAACCAACCGATGATGTTTTGGAGCGGTTGTCTTATAGTGGGATTCTACACCTAACACAATGTGCAAATCCAGAGCTGGCGAAAAAGCTCGTCCTTCGGACTATTATAGATCGCTCAGATGCAAGCACTTGGCATAGACAGTTACTCTCGACTTCTTTCATGAGATCGTTGTCAGCAAAAGATGCTCAGGAAATGCTTCTCGATTTTTCCAGTGCTATTGGCGAGAAATTAGAAGAGCAAGCATATGTCAAGGTTGGTGAGATACAGCCATCTCAATCTGCACCACCTCAGTCAATCGTTAAGGTTACGACGGTCAAATATCTCGCTCAGCTCCTTGACAATGCTCAATTCATCTCTGCAGGTGCTGCCGTGGAAGTGTTGGTTGAGCTATTCAAGGCTGGAACACACATTGATATTCGACTTGCGACTCTGGACAGCTTGTTGAGCCTCTTGAACACCTTATGCAGCGGATCAGATGAGAGTTGGAGGTCGAATGATCTAGTCGAGAACATTTTAGAAGCTCTAGAAACTGTCATTCCAGTCGTGGGAAGTGTGAACGAACGCCGTCCGCCACGAAAAGAAGACTGGCAAGAAGCTATCGCTACACAGAAAACACCAAACGTGTCTGACGTCTCCAATGGCTTGCCGCCGCTGTTATCTGCTGTAATTGGGGCTCCCGATTCATCTCAGTAACCCTGGTTGAAAAAGCTGAAGCCAGAATTCATGAAGCGATTTGTCTTACCAATCCTCACTATGTCCCATCAGAGCATCGGAAATGGGTTTCGCTGTTTCTGTCTCTGCATAAATCGAATCTTCTTGTGGGCGATCTTCCTCCTACGCCCATCAATCCGCGAGTTTGGAGCACTCTCGTGGGGATTTACCCCGAATTGCTTCCCTTGGAGGTTCTCGAAGATTACAATAAATTTATCGTCATGACTATCAATCCTCCTGAGGCCTTGGAGGAGCTCAACCTGTCCCTCAAAAATAATACTGAGCTTAAAAACACCCCTGGAGTTCAGCACTGGCTGTCTGTATTCGACCAGAATATGACTGGATATTCATCTTCAGGAACAAAGGCACTTGTGGCGATGATCCATCACGACTTGCCGCGCACTCTAGTCAGCAACGGAATCACCTTCGACAGGGTGCTAGAAATAGTCCTCACTCATGCATCTCTATTATTGGAAAAATACGAAGACAATCCAAATATCTGGGAGGAATTTATGAATGATCTTCGACCCCCGATGAAGCTCATTCATCCCTATTCAAGCGAAGATTCAATCCGGACAATGGCCTCGACATGGCAGAAAACCGAAAAACTCTTGCTTGAATGAGTCATCGCATTAGTTCTCAGCAAAAATATTCACAATCCACAGGAACACAAACGCGCCGTCCTCCCATCAATGACCAGACAGCGTCTTTGGCTTCTTCCGTACCCATGCTTCCCCGATATCTCGGAGGTTGACTCCCAATGCAAGAAGTTTGCTGATGAAATGGAGGAACTGCTAAATACACTTGTGAATGGTGAAGCCAACGTACTTCGCTGGCCCCAAATTGCTGAAGAAGCATTCGCCGCCTCTAAGTTGCTCAACACCGCTGAGGATCGACTCCGAGTGGCGTCATATATCGGAAGAATGAGAGGGTTTTCAAAGGGGGGAGTTATAGATCAGAATGGCTCGGCCCTCAATCTACTACGTATTACGCTATCCATGAAATTGATCCAGGATGGGGTGTCCTGCCTAAGGAACGATCTGGGTGTATTATCCAAACAGGGAGAGGAGCTTGTCTTGCTCCTCAGGGAGAGAGTAAAGTCGTGGAACAAGAGCTGCGAACAAGCTATCCGGGAAAGGGTCGTGGACTGGAAGCGGGAGCAGATTTTTGTTTGGAAGACGCTTTGTTTTCTAGCCTCAAATCGAAATGAACAAGTGCCAAACATTCGCCCACGTGGTTAATGGTTATTGAGGAGGGGTTCGCTTATACCTCGGTAGACATTCTATTTGCCGGCATTTAGCACCTGTCAAATGTTCATTGTACCCCTGCCAAGTGCGTTGAAATTCGGGGTGTGGACCGCTTTAAGGTTTTCCGGTTCGGCATAACGATGATTTTCCAAAAGTGGCAGGTCAATTCAAACCAGGCAGTAATATAAATCAGATGAACTGCCCCAAGACAGATGGCACCTCAGCCTTGGCTTCAGCCTTCAAGATGCAGTCTACACGCCTCCTCGCTCTCTTGCTGCTTGTTGTCAATACCATTGCTGTCAATCTACCACTTCGCATCATCTCTTGGAACATTCGCTATGCTGCCACATCCCTCGAAACAAATGAGAAGCCATGGTGGGATCTCTTATGTGGCATTGCCCCCGATCGCTGCCGGCAACCACATGTGATCGAGTTACTTGAAAACACTGCCGCCAACGTTAGCTCTACAACCATCATTGGCCTACAAGAGGTACTCGATAATCAATTGACTGACATCAAGAACGGCTTGGGTTCCAATTGGGCGCATATTGGTTTCGGTCGCGACGATGGGAAGAAGAGTGGGGAATACAGTCCTATCATTTATAGGTCAGATGTGGTCACCCTGGTGTACAGCGAAATGAAATGGCTTTCTCCTACACCCGACGTCGTCTCTTTCGGTTGGGGTGCGGGAAGTCGAAGAGTGGTTACCATTGGTGTTTTTCAACACAATGCCACCGGGAAACGGTTCATTCACGCCAACACTCACCTCGACAATGTCAGTTCACAAGCCCGCAGCGAGGGCATCAAGGTTGTGGTCGCCCGCATTCAAGCCGTCCAGGCTCTGTATGGTCCTTTGGGTGTAACTCTAACGGGGGATTTCAATTCCGATCCAAATGGTGATGCGTATACGACGTTGCAGGGTTTGGGATATTTGACTGAAATTTGGAATTCGGGCGCAACTCGTCTTGGAACGAACCAGTTGACGTATACGGGCTTCACTGCTACGGGTATTAGTCGCATTGACTTTGTTTGGTTAGGACCGACGGCTGGGAAATTATATTCTGCTCAGCAGTTTGAAATTCTCAACAACAATGTAAATGGCATGTTTATCAGTGACCACAGAGCTGTGGTCGCGGATATAACAGTCCTTTGAGAAACTGAAGCTAGTAAAGGCATAGTTAGTTGTAATGATAATTGACCTTGGTCGCTCTCTGCATATATTGCAGCTAAATAGGTACGTTTATATCTCCTGGTCCTCGAATGTACACCTAAACCCGTGGGTAGGTTAGCCATTTTTCTACCAAAACTATACTTCAAGCGTGCATGTTATGAGCTTGTTGCAGACTGTGCAACCCCATCTCTCCAAGTATTCCAGCCAATTGGGCTTTATTTTGGGTGCACGTTTCCAAGTGTACATTTGAGCACTGGAAGGGATGTTTGGTTTTAGATCCAATCAGTGTACTTTGAGAGGCAACCGAAGTAGTACAGTACTCAGTACGGCTCTCGCAAAGGATTATGCATTCAATGTCGTACAGTAGTATATGGGGCGAAGTTCCCAAAGTGCGGGCACCAATAGAACAACAAGCCAGCCTCATTTGAGCCTCTTCGTCGACGCCCGGCATGTATGCGGGAATTGATTCTTACTCGCTAGAGAGCACAAATTTCGATGCTCTCACCAATCTAATCGACTTGGCCTCCTGGGCACCACACGACAATATACACATCACTTGATATCCTCAAGTCAATAAGCGAAGATTGATGCATTTGTGCCCAACGTATACAATTAATTAAAGCTTTGCGTGAAGAAGGCTGCGCAGACAGGGACCTAGATAGAGAAGTACATTTGGCGATACTAGCTTCCCAACCTATATATATCACCAGCTCGTCCGTTGTTGAAAATTGGACAAATAACAACTCAACTTCGAGAAATAGCATCCCAACTTTCATCACGCTCCAAGAAATCTACGACTCACCTTCAGCAATACTACCTTTGCCTTAACGATGGCTTTTGAAGGCTACAAAGGCAAGTTTTTTGCTTGTAATTATATTCGAGAAACTAATGAAGGAAAAATGAAGACAGATTCGTTGACGCGGTCGATCCCAACGAGGTCTGTTGTGGAGATAATACCTGTGGTACGGGACAAGGAAATGTAAGTTCTGCTTTGATCTTTATCTTAACCTGTTTCTAATTGAGTACAAGAGTTGTGACCACGATGGATAAGAACCCTGTCCTCGTTCGAAGTACTTGACTGGGTATTGTTACACGCTCGCTTGTTGCGAGATGGAAGGATATGAAGAGTGTCACTATTTACAGGCACAAATAATCGATTCATATCTACTATGAAAGCCTATTTTAGAGAATGTTTCTCTATTGCTCTTTGGAAGAATTGATTGATGATGAACTGTAACTACAATCCTAGTTTGACGACTACTAGTACTAGTACTAAGCGCAATTCCGGCTTTCCACTAATATGTACTGTGATTAAATATATTTGTGAAAAAGCTGTAATATAATTAGAGACATGAGACCACTTTTGGGCCATGTATATTCCTTGCTATCTCGATTACTTTATACCCTGCGATTTGAGAAGCTCTTTCCCTCGGGGAGTTGCAACTATCGTCAGCATGGTCGTCTTTGTCTGTGTGCCTGCCTGGGGCCACAGAGCCACGGAGTTGGTAAGTAAGAGTCAATCAAAGGGATTGTGAACCAAACATGGCATGCTTGGACTCTTTGGTGGATTGACGCTGTGGTTTCCTTGGCGGTGTGTTTCTATCTTCCCTTCGTAATGTAAGACCCTTCTGGAATTGAGGTGGGTCAAACGCTGACATTCCCGCAGCATGTATTTTCATACAACCGAACTCAAATCGATGACTGCTCCGTGGCTTCTCCCTATTGTCACCCCTATTGTCGCGGCTGCGACAGGTGCTATCGTAGCTGATGTTCTCCCAAACCCCTACCACGCCTTGATCACGATCATTGTATCATATATTCTATAGGGGACAGGTGTTCCACTCGCCATGGCAGTTCTAGTTGTATATTTTCAACGACTCACGATTCATAAACTGCCGCCTCGCGAGGTTATTGTATCGGTTTTTCTACCCCTCGGCCCCCTAGGCCAAGGTGGCTTCGGGATTCAAATACTAGGTATTTCCTCAAACTGGATCGCTTAGCGAGACAACGAAGTCTGGTGATATCCTTTATGTGGCTACTTAGTAGCTCTCATAATGTGGGAGTTTGGGCTAGTGTAGCTTTTCTTCGCTTTTACGAGCATTAGTCGGAGTAAGTTTCCCTTTAATATAGGATGGTGGGGCTTTACTTTGCCGCTGGGGGTCTTTACTGCCTCGACGGTTCAGATGGGCATGGAATTGCATTCTGCCTTTTTCAGGGTCCTTAGCACCGTTCGTGTTCTTCCCGGTATTTCTATCCTCTATATATTCGCTGCCCTGGTTTTCTAGACTCTCTCTGTTACGGTAACATTTGCTATAGATCTGTTATAGGGTGCACCACGTGACCCTTGGCGCTAGTAGAGGAAACTGTAGATAGCCTCGAGTGCCTCGTTCTCTCTTCTCTCTTTAGACGTTTTATGTTACGGCGCTGGTCCGTAACCTGGAAGAATACACGTGACAGCACGTGACCTCGGTAATCACCTCGGGATGTGTAGATCCATGACGAGAGCCATGGCGAGATCTCAGCTCCTTTACAGCTATGACGAAAGCTATGGCGAGATCTCAGCTATACGTGATTCTGGCTCTTTATAGCTCGTACGAGATTTCAGCTCCTTATAGCTTATACTTACTTAGCAACCCCTTTCCTCTGGGTATATAACCCGCGTTGCCTTCGTAGATAGAACTGTAGCTTTAAATTCTCGTATTTACACACATATACTCTTGTGCCTTTGCCTTCAGTTGTGGTTCGTGACAATTATAAGCGATATATTAAGTGAGTAAAAGGATTAGTAACTATTTATTAATAATATATATAAGTTTTAGAGTAAAAGACTTAAAGTTAGAATTATAAATGATTTTTAAGTAATAAGTGTTGATTTGGTAGAGTTCGCTTAGAGGGCCCACTAGCTGTGGCCCTAACTCTTACATTGATTTTCTAGCTAATAACATTCTCCGCTAGAACTCCAACAACTCAAGTCTTTTCTCTGTCGCTCAATAATTTAAATTTCGTCTTCGTAATCAGCAAAGTGACTGTGGCCAGTGTAAAAGTACTACAACTCGCTCAATGTCAATGTTCATTCGTACTAGATAGGTGACAGGTCTTACCACTGGGATTGCACCCGAAGCAACCAAAGCACCCAATCCCCAAGCCATCACATTCCACCCAAATGATTCCTTCAGATATCCAGCTATGACAGGCCCGCCTAGTGTACCGCCAGCCAGAGCACAGGTGAAAAGGCCGTAAGATTGCGCGTAAGCAGCCCCATCATCTTCTGCTTCGAGGATTTCGACAATATAAAAGAGGTCTGCTGCTAGTGGAGAGACAATGAAAGGTAATATCGTACCTGTGTGTATGGTAAGTACAAAGCATTGAAGATCCCGGCAAGACATACCAATGAGCGCAAGTAGAAAAAACAGGAGTAACATTTGACCCTCTGTCTTCTCGTGAATGAGCTGAAGGAGGATCACGGGAACAGCGGATAGTAAACATCCACCGCAAGCCAGCCACCGTGGCCCAACTGCATCTGATAACTTCCCAGCTAAAGGTCCGAGAATAACGTTCGGAATTCCAATAGCGAGGAAACACAATCCCACTTTCAATGAAGACCATTGGAATGTTTGAGCCAAGTAAATCGGAAGCACCCCATCGAAACTGCAAATGACAACGAAGTGAACAAACACACCATATAAAGCTGTTGCAATTCCTGGATTAGAGAGGAGGTTCAAGGTCTTCCAGATTCCCGGACGTGAGGGTTGAAGTGTGCTCGTGTGTGTTTCGTCGATGAGCCGACTTCGCTCTGTGCCTCCAAATGCTGCATCCTCGACGGCTCTCGCTGTTCCTTTCTCAATCATCACTAACCGCAACATGATATCTACCAACGCCACTCCAGCCATGAGAGATACTACAGCCATGTAATTGACAGAGTAAACTAAACTTCCAATTGGTGGTCCAGCAAGAACTCCAAAACTCATCGCGGAAAGAGCATATCCCATATAATGTCCGATTTCTTTTGGGTCCACGGTGTCCGTTATAATTGCCAATCCGACCGTATAGACCACTGTGAGGATATAAGCTTCTAACCTTTCCAGCTGTTTTGATAATAGAGAATTACCTGCTGCCGATAGGCCTTGTAAAATTCTACTAAACACGAGCATCCATATTTGATTGGTAAAGGCAAGAGCCACGATTCCTCCAGCGAGGCAGAAAAGCCCAAAGTTGTATGTGGAATTTCTCGAGTGAGCGCCATCAGATTTCCATCCCACGATTGCTGGGTTGAAATCAGTAGGGACCCGATTCTCGCAATTTGTTTGATCTTACGAGATGCAATTATGATGAGTGCTCCAAATGTGCCGAGAAGTCCAGACGTCCAAACTTGAACTACGATTGTGAGTAAATGAACTTCCAACTCTTATGGCAGGTGTTTACCATGACTAGAATCGATATTGTATCTATCGTGTAAGACGAGAGGCAAAATTGGAACGAACTATACATGTATTGGTGAGTTTGACAACCGGATGGGAGCCGGAAATATTCACAACAGAGTAAATAAATCCATCCTATTCAATTGGGTCAGTTGGAATCGAGAAAAATCTCAAGCTAGCACATGTACTCACAGTAAACGTTGCAGCACAGATTGTCAAGATAATGATTCGCTGTGACGATCGAATTTTCAAAAAACAGGGAAGTCTCTTCTTGGAGGAAGCAAGACTGGATTCTAAGTCCATTATGCCAATATTGTAAAGAAGTGTTCAATAGTAAAAAAATGATATGGAAGAAAGGAGGGACATGAAGAGGAGGTTAAGTGGCTGGTAGGTATCCTGTGAGACATTGCATTCCGATCGTGGTACAACAGCATCATTGTGTCTTCATCTGCAGGAGCCACCCATAAGTGGCGTATCTATGCAAGAACTCGTGAGATACAGTGATTTCCTTGCCAATGAATCTACTTCCGTGCGTATTATCTGTGGTCCTTACGTTATTGTATGTCGTAACCACCCTAACAATTGCAAAAAGGGGGTTATTACTGTCACTTGATACTTTTTGTTTCGTTTGTACTCGTAGAGAGGCCATTTTTGTAAATATTTCTGCATAAAGTCGTGTCTGGTTTCCTCGACTCACCTAAGAAGCTTGAGAACATCCCATCAAATCGTACTTTCAAAGTTTTAGTAGTAAAGCGTGACGTTCAAGTTTCCGTGGGGCTGACCAAAAATGTGGGGTTACAATTCGAGTACCTTTGTGCGACTGAGGACCATGGCTCCTCCGGCTCCTCCGCCGAATGGGAGTTCGCTTAACAGCGTCATGCTCTATCTCCGTCAAAACAAAAACCTCAGTACAACTTCTTATATAAAGTAGCACAGAATGTCCCCCCTAAATTTACTCGTACTGCTATACTGCCCCAACGAACTCTTGCTCCAACAGGCATGGAGATTTTCATTTCTTGAAGTTCTTGCTAGTGATCTTTCTAATTCCGAGTCACCACTCTAGCATCGCAATCTGGTGGTTCTAGAACAACCCGTTTAGATACACTTCTGTCCAAAATCTTCACAACGAAAAACTTGACATAATTCACCCTTTCGACTGTTTATTGTCTCCAAAACACATCATCACCTCAAAATTACAGAAACTACACGACACAAAACTTGAAAAGTGTAACCAGAAGGTCCAGGCAAAATGGTGTACTCTCCTTGTGCTAAATTCTACTGCACTCGCTGCTGTCACAACACTCAGAGAAAGGCCAGTTCTCACCGTCTATAAATATTTTCTCTCGATACTAATTAAAACAGCCTCATACGGAGCTACAAGTACTCTCACCAGCATTTGGTGTAGTTCTATGCATGTGGGGAATTTCATTCGGTTCCTGTTACAAGTATAGTTCATGGTTCTTAAAGCCGAAGAAAAATGGGTTTAATACGGGATTCAAGCTTAAATTCAAAGCTGAATTCCAATTAGCGAGATTTTTTGTTTACCGTTCGTATTTGAGGCCTCTCAAAAAGACTCCACATGGTTTCCTCCGCTCCTTGTTTTATTAAACTTTTATCTGTACTCTACATCACAAAACAAAAAAACATATGTTTCCTGGTTTATCTTTATATCTTGCTTGGTGCTAGCGTTATGAGACTTCGAGGTTTTCTCAAGTACGACCCAGTGGGAACTAACTTCCAGTCGTGGCCGACGTGCTATTTTATTTCATCCCCTACAAATGATTTCATTTTAACTGTCCTAAACCATCTCACTACTATCGAAAATTGAGAACTTCAATACAACCTTCATTCACCAAAACCTATCTCTCCGAAACCAAGAATTTTCTAGACATGACTCGACACGATACCAAACAACCAGAATCAGACCGTCCAGCCCAAACCTGTGCTCATTGTGGAGGATGCACACGCTGCGGACAAACAAAAAGAAAGCAAGTTCCCCCCCACCCTCTCAACCCATAACTCAATACTAAAAATTAATCAGCCTACTTGGGATGACATGCCCCTCGACAACAATTTCGGCTGCCTAATAATAACCATGTCCGGAACGATGTTAGGAGCGATGTGTATTCTCAACTATATACAAAACCGCAAAATTGGAGTTTTGTACCGTCAAATTGGGAGACTGGGAGTTGGACTAGGAGTTGGGAGATGGGTCGATGATGCGGCGAAAGAAGGGTTGCGTTTTGGTTGGCTTTTGTGGTTGTGAATAATTGAGCTGAGCTGCATCTTTCTGTAATAATGTTCATTGTGGGAGTCGGATGTCCTTGTAAATCTCCTCTTTATTGTATTATACTCGCCCATCTTGGTTTGCACAAAATTAACCCCACTCAAGTCCTTGGCCAACCCACTGGTATTTCGCAACCTAGTTGTAGTTAGAAGAGAAAAGAATTGCTTCCTCTTCCTCGTACTTATTTAATCCTTGCTACTTCTCACCCCTGCAAGTCTCCCTCGAACCAAACTCCATAAAAATCAAAACACAGAACACCCTCGTCAGTAACACTATCATCTCGAAGCAAATCAGGGAGAAATGCAATTTTCAGCAATTCGCAAGTCGACACAAAAATGAAATTATATAATAGAGACACCAATTAGAAACCCCTAGCCATTCACAGATTACCTGAAGATAGCTCAAAACAGGAATTTATCTACCGATATCTGTAGTAATGGCTTCAAAACATAGGCTTTCTATTGTAAGAGTTAATGTCCTCGTTCCTTGTATACACACCTCCGAGAAGATATTACGCGGACGCTCTAGAACAATTAAATGAAATAAAAGGAATAGTAAGAAGACACCAAACAATAAATATTTACAATTTCTAATTCTCCTATCCAATTATGTCAGATCGTCTTAATTGCCTTACACTTTCTAAAATCGTACATATTATTCAGATATATAAGAAACGATGGCAAGGAACGATGGCAAGGACTTCTACGCAACTTACGAACATCATGAAGGTTAAGCACTGGCAATTTCTAGGTTACCTAGAAATATCCGAGAGGGAAAAGGTTTTGGGCTATTCATAGTTTACCTGGAAATAGTTCGAGACAACGGAAAATTGAAGCTAGCCATAGGCTATCCAGAAATAGTCAAGAGAAATAAATATTTTAGCGTAGGAATGTAACGCTATTCATGGGTACCTAGAAATAGCTGAGCGGAAAAAATAGTTTAGACTATTAGTAGGTCATCTACGAATAGCTTCAAAAAGAATTCGAGCCACTCATAGGTAACCCACCAATAGATAGCCGCCCTTTTCACCCATCCGAACTTGACAACATTCATCCTCTTCAAAAGGTGACCGGCTTCCTCTCCTGACATCGCAACATACAATCATCAAGACCATCGATTGGGTTGGTTGCTCTCCTCGTGGTGGAACTTTTTCCCACAATAAAGAACCACAATATCCAGCCTGCCGTCTCTCAACTCCTTTTCCCTGGCTGTAATTCTAACGAATTCATATTATGAAATATAAATTCAAATCCTCAAGTCAACTGCAGAAACCCAAACCACTGTTGAAAAACATCCCGGTATTCGAAGATGAAAAAACCATATTGTTATGTTTTGTAGCAAATGGAAGGTAAGAGTTGGGGCCACAGCTAGTGGGCCCCCTAAGCGAGATGACCCCCCACCTTAATTTCCGACACTCCCTTTTCAAAACCCTACCATAATTCAACCTTTTAACCAAAACTCTCCAAATTAAAAATGGCGGACCGAATTGGTCTACACCAAAGCGCGCCAGAGTACGCCAAGCGCGAGCAGATGGAAAATCCTGGAATGCGATCTTTAAGGAATTAGGGGTACCCAAATCCACCGCGCAGAGGATCTGTAAGACCAATTCAAGCCGAACCACGCGTAAAGGGAAGCAATATCAAAAGAGATTACTATCCAAGCGACATATACGCCAAATCCTTCGGTTTATATCCCAAAATTGCACTACTCATCGCATGTCTTTTACGCAAGTTAAAAACGCTCTCAACCTACCTGCTTCTGCCCGTACAATTCGACGAGAACTTCGCCGCGCTGGCTACCGACGATGTATTGCGTGCCCTCGACCCTTTATTAGCCGACTCCAAGCAAAGAAACGTCTTGCTTTTGCATATGCGCACCGCTGGTGGGGGACATCGGACTGGGCAGCTACTCATAGGCAAAAGGGGGACTGGAGGAAGGTTATATGGTCGGACGAGTGTATATTTGAGCTTGGAAAGAGTGGGAGGATCTGGGTAACACGACGTGTGGACGAAAAGAGGTGTCCGGACTGTATTAGGTCGACATATCGATTAGGGAGAGTGTCGGTTATGATTTGGGGTGCGATCGGCTGGGATTATAAGTCTCCTCTTGTCTTCTTAGAGAAGGAACAAGGCTGTAGAGGGGTGAATTCTCGCGCCTATAGGGATCAAATTCTCGAGCCAGTTATCTTTCCCTTATTTGACAAGCTCGGTACCGACTATATCTTTATAGAGGACGGTTCAAAGGTGCATAAGGGACATGCTCGCTTAGCTAAGCTCCAACATAACATCCGCGGCTTTAACTGGCCTCCTTCTTCACCTGATTTAAACGTAATTGAGAAGGTCTGGCGGTGGATGAAAGAAGAGTTAAAGAAGTTGCCCTTTGTACCGACTTCTAAGGACGAGTTAATTAAGGAGATCCAAAAGCTTTGGGATTTAGTAGATCCACGTGATTATAGACGATATACTGAGCGGTTGAATTGTAAGTTAGAAGATGTTATTGAAGTAAAAGTATTAGCAACTATTCATTAATAATATATATAGGTTTTAGAGCAAAAGACTTGAAGTTAGAATTATAAATGATTTTTAAGTAATAAGTGTTGATTTGGTGGGGTTCGCTTAGGGGGCCCACTAGCTGTGGCCCCAACTCTTACAACTTGCTACTCGTTTCGCGCCCTCTCAGCTTGTGCCGCCATGTAAAACCAGTAGCATCTCGGTATAATAACTGATGGAGGTGTTGCTATAAGGTAAATTAAAAACCTTCCAAGACAAACACTATGTGCCAAGCTACGCGGCACCTCTTAACATCGGCTACCGATATTTCGAAACTTGCTCTCTCGCTTTTATAAAGCTTTTTGTGGATGTTAATTTAGATACATAAAGAGTATATAGAGTAGTTTATTCAAGACAAGAATACAGTCCTTAAGTATTATTGGGACACCACCTTCAGAGCTTCTCTTCGACTGTGATACCCAATCCGAACAGTTCCCTTCCCATACCATCCTTGCGTTCTCTTCCAACACCCAAAAGAGTAACTCATGAAAAAAAAACCCAGGACACAAGACACAAGATCCAGAATACTTCTTTCCTCGTCGACAAATATATCAAAGAGGCCGCCTACAAATCTAATTTCCGAACCACCGGAACCAGACCTTGAAGGTATAGCGAGGACCACAAATATTTCATCACCGCGTATTTCAACTATCATCTCCGTGAACTTAGATCCTAACATCTCGTCTTAGCAAACTCAAGAACAAACTTACTGTCGAAAAGCGAACTACCGCCGATTGCCATTTTCATACTCGAAATTCAACAAAGCATTTACCTCGCAACTTCTTAGAGAGGGTGAAATAGAGAAAGTCAACTGATAAAACTTCCTTTCATTTTCATGATTTCTAACCAACATATAACCCCAATATCCTTCTGTTCTCTATCCATTGTCGACCCGGACAAGAAATCCCTCCTTGATAGACCCCACTTCCGACTTTATTTTACAGTTCGTGGCTCTTACAATTCGTGTCGCATATTGAATGATCTGGTGCCCGCTGTCCCAGAAGCTAGTCGAAGTCCAAGTTACCTTGCTAGTCCTTGTACTTAACACCTCGAGTTTTGGAAAATATCTCACGCTTTCTTGCGAGTGATACACAACACCAAACCAGCAAGCCAAGTGTTATAAGGTACTATGTTTGTAAAAAGAAACCAACAGAGACAAGAAGACTCGATCGAGTTGTACCTTTACCTCCACTCCTTGCTTTTCATCTCAACAGGAGAATAAAAAGGTCATGATTCTTGAACGCTTTTCTAACTTTCCGGTCAAGAACAAGCCGCTCAAAGCGAGAAGGATCGCCTGGACTATTAATTCAAGCAGCTTCGGCGACTAAAAAGTCAACAAAACTGACCCTCTTCCGAAAATTTCTTTTTGGCAAGCGGACTTGAATTATCGATAGGGACCAACATAGCTTCCGTCGTAGTTTGGAAACCGGCCACACCAGCAAGACGACTCGAGAATTGTTTCAAACGCATCAGTGAAATAGTTTCACGCACTCACAACTTCGTAATATCTTCAAGTCGCACTACGACCTGATACACGTCCCAGAACGGGTTCTCTCCCCCAAATCCCGAGACTTCTCAGGAGCCGCCATAGATCTATGATATCAAACGCAAAGACCGGCAATTTGGCAACAAAAAGAAATAAGAGGCTGGGGATTTAGAGTACAAACCAAAGATTTTCAAATCCCAAGACACTTGTTTCTGATTCATTGAATCTGTTGCCCAATGAAATGATTTTCATGTACCACATTGCGGTTGCAAACTCGCCGAGACGTGCATTGCGCATCTTGTAAAATACCTCAAAATTGAAGTGACAACGTTGAATATCGGGAAGCAAGATGATCGTTGCCCAGGGGCAGGTTAGTGAACCAGATTCAGACTTGACTGGAATAGCCATGTTCGAGAAAGTCAATTCCTTGGTTGTTGAAAATTCCAGCGTTGAATGGAAACTGAGAGATAATTGATGAAGAAAATCAAGAAGCAGGACGAAAATCTTCCCCGAATCATACGGTTGCAGTGAAACCAAGTCTCACTGCCTATCTCCGTCAGAGCGGTCACTATGTCTCAAAACATGTGATGTGAAGACAAACGTGCCAAGGGGGCAACACATTTTGACAGCGAAGAAACCTTGATTTTTCCTGTCCGAGCTCTCGTGTGGTTTTCCCTCGGACCACGAGTTTGTGGCCTTGTCCCCGCATAATGGAGGCCAATCATACTTTGTGGTAGTATTTAATCCGGCTGCTTTGTTCTGTGTTCTTTCTTGCTGTTGCGAACTTTGTTGAAGAGTGAGAGATTTTCCCCCCAAAGTCAAATTGATTGAACTCGGTGAAAATTGGGGAAGATCGGAACCCATGTCGACCTGAACCCCAACCTGATCTAGATCGGCATCGACCGAGTGGCAAGTGCACCAGCCACAACTGCCGTGCCACGAATCAATGATTCGAGTCGTCGACCATTGATTGGCTGTTTTTGAAATTGGAAAAGAAAATCACGCTGGCGCTTCGTTCTGAGAAAGGACCGGCGGTGTCGGTTTTGGGCGTACTCAAACAGCTTGGAACAGTTGGATTTTACTCCATCTAGACTGATGTCGGAGGAGCCCTTGATATGGAAAATGCATTGAGAAAGGCTGTCCACGATATCGCATTCAGCTCAACAGGGAAAAGCGGGACAATCCCTGGATTGTCTGGGGAACAGTGCCTGGAGTCCCTTGGTTGGCTCAGCACACTTTCCTGGTTGTGTTTCGCGTTGCCGACCACAGGGGCCTGCATTTATCCTGCTGGTTCCTGGGTCCTCCGGAAAACGAGAGCGAGACATTTCATTGGTGCCGTTTGAGATTGAGAGCTTGGCCACAGCAGTAGTAACCTTGTTCGACAGACGTCACTCGACAGTCCTCCCAACCTGGTCCGAGAAAAGGGAAATGGAGAAATCGTTGGTTGACGGGGCGATGCTGCAGCATGAATGCGACTCTTTTCCAACGACCCCTTCTGCTGTGCTGGCAAGCAATTCTTGGTCGCGGCGAAAACGGGAAAAGCCTCGATATGTATGCCGCTCTGCTTGTTTCCCTTTCCACCGTCCCTTTCCCACACCACGGACCGTATGTGTAATAATGCCATCTCGTCGCCACTAGCTGGGCCAGTCATTTCCGAGTGTGTCTTTTATCCCGATTCAGATTGATGATGATGTCGTGAATTTTGATTGATGGGAAAAGGAAATGAAGAGGGCGCACAAAGCAAAGTGGCATGGAGATCTGTGGAATCCGGTGATGTCAGGTTGGCAAACAGAACCTTGAAGAAGATGCTGGTCGATGATCATTAAAGGAGGGGTTGGTACCTTGTTTGACCGGTGAGCAAGCGCCTGCAATCAACGTCGCCTCGCCAGCCTCCTCTCGGTACCAATCCTCGTCGTCGTCCAGAATCTCTTCTTCCTTGCTTGCTTGAACTTGAATCTCATGATGCTGAATGTATTTCCTCCCAGCCTCCGATCAATCATCAATCAAGGATGCCGGCTTGGTCGAGCTGCAGCTTCCAGGTCTGAAATCGTGGCAAGGCTCCAACACTCCAGCAAGGCAGGAAACCACGCCGTTTCCACCGCCCATCCGTCTGCAGGTTGCAACACATTTTTGATAACCCGCAGATGACTTTGCCAATCTTTGATGTGGCCGGATTCAATTCATGCTTAGGTTTCGTAGAAGCGCCGGAACAGAGGTAAGGAGCAGAAACAGCTGAATGCTGACTCGAAGGTGCTTGGAAGGTAGAATGGAGCTAAATTTGCGGCTGTTCCTGGTGTATTTCTCGAGCTCGTGCTTCTAGTTTGTTCTTGGGAGGGGAACATCGCATCGCATCGCATCGGCCCTGGCCTAGTAATAGAGTCAAGGGTCGGACGATTGTCTAGCACAAGGTCCCGGATGAGGTTACGCCAATCATCGCGTTTGCGTAGACCGGACGGAAGAGAGAAAGCGCTGGCTCTGGAAGAAGCGCGTCAGTTCGTGCCCAGCTGGAAAACACAGCTGAGACCTTTCGCTGTTCTGCATGTGAGTGGATGCGCCTCTAGAAGTACGGAGTAAGTGGAGTTGACCTTGGGAGAGGAGAGAGGAATGGAGAGGTTGGTGCAACGCCAATTCAAGAGTCTTGACGAAAGTGCCATATGGTGGATATGTGGATATGGGGATGCAGGCCAGGCCAGGGGTGGCTTGCCCATCGTCACTCACTCTTTCCGTCCCAAAACCAAGCTTTCGCTTTGACTTACCACTTTTCCCACCCTCCTCAATTTAAACTCTTCGCTAGGGAAAAAAGTACTTATCAACCCGCTCCCATCGCCTCTTCCTCTTCCTTTGAAACCACATACCAACAATCATCTACTCATCCCAATCCAGCTTCTTCAACTCCTCTCCTCTTCCACCTCCATCCACCACCCACCACCTTCAAGCATCCTTCAGATCGTCCAATCTCAACCTCCACCTCCACCTCCACCTCCACCGTCAAGATGCAGTACTCCATGATCACCCTCGGCGCTTTCGTCGTCTCCGCCCTCGCCCAAGTTGATACTCTCCCATCATGCGGAGTAAGTCGATCTTTCTCTCTCCATCTCGGATCCAATTGCTAACATCACTCTCCCCAGCAAACCTGTATCAACAACATGCTCGCCCAGGCTCCTGCTCTTGGATGTGCCGGTTCTCCAGATGCCAACTGCTTGTGCAAGAACCCCAACTTCAGCTATGGTGTCCGTGATTGTGCCAACGAGGCTTGTGGAGCTGAGGTCGGTGCTTCAGTCATCGCATATGGTGGAACTTACTGCTCTGGTAAGTCGACACAACTCAATGGCCTTCTTTGGTCAATAGCTAACGCGCTTGATAGCTGTCGTTGCTTCTCAAGCTTCATCCTCCGCCGCAGCATCTGCAACAGGCACAGCTCCAACCACTCTCGTCACCGCTACCGGTAACCCAGTCGCTATCACCACTTCCGCGCTCGCATCGGTCGTCTCCTCCGGTGGATCTGCCATTGTACGTATTCTCCGAGTTATTTTTCCCTCTTGTTTTTTCATTATACATACTTCTAGAAAGAGCAATACTGACTCTGAGATCATCACTAGTCAACTGCCATCGTCGGATCTACTACAATCTTGGGAGGTGTTAGCAGTGCCGTAGGATCAGGAACATCGGCCGTCGGATCGGGTGCCTCAGCTGTTGGATCTGCGATCTCTACCTCCGCCATCGTTTCCGTCGTCTCATCCGGAGGAAGTGCCATCTCAACCCAAATTCTCGGCTCAACCACCATCTTCTCCGGAGCAGCTGGTGCCGTCTCAACCGCCGCTAGCGACGCCTCTGGTGCTGCTTCCACTGCCCTTTCAGGAGCTAGCTCAGTCGTATCTGGCGCATCCAGTGGAGTTTCATCTGCGCTCAGCGGAGCTAGCAGTGTTGCATCCAGTGTTGCATCCGGTATCTCGAGTGCTGCCTCAAGAGCTTCTACCGCTGCCAGCAGCCCTTCATCCTCTTCATCAGCTGGTGGAGCTGTGCAAACCGCCTTCTCCGGAATGGCTGTTGCTGTCGGTATCGCCGCTCTCGTCTTGTAAATGTCTTCATAATATATACCCAAAAGTCCAAATCGCGATTAGATTTCTTTGAGGTACTTGACGACGGCTACGGATGGACAACAAAAAATGGTCGGTGGATGTAATGGCTCTTAATGGGATGGTGCGCGCTCTGTCGATACCCCTACTACTCTTTCTTCTTGCTCATATTTTGCCCTGTGGGGTCTTTGTCTTTTTTTTACGATATCATGCCTTGACGAGAGGACAGGTTGTTAATGGATGGAAGGTGCCGACGATAATTTCAGGGGGTAATAGGATGGATGGGATAGTAGCTTTGCATGGCATGGCATACCTCTTTTGCACCTTAAGTGCGATGGGAAGGATATGATCAGCTTGAAAAATACAATGAAAACTGAATTCAAATTCAAAACACGTCTTCTATCTTGATGAGATATGTCGTGAAGTTGATGATTTTGATGCAAGGAGAGATCGAGGAATGGAATTGAGATGGCATTTCAAGCAAACATGGAAAGTGGGGCTCGAGATAATCACCTGATTTACCTTGAGCCTCGCAATATTGTGTCAGATAAGGTACCAAATGTTTCGAGCAATCGAATTGTTAGGAAGCTTAGACAACGAAACGAGTTGAAGAGAAGTCCATCTCGACTTTGTTTACGACTTAGGGAATTTAAGTCAGTTACCTGACTAGACTGGCTTACTCGACTTGTTGCTTACTCGTCAATTTTTTGCCAGCTTACCTTTCACTTACCAGCTTACTCCTCTTATTAGCTTACCCACAAATTTCCCCACCTTACCTAAAGAAATTCACCATGTTATCCCACCCACCTTATAATAAAAGCGAAGCACCCAAGAGAAGTCAGAAGATATGGTGCTCAAGCTGTAATAGATTGGATGGAGGCAATTCCCTACGTACTCAGATAGCTAAAGAATACTGTTTTTTTTGTAGTAACTGACTACTTTAGTCTCGGTATTTTTTAGTGAAAGAATTGCTTGGATGAGGCTTGTTTGAAGTGGTGATTTATGGAATCGGAGGTATGTGGGGTTTTGGCGGTAGTTAAGAAGACGAATTCTAGCAGTTCGGATTTTTGGGGTGAGGAATTTGGTAGGAGATTTTGTGATAACGGGGAAGGAAGAAGTGTTTGCTATGAAGAACTCGCGAGAGAGAGAGAGAGAGAGAGAGAGAGAGAGATGCGAGTTGTCTGCTTTTAGTGGTATTTCTCAGGGTATCTTTCCCTGGAACTCTATGAAGCCCATATCGCGTAATCAATAAATCGAGGTATTCTTTGGGTCTTGTCAAGTGAATCATCTTCATTCCTAGGGATGGAACCACAATTCCATACAGTGCATAGAGTGTTTCTCATTCTCCAGCACCAAATACCTCCGCAAAGGCGTACCATTTCAGAGGCAGCAGCAGTATGGAAGCAAGAGAAATTACTTATCATTGATCAATCCGCCAGCCTGCAAAAATCAGCGATGTCCGAGATTCTATACTTTTTATCGATTCTAGTTTTAGATATTTCTTAGTACACCACTTACTTTAAAAGTTTCCCCGATTTTTATACTACAGTGAGTTGCGAATTAAGCTTCCTTTTTGACACTTTTTTTCTGTAAACTGTGCTTTTTTCTTCCTAGGTTTTTTCCTTATTTATTTTAGCAAACTGAATACTAAAGTACTCTTTAAGATATAAGACCTAGCTAGAAAGAACCTCTATATCTTCTTATACCTCCTCTCTATTTATTACTATAAGTATAACAAGAATAAACTTAGTAATAGTTAATTCTTAGAAAACCCCCTTTTTATAAGAAATTTTTTTATACCCTTGTAAAGTTGAGTAGTCTCTACTAAGACCTTATAAAAATTTAGATATATATAAATGTGTCTATTTTCTTCCTAAAAAGTTTATAGTGTAAGAAAGGGGGTATAGAGCTCTTATTAGCTGTTCTTAGGGATATAATAATATACGCTGTTATTAAGTAAAGAGGGAAAGAGTGTCTAGGAAATAAGAAATTTTCTAAAAACGCACGGTTTATAAAATATCGTCAAAAGGGAAGCTTAATTCGCAACTCACTATAAGATCGACAGTGAGTAAAATCGCGACACTGGTTAATGTTTCGACGATTTGTTGAAGTTCGGATAATAACCAAAAGTACAGCTCATGTGCTTTAAAGAACGTCATCGGCTTGCAATTAAATCGTCAGGTTGAAATCTTTCTGCATCGGCTCGTAAAGGATGATGCCAGCCATTTAAAGGGCTCCTCTGCGAAAACAATATCTGCGACGACCCTTTGCTTGCTTGAAAGTGGCGAGGCATAAGTGGTCTAATCTCCAGAATGTTCTTCCCCGGCCGATAATTGAGTCGTATCCCGTATTCTTAAGAAATTCAGAGGTGCTGTATGAGAGATTTACCCTTGGATTTCTTGAGGTGAATTATCGTCGTCTTATTCAAGGACCACGAGTTCGTGCGATGCTCACCTTCTCTTGTAATCGCCCGTATGTTTTCCCAGATTGCTTGTCTTTATGTCAGTTGATCGTTTCATGGAGATCATGAACGCATACCTCGCTCTTTTGTCTGGCTCAGCTGTCAATGATCCTCGCTTGCCGAACTGAGTACTGCTTCATTCCATAGTATTCATCTTTGTCAACTTCAGCTTTTACAGTTCCGAGGAATCGACAGTTTATAAAGTTTCGAGAAGACTTTACATATCAGCGACTTATAAACATTCGGATTGGAGTGCATTGAAATCGCGAACGGTAGGCGATATAAAGTTCCCAAAGGCCGTAGGTCGTAAAGAGCATGTCACACTAGTGTGTGGCGAAGGAATGGCAGGTGGCTTGCTATGCCTGGGCCAGTGCCTTTCTGAGATTTCGAAGGGCAGCATCGTCTAAAACACTGTCATCTTCTTCTTGAACCGCGTTAGTTAAGATTCCTGTCTTGCCGTTGCTCTTGGCAGCAGACGCATGGTTGTAGCGTGAGAGGGCGTGAATTAGGTAAAGTCTCGGCACTAATTTGTATATCAAGACTACTTTTTGTTCTGATATAAGTTGGTTGCTTGTTTTGCTCTGGGACCCCCTGCGTATTAGAAGTTTATTGCGACTATAATAGGAGGTAGAAAACAGAGACGAATATCAAGAGAATAAACAGAGCAATGATAGCTAAGATAAAAGGAAGAGCATTGATGGCTCGGGGACCGGGTTTAAAAATGTAGTAAACCTGGGGAATGAGAGAAGAAGTACAGTGCATTTGAGACTAAGTTACTGGATTTGATAATAGACAGGTGAAAATTAACTACAAAAACAAGCAGAACTGCAACTTCGGATCTGTCCTAGTACTACTCTTCGGAAATCTGAACGTTTCTAGGCTAAGGGGTGGATGGTGAGAAGACTAGATGGGCGAGCGAGAACAAGAAGACGGGAGCGATAAAAGTTCCACAAAAGACGAGCATGTGTAAGCGACTAGATCAAGTGAATCATGGGATTTTCCAGGTACAGAGGTTTGATTCAATCAAGCAATAGAGACATGACTCTGGTGTTATTTGCACCCATATCACGCCAAATCCCCTCTCTACTCTCACCTTACTCCTTTTCTTCGCTTGCATCGTTGCGGATCTTCTCAGTATTCCACGTCTACTCGCTCCAAACGTCCAGCACAGAGACTGTATAAAAAATAAATACCGACTCTAATTTAACTTATTAATAATTGTAAGCAGTCTCTGGTATTTTAAATATATGGTTGTTATATAATTCGGCATTGTTGCTGGAAAGTAGTAAATTTTAAGAGGTGCATATACGGAACCTTTTCCCGTCACGGTAGACGTTATAGCTGTTGATCTGATAGAGGCAGTAAGAATATACGTGAAACAGCGATGTAGAACAGAACCTATCAGTCTTTTAGAAGGGATCAGGAATTTTTATTTGATATAAATTGAGAAGGGGTTTGGGGTGTTCTAAAGTAGTGGTCTACCCATGAATAGCAGGAAATTTTCGGTGTTACTATTCACGGTCTACCCGGGAACAGCGAAACATGAAACATCAAAGTGTAACAAAACATTGCTGAAAGCCCAGATGCGGCCAGAATATACAGATCCAAGTGTTCGAGAACTTGGCTTCCTTATAAAGCCTTGCGAATTTATATCATAGGTTGTGAACAACACTTCATTTCAATTTATATTTCGATTCGTGTTTGAAACCTCGAGAGGAATAATGTAACGATCTAGTAGGCTTTATTCGCTGATTACACCATTGAGCAATTCTTTCTAGGCAGACTCCACAAGTTTATCTCTTCGGCTAACTCAAGTTTCTAAACTTTCTAAAATAATTAAATTAAAGAAATGTTACTTAGATAAGTACCTGTACTCTATGCTTTTAAGACGTTCCCGACTTCAACTTTATTAACTCAAATACCTAGAATAATATAATAGGTTAGTTAAAGCTACTAGACTCACTTTTAAATACTAAAAAGTAGTAACATGATTAGTTAATACTACAATTGATCAGAGCTAACAGGTAACACAACGAGGATTTTCCTCCAAGGAAGTTTACTCTAGGACTAAGAAGTAAGCATTATAGAAGTTCAAGTCATTCTAACTTAAAAAACAAACAAAGACACAGCAGAAAAACAAGTAAGTTGTGCATACATCTAGGTCAAGAGGGAGAGAATGGAGAGAATAGAAAGAACGAGAAGAAAGAAATAAGCCCAGCAAAGCAAATAGTGGGAATGCAAAGCTTTCAGTCCTGACTTAGAATATTTTGAAACTTACCCTATACATTTAGATACTTTAGATTGAGTTATGGGGTTGGGACAACGAGACGAGAGAAGGTACCTGGCAGAGAAGCTACGGTAAGTGTAAGACGGCCGTGTGGGAGGAATTTTGAAAAGTTCAACACAAGCGGTTTCAATCTCACAATAATGCTGGGTTTACATTAATGGGTACAGTGTTTGTTGTATTCGTGTTGTGTACAGAGCTAATAATTACAAAATGAGATAACGCCACGACCCAAGCAAAATCCCATTTTATGTTACACTGTGGTAGTACGGTGCTTCGGAAGAGACAGGTATGGTGCTAATCGCAAGTATTAACTGAAGTAGCTTAGGAGAATAAAGAACTTTGGTTCCTCATTCTTGCAATCCTTTCAGGTGATACCACTGATTATCGAAAAACATCTGGAACAATAAGAAAGGGTGTAGCAAATATCGAAGCATTTCATGAATTTTTGTAATTCAGTCCAACTCAATGACTTCGGCAGACGCTGGTACAGAGGACGGGGTCTTTCGTGGTTTCTTGGTGGGTGCAAGAGCTCTATTTCCATTCGATGAGCTCGAAGCCAAGGGTTGTGTTTGGGCCAACGCATCCGGATACATCACCGAGAGATTCTCAAAGGCTAGCAAAGTGATGGCATCTTTTTTATCACCTAGCAGAGCAGAGAGCTTAGAATCCTGACCGATGTCCTTGATATGGTTTCGGGCGATCATGCAGCGATCTTGCCATGCTTTATGTGCATCATTGAATAGTTCATGCGTCTTCGTGACCACTAGAGTATGAGGACTACGGCTTGTGTCGGTCTCGGTTGTGACACCCTTCATGTTTCTGAAACTCCAATAAAGATGGTCTCGTCGTTTCTTCGCCATCGAGAATCTTTCAGTCTTGCGTTTGGGGTCCTTGAGGAAAGCATTCAGGAGGCCATGATCGGCGCAAGAACCCGCGCAAGAAGAATCTGTTGCCCCGTCTCGTGCCCAGTGGTTTGGACGTTTGGGCTCAGCTTCAACGAAGCGCAGAATGTATGTGGCAAGAACGGTTTGGAAAAGAGACGAGATCTCTTGAGGCAAATTGTTGTCCTGGAGCATACCGCTAAGGTGCTTGAGAAATGGAAGGTAAATAACTTCGAAGAGGTCGACCTCGACAGATTTTACTTCGGTCGCGAGCTTATCGCAAATCTGCCCCAGCTCTGTAGGGAGATCTAGCTCTTGACAATTGCACAACAAGGTTGCAATATTGCGGCTGTTTTGATCGTCTGGTTCCGGCCTGAGTATCTTGGGTCGGCGGGGGCCAGGCCCGAAAGAATAGTAATCACCTTCGAAAATTTTGGCAAGTTTGTTCTTGTTTTCTCGTTCTTTCTCGAGTGATTGCAAGCTGAATTGCTCAGCAAGATCAGAAATGACATCTCGAAAAAAGTTGCGGGTGACCTCTTTTTCAATCTCACCGCTGGTACCTGCATTAAAGAGGCCTGTGAGGAAAGCGACGACCAATGGTGTGTAGTCAATGTTTGTTTTGACCACTGGTAAAATTCTGCCTTGCGTTAGTTCCATGATATCGACAGCCATTTGATCGTTAATCGCGAACAGGGTGATTGACGTACTTGGTAAAGATATCTTGGGACTTGAAGGTCTTTGCAAGTGCAACAAGGGCTGCACCGTCTTCCGAGCTTTCAATTTCGATATCAGGGGAATCTAGGGCATCGCGCATTTGTCCATTGATCCAATTTTCGTACTCCTGGGGACCTTTACCCGAGATATTTGCTTCGGCAATAGCTGCTGATCGTAAAGATTCCAACTTGGAAATTCGACTATGAAACTGAGTGATTTTAGATAAGCGTACGTTTATCCTGAAATGAGGTTAGAACATCCACACTCCCAAAAAAATAAACAACGTACTTATCCCGAAACTCAGAATCATAGCGAACGTAGGCTGTACCCATTTGCTGCAGTAGAGTCTGCAGAAGTGGTGGATTTTCAAGGTCAAGGAAGACATTGAATATTTTCAACAGCAACTCCCTATCTCCAAGATCCAGAGTAGTGGTAACAGCTCGGGCCAGATGTTCGAAGGAAAAGGGAGGAGTTTCTGATGGTTTTGATTTATAACGCCAGTTAGGGAGGGATTGGTTTTTTTTGGTTTTCCCTCCAAGAGAGGACCTCGCTGTTCCACTCTTGTGTTCGGCGAAACATCAATTGGCAAATGGCATCCATATCTTCCCGGGCAGTTGTATCGACGGGATCTATTGACAGCTTTTGTGAGAGCTGGTCAAGCCATATTGTGACTGCTGGATTCTCCACATTCTCTGGCTTATCGTGGGACCAGCTGTACATATATCCACGATCGGGTTTCTTTTGATTCTTCGGATCGAGGAAAAATTGTACTCGGTGATTTCTTGGCATCACAATGGCAAGCTATAACAATAATGTTAGTAAATCGGATTATATGTTGGGTAGTAATCTTACCGTCCGACGATAGAAATGCGTTGTAGAAACCCCTTCATTACCGGTATAACCAGTATAGTCTTCCTCATCGGGATGAATACGTTGAAAAGTATCACTTTTGTCCATATGACGTTCATCGTCGAAATTCAAATTCTTCCCCACTTCAGTCCCGTCAAGTTCGACAACTTTGAGAAGCGTTGTGCTGCTATCGCAAAGCTCGTCTATTTCATGCACTCCTCTCTTGCCAACGTAATCATTCTCATCGCAGCCCCCTTCAACGGTCTTCTCGAAATTGGCAAGATAGAAACAGAATCCGAACTCGTCACAGACGTCCCGGAGAAGCTCACCGACCCCTTTGTCTTTTCCTTTCAAGCCATCGAATTGGAGACTAGCATCTGTGTATTTGTGCTCGAATAGCGTCGCAACAGGCATTTGAAGGTCCTCGTCTGCCTCTGATGCTTCTTTCCAAGTGCGGAACGTTGCTCGTAATGCAGCCAGTGATGTGTTTGAGCTGGCTGCTAGGTCTTTGGGACCAAGTGTCTCATGGATGAGGTTGTAGGTAAGAACTAACCGGTGGCCTGATGTCACAGGCTTGACTTCGTGGGTCACATCTGAAAACCAAGCAAGATATGAAGCTTCAAATCCGGAGAACTTCGAAGTCTCAAACAACTTTGTCTGACCGGCATGTGTAACTCTGACAGCTCCCCCTTCGTGCTTGGATGGCAGAGCAATAACTAGGGTACCAAACATACCAGGGGATTTTTCGGAACTTAAGAAATCGTCAGAATGCTGGATATTAAAATGGGCACTGTGTATACTCACTCTTGATGGGGTTTGAAAAGAGCACCCTCATCATAAAGTAGCAATTTGTACAATTCTGCCGATACCCCTCTACCCGCCGCATCAACCCCCAGACCAGTGCTGACCTTGGAAACAATGCCATCGACAAACGGTTTCCAGGCCGGGTTTGTGAGGGTAAAATCATCAGGCGAAAGTTCCCATGTTTTTCGTACGGATTGGTCGACGATTGTCTCCTCTCCCTTTCCAAACGGTGCTTGATGACTTTCCGCAATGATAGCTTGAGCATCGCGATCCGAAAGTGGAAGGCCGATATTGCCACCTTTTTTCAAATGCAGTCCTGGTAGTGGTGGGGTTCCCAGATTCTCGAAGACGGCGAAAGATCCAGCGCCTTGGACGTTGTTGAGACATTTGTGGATTGCTTCCTTGATGGCCTGTTCTTCGGAGAGTTCCTTTGGGGCCTTTTCAACCTCTTCAGCCTCTTCCGAGGAGCTGACCTCGGAGGGTGAAATCGGCTCTGAATCGCTGTCGCTCATTGTGTAACACTTTGTCGAATGATGAGTTGTGAACATGCTGGTTTTAGAAATGAAATGAGATGACTCGACATTTATTAGCTGAAGCTTGGGAGACGCGTTTTGGCGTGTTTCGTGTCGCGATGTGACGTGACCAACCAATTGAGTTCCCCTTAATTTTGAAACACGTTCAGTGCAAGTAATCTGGAGTGAAGTTCCCACCAGTGGAAGGGCCGTTCGCTAGGCCAATCGGTAAGTTCTCGGCAGCACTAACCCCCCAAAGTCCACCCCACGTTTGAATTTTGTCATATATTTAAATAGCAGATTTTGGTTTCAACAAATCATCACATTCAACTCTCGGTCGTCTAGTTGGTTTATGGCGTCCGGCTGTAATTGCTAAATACTGCCACCGGAATGTCGCGCGTTCGACTCGCGCCTGAGAGATCTAAACCTATATTTTTACCCTGCAATTAGGGCTTCAATATAATAATAAGGTTGGGCTGTTCTTTTTTGCTCAAAAGTTTGTTGAATTCGCTTGCGGAACGGTTCGGTGGACAAATGGTTGGGGCCGGGCAACGGAGCAAGCTCCTAGAGTCTAACTCTACTATTTTTTGCCTACCTACCCTGCGGTTTTGATAGTTATTTGAATGATCAACAGAGACGGGGGAAGAGGGATTTATAAGTAAACAATTAAGCTAAATCATTGCAGCTGAAGTCTTTATAAAACTAAAGTCAATTGGACTTCATACGACCTAATTTGGTGGAGATTCGAGCCAGGTATGGGAAACGACTACAACTTTAGCATTACTCCATACCTCAGCTCCAAATCTAGACGGTTCCCTACCCCATCCCATGCATTGAATAATGCAAGAATGATCATGTGCAGGTGAATAACTGCAACAAAGAAGACTTGACCAAGGAAATCGGTCCAACAACAACAACGCCGCAGTACGAGCATGACGTCACGCCTCTTCGCTGCCTGTTTAAGCTGACGACCACTTCCTAAACACCAACCAACAACCTCTTCTCTTTCACATCAACACCTTCAATCTTCAAGAAACTCTACACAATACACAAACCAAATACCACCGCAAACATGCAGTCCAACACTCTCCTCAACCTCCTCATCCAATTCTGCCTCTTCGCTGTCTCGATGGCGCAACCTATCACTGCTCAGGGCCATGGAAATAGCTGGGCTTATGGCACAAGTGGCGGTGTAATCGGATTCATTATTTTGATTCTGGATATCATTGTCTTTTGTAAGTTGCCTCCAAAGTATTCCCGAGAATAAGGGATGTGATGCTAATGGGATGTGTGTATAGTGGAAGTCATCAAGTCGAACCGTCCTCCTCTCCACAAGGTTTTGTGGTGTGTCGTCGTCTTCTTGTTCCCGATCTTTGGATTGATCTTCTACTACCTTTTCTCGAACCGCTCTGCGCATACTGGTAGTGGGAGTTACGAGGCGATTCCATAGATGAAGTCGCGGGAGTCATAAAGCCGGATGTGGCGTGGGGAGACCGAGGGCCTGAGATGGGATTTGGGGGGAGGATGGGGGTTGATGGGATTATGCGACGACGGGAAACATACATGGGGTTCATGGGATATGGTGCTGCGGGAAATTTGACTTTGGGGTAGCATGGGATACGATGATTTTACAGAGGGTCTTTGTTTACTCCTTTCGTACAGTACACGAAATAAAATCTGTTTTTGATGCGGACACTGTTGTTCGTCGAGAAATTTTACATGTGTTTGCTGTGAAATGGACTACATAGTGTACTTGGAGCTGGCGTGTATTTGTTGTGGAGTTTGCAGAAAGAAAGCATGATGGGGCTCCCAACCTTTGTACCTTCCTCAATCCTTCCCTATTGCCCACCTTAATAGGTAAGTACTTAAACTGGAAGGGTCCCGTCAATTTCCCTTAACGTGCATATCCCAGAAAGCACCATGGATCTTTTCCCATGGTCGTGCCTTCTCATTCCCCATTCCCCAACAGTCATTTTCACCCCCTTTCCATCAACCACATCAAGTGCGTTTCCAATCGTCGCGATGGCAAACGCTTTCCAGCTCCACACCTTACTTTCTACACAGAACATGAGAACCAAACCCTTTAAAAAGAGCGGAGCTGGAATACAAAATTTACTTATTGCAAGGTCCAACCAGTTCAATTTGGCTGGGATGATATTTCAATCATGCCTTGGGCTTGGAGGGAAAGGATGGGATACTGATATTTGTTGTACGATTACATGGGTCGATTTTATGGCTTTTCGTGGAGATCATTGCTTGCTACTATGAGTTTTCGGAGCAAGAATCACACCCTCTGCTGGCTTGGGTCGGGGATTTTGCAGGGCTGTGGCGATGGGTATGATCCCCATCATCGTGCCTTCCCAATTTGCAAACCTCGCCCAGACCACGAAAGCAAGTGAGATTTGTCAACATCAACAACATGAATGGGCAGGTGCGCCCCCAAGTGGTCATCGTGCTTGCAAACTAATTCAGCGCAAGAAAGTGCAACATCACCAAGCCACAAAAATAACAACCTTACTGCTCGAAGACTGCTACAACTTTTCTTCGAGATCCAAAACTATTGTTCTGGGTTGTGTGATCGGGGGTTGTGATTCGGGCACAGACTTTCGAATTAACAGAAGTGATATCCCTTGTAAGAGTAGCGGGATTTCTGATACTTTATTCTACTTTATTATCTTTATTATTCTGCAAGAGCATTTTATCACTTGTTCTATGATATTGTGATAGTTGGATGGAAGAACTAAGTTGTTGCTATTGAGTTACTCAACTCTAGGGTCGGTTCAAAGCTTTTTGCAACTCTGTTTTCATACTTCTGTTTGATAAATAGGGATTTTATATTCAATTTACGATAGTCCAACTGTTTTCGTGTTCCAATATTTATTACGAATCTTTTGCGGGTTTGTTAAGAGAACTTATTGTCTCTAGACTCTTGCAAATCTTAGATGGCGATACCTGTTTGAGGAAATTGGGAGATGACTATCGGTAGTCTTTGCTTTCAAGTTCCGTTTCATATCAAGGTAGAATTAGGTACATAACTCCTGTTTGGATTACTCTGTTCTTGAGTACTTGAAGGGTTTGGGAAAGTAAGGTCACGTTTTATTATCCCCTTTTTAAGTAGTAGATCTACTTAAAATTGATGCAATGTGCAACAACCCCGTTTCTAGACAAGGTCACATGAATAAATGGGGGTCACTTCAATTAAGAGTTCTAGGAAAGGGGCTCAAGGAAGGAAAAGTGAGAAAAACGAAATACGTGGATACCATGACGCTGTTTACACCAATGAAGTAATGTAAGAGAAATGTTTCTACTTTTTCCATGAGCAGTTGGGCACCTCAATGTTGGCTTAACTTATCCACGTGAACATTCCATAAATCTCACCTTATTTGCTTCATAGAGCCCAATTAATCAAAGTCTGAGTTTGGGAGCGCTGACAATCTGACACTGAGAGTTTAAAATATGGCAGTTCGGAGTGAAGTTCCACGTCATTCAATAAATGGCGTATTTGATAAATGAAACTTCTATTTTACTGAATATGTATAAACTTCAATGTTGCATTTGATGGGCCATCGAGTAATTGAGACGAGCGAGAATAACAACTGAACCAATAAGCATGTGCAGGTGGCTCTAGTAAGTCCAATTTACGTCCACCTCCGACCGGATCCACACCAATATAGCCTCGAAACCCTCGACGACGTCAACACAAGAAATAAGTTGATAAGCATATCATCCTATCCTCTCAATATGACCCGCAAAGTACCCTATGGCAAAAGATTGCGAGATACCCATTTCGCATTCGCCCCTTCCTACACACCGCTCAACCATGGCTCCTTCGGCGCATTCCCCATCCTCGTCCAAGAGCGACAGCGAGAACTTCAGAAGCTCGAAGCAGAGCGACCCGACACATTCATCGTATTTGATCTCCCCGTTCTAATTGATGAGTCTCGAGAAGCCGTTGCTCCACTTCTCGGAGCACCCGTCGACGAAATAGTTTTCGTGCCAAATGCTACGACGGGCATCAATACCGTACTACGGAATTTGAAGTTTGAGGAGGGTGATGTGATTGTGCATTTTAGCACGATTTATGATGCGTGTGAGAAGACCATTTTTTCAATCTCGGAGATGGAACCTTTGAGCGCGAGGAGTGTTTTGTTGGAGTATCCGGTTGAGGATGAGGAGGTCGTGAGGAGATTTAAGGAGATGGTGCTTAAAGTCCAGAGTGAGGGGAAGAATGTCAAAATCGCGATGTTCGATACTGTTCTTACGTTTCCTGGTGCGAGGATGCCGTGGGAGGAGTTGGTTCAGACATGTAAAGAGTTCGGGGTGCTCAGTCTTATTGATGGCGCGCACGGAATCGGTCACATCGACTTGAAGCATCTGGGAAAGGTATCACCGGACTTTTTTGTTAGTAATTGTCATAAGCAAGTCACCCTCCCCTTCGATTCTCTGTGTTTTAAATATTCTTGAGAGCACTTGGGTTCTGTCTCAACCTATTGCTGATACTGCTTAGATGGCTCTACACCCCACGCGGCTGCGCTGTATTCTACGTACCCATGCGGAATCAACATCTCATACATACTTGCTTGCCCACCTCTCACGGTTACAAAGCTACTTCACAGGCCAACATCACATCTCACGTAAACAAATCTGATTTCGTCATGCTCTTCGAATTCGTAGCCACAATCGACTACTCTCCTTACTGCTGCGTCCCCGCCGCCCTAGAATTCCGCAACCAAATCTGTTCTGGCGAAGAAGAAATCCAAAAGTACAGTTGGGAACTCGCCGCCAAAGGCGGAAAACGAGTAGCAGAAATCTTAGGAACAGAAACCATGGACAACAAAAGCGGCTCCATAACGAAGTGCTGTTTTACTAATGTACGGCTTCCTCTAGTCTTCAAACCCGACGGAGAACCGATTGGGAAGGGGGAATTTAGCACTCATGATGCTCCGACGATTGGGGTGTTGGTTAATGCGGTTGCATTTAAGGATTTTGATACTTATTTGCAGATTGGGTGGCATGCGGGGATTTTGTGGGTCAGATTGAGTGGGCAGATTTACTTGGAATTTGGGGATTTTGAGTGGGTAGGGTTTAAACTCGAGGATCTGTGTCGGAGGATCAGAGAGGGTGTGTTGAAGGCTTGATGGGCGGGGTTGTTTGGCATGATTACGTTGCATTTCACTTAGTTATTAAGGAGTTTTAGTGGGAGTTGGAATTATCGTTCAGCGGGTATGTGAACGCACTTAATTAATGGAAACTATGCTAAGAACATGTAGGAGAAGTCACCTTTTCCCGGCGAGAGTCGCGATTTGTAATTCCCATTCCTCACATTACTGGATGACTTTTTATCATTCTGGCTTATATTCTCCCCCACTTGGAAATTTAAAATTGAGGCGGCTGTGACCTCCATTCTTGGTATATCTTTTTGGAAGACTAGAAGCTTAAAAAACCCCGAATCAGAGCATCAGGCTTGCAATAAAGAGAGATCATCAACTTGGTCTAGTTGAGCTGTCTGTTGAGTTAAATGTCCTAAAGCCACCTTTCATATAAATAAAGGGTGCTCAAGTATACGTAGAAAGATGAATAGGACTTTCACAATGTTCTGTCTTGTACTCAATCCCCAATTTAGTCTTTTTCTTCACTTTCCTTCATGATGCTCATCGCTCAAGACTTGCTGTTGATATGGCAATGAAAACCAGCAGATTTCAAGTCAACCACTTCTTTGAGCTGGTTGCATTGTGTTTCCGTATGTTTTTAGTGGGTTTGTCGCAAAATAAACTTCCCGAGGTCGGGGTGTTCTGGTTGTCGAAATGTAGAAAGGGGAGGAGCGACCCGGGAAGTGCGTCGACCACCTGGTCCTCGACCAAAACTTCCTTGAGGTTTAACTTTGAACTCCAACAACAATTCACAAACGTCGCGATTAGATCCACACGTACCTTTGTGCTCGTTAGCAAATTTGTCGAACTTCATCCCCTGGTAAGTCATTTCGAAGAGCCAAACCCTGTCCTAACAGACCCTCTGCAGTCCAGCGCCATGGACTTCTCTCAGTTCATTGCAATGTACCCTACGACAAACCCGCCGCCCGCACCAGCTACGCAACTCGCCGAAAACGCCCACAAGCGCTCAAACAAGAGAACGAGTAGCGAAGCAAGTATTGTTGAAGAAGATTTGCAAACCCTGTTGGTGATTTCGAGGAGCTCAAGCCATCCAAAGCTAATTCTCCAGCAGTTCTGCACAGGTGACCTCGAAAAGAAACCTAAGACAAGCGATTACCGACGCCTCTGAAGCCATTCGTAGAGGCGACGATGCAGCAAATTTTCTAGACCAAACCCCGTACAAAACGCACCGGAAGTGTCCATCACCAACAGCCAGCGCTGGCAGGAAATCGAAAGTAGTAGTTTATGCAGTTGTGGCGTTCGGGCTCTCGACGTACCTGTCCGATTCCATGAGCGAGTGGGATAGAGGTCAGATGGATTACGAAGAGGGTCAGGACACAGATGGAGAAGTCCTCGGGCTTTATATGAATCTGAAGGACGCCAACAACCGCGTCCGGCTGGACAAAGCCTGTGAAGGGAGAGCAGGGATATGAAAAATGTTGTGATGATCTCGAGGAGGAGGAGGACTCCGACTCGGACTGATGAGTGTATAATGGTTGATCTATGGTATTCGCTTCAGAAGTTTCTCTATTATATTGAGTGGATGAGACCTATAAGCTACACAACCTTATCTTCGTGAGCTCCTCGTCCTTTTCCGGTGCCCTTATTTTGTCAAATAGCCTGGGACAATTGAAATCATTGTTCTAGCCTTCTCGATAAACGGCGATGGTTTTCTGGGAAGATTTGGCACAATGCTCTCCTATTTGCATACCACCAATACCGAAACCCTGGACGATCCTCGGGATCAAGTGAAGGAACCATTTCCGATATCCACTCGTTTCAAGGCAACAAAGACAAGCCATCCACCGACGAAGACAAACATGCTTACGCCGTAATTCGGAAAACCGCCAGACCGCACTTGTGTCCAGTGCACTACCTGAGCCTTGAGGAACGGGAACAAATCCTTGAAATCCACACTGATATCTCAGATGCAAACCTAAAAGTTGAACAAGAATACAAGGAGTGGAGGGCCCGGTTTCCAAGCCCCAGACTGCATTGTTTTCGTTGTGATGGTTCGATGAATCAATTCTCTGCAGAGGCGAATCGTGACAATGAGGGTGTATGGGTTTGGATTAGGAAGATCACTTTGAAGGGTTCTGGATCTGAACAACGTGAGAAGAAGAGGAAGAGAGGGGCTGCTGAAGCTGCTGAGGCGGCCGAGGAGGAGGAGGAGGATTGTAAGAGGGATGTTCGATTTGGGATTTGAGAGAGTTTTGTACATCCATGAGAAGATATTGTGCCAGAAGTCCTGGAACAATTTACTTAATTCTTTGAGGAAACTTGGGAAAACGCAGATTAACGGAATACAGTGGTCTAAACCGTTCACATCATTGATCTGGTTGTCTGAGTAATCCCGTTGTACTTGGGTGTATGAAGGCTAGTGATTGCTGTGTGTATACCGGCGTTTTCGTAATGGCCTCGAGTATAGTCCATTGCTTAATATTATGTTGAAAAATCGAGGCGTCGACTTTCTTATTCTCATATACCTCCTTAAACAATAATCTCAAATTGCAAAACAAGGTAAAGTGGGGGTTGATGGAGCACCAAGAACGCTGACCTAAACGATGATATTTTATTTTTATTTTTTATTTTTAGAATCCAGTTTATTATCCTATTTAGCTATTGCAAGAGCCTTCGCCAGAAGGCCCCTAACCACAACAGTGGCAGTGTATACAAGATACTACTATAGCTTACTCCCTTATCCAGACGTACCTTCCTTATAGATTAACCAATTAACCGTCATTTAACTGCTCCTCCCAACAGAAGCACTTAATTCGGTTTATACTCCATAACTAGGGGAAAACATAAAAAACCTTAGTTAGCTAATTCCTTCCTACTCAGTAACTGACAGCTCCCACGGAGAGGTTCCATCCAAAGTTATAACTTACACAAACTCTCCTTCCAGTCCCCTTTACTCTAAGCGTATATAGATCTCCTTACTTACAGGCCACTAATACTCTAACTATCTCTTCAAAAGAATACAAACGACATTTCATAAAGAGGTACGCTCACTATATCTGCCTTAAAGTCTCCGCATAGTATCGATCCGGTCTAAGAACCCTCCTCCAAGTCCTACCCTTCCTTTTCCTCCCTTACCTCTACAACCGTGGTATATAACCTATTCCTACCCCTCCTTATTATAGCCTTATTCTAAGGTTCGACCCTTACAAAGCGCTCTTCAAAGGTTTTATTTCGTCTCTTAAGCCTCGATGAGAGGGGTTAAAGTATAGCGCCACTTCGACCGAGACCGTGATCTAATCAGAGGGTATATAAGTCCATCGAGGAACCTTCAGCAGAGCGTTTAGTAAGCTATGTGCAAGAGGATAGCTAGTTGCGATAGAGTAGTATATAGTATATTCGGTTAGTCGTGAAAATTTTTCGTGCTAAGGCCCTTAATCCTCCCTCCCTCTCTCCTCCTACTATAACAGTAACTCCCTGTAACTTAAACTTGGCTCTACAGACTCTTAAATACCTAGATAAATGTTGCGAATGTATGGCGGAAACTCTTCAATTTACTAAGTGTGGCCTGAGCCGACTATTTATGCCCTGGGATGGCGCTAGTGCCCACGCTAGCGAGCAGCCACGTGACTGACATACTCCTATTCACTGTAGGTTTTCAACAATAAATAAGAGCTAGAGGTTCGTAGGATGCACCGCTAAACGATGATATTCACACTCCTTAGTTACACTGTTGGACCTCTTCATCAATTGTGAAATAAACGGATATCTCTAGATATAGAGTTCACTAAATAATTTAATTGATTCAGTTATCCATAACTGTTGAGGAGTGGACTAGAAATGGTATGATGTTACTTTAATAGTTTCGGGATTAAGAAAATGGGAGTGTACTTTTATCAGCTTATGCGGTGACATAAGAGTGATTTGTATTGTTGGTGCGAACACCAAGAGTGCTTTAGCAGCTTGGGTATGGAGGTGAATTAAGCTCGAACCCTCATCCTCCTCCACTTCCAAGCATCCGCAACCAGAGAGAAAGTCACGAAAGACATTGTACACGCATCCGCAACTATGGGATCATCAAGAACAAACCCGAAGAAACGAACGGCAAGCCAAGCAGACGTATCCGGCGAAACCTCTCAAGCAAAACGAGCCGATACTCAACTATCGGTTAAACCCACGAGCACAAACATCAGCCCGAAACCCCCAAAACAATATCTCTATGCAGTGGTTCGGTCATCCATATATGTCTACACCGGCGATTACTACGACAAGAAAGAAGGAACGGAACATGACGAGGAAACACTTGCAATTTATTCCGACCTCGAAGATGCGAATAGAAGAGTTATACGGGAGTATAAGGAATGGGATGGTGAAGTGGTAAGCGGTGAGGGTAACAAATTCATTTTTCATGGGCCTGAGAATGAGTGGTTTATTGATGCTGGCTGTGAGGAGGAGGGTGAGGGTGTACGAGTTGTGATCAAGAAAATGCGGGTTTTTGGTTCAGGATCTGAGCCGAAGAAAGAACGAGAGAGATTGATTCCTGGTGAAGATGGTTTTGATGACCAGGAATGGGAAGTTGAAGATTGAGGAGAGTAGTTCTTCGAATTAATGATATGCCAGAATCAACGTTTCATCAAGGGCACGATGGTATGCTTTACTCACCAATTACAACATTGACCAGTTCCGCCTGCCATAAGTTACTCTCTGTACTCTCTTCAGCGAACTTAATTATTTCGCACTTTCTAGAATAATCAAATTAAATAGATGTTACTTAGATGAGTGCCTATAGTGTGCCTATACTCTACACTCTTAAGACCTTTCGAACTTTAGTTACTTAACTTAATTACTCTGAATATTTGCGGACGTCTTTAATTAATTACGCTGTGAGAGAAAATCATGCTTGGGTTTTAAGCTCAATTAAAAAGAAAATTCTGCTCAGACTAAAAGAGCCCATACCACGTCCATACCAGGTAACCTTACACGACCGAAGAACCAGGGAGTAGTGTCGATGCTAATTCGGATGTCTCTACAGCCAACTTGCCGCAATCTCGTGGCAAACTGCTGACGCGGTACTGAAATAAAAATTGGAACGAAAGAAGTCATTGAACTGTATTCTGACCGCGAAGATATCAACAATAATGTCCGACTTGGATACGAGAACTGGGATTATTAACCGAATTGGGCCATGGTAAACTTTCGGAGTCGCTTGGGTAGCTGATATTCTGAGCGAGGTCGATCTCGATTGGGTTCAGGTTTTTGCTGGGTACTAGCTCATCAAAACCTCCTGGCTCAGAGTTGGCCAGAGTATGGAAGAAAACTGTTTAGAGGAGGTGGGTAGATCGGAGAGAAAGGATAAATTGGAATCGACAAGAAAGGAGAAAAGCGTCGAAAACCTTTTTTTTTACAATTCCCGGGATTTGAGAGAAGCGCTACTTGCACCGGGTAACCTTTTGAGGGATAGCTTTTCAATCCACTCGATGCTGGTGGTTACTCTTCCGGTTTGTAGATCATGCTTTTTTTGAGTTTCATAGATTGTTTCGTCTCAAGCATTCGTTTTTGCCACTGCAGAGCTCACCTATTTATATATGAGGCTTGAAGGTCATGTTTGAGACAACACCACGATCATGCAAGAATAACAGCAAGACCGACTTGGCCATTTCCATAACAGATGAATCAAATATACGGGATCGATTATTTGAAATATACTACTTGTGCTTCAAGCAATATTTTACGATCCAAAACAACTTTTTGTTCTCATCGATTTGAAGCAAGGGATAATGGTTGCTTGTTGATAGTGGTGCCGGCTCAGGAATGTACCACCCTTCCGCCAAATTAAATTTTAAGAGAACGAAAAATCTCTCACCCCCCGACCTTCCGCAAAGCTCCAGATTTCCCAGCAAAATACAAAACAAGATAGAGAAAGAGTTGGAGGTTCTGATAGAGCAAGTAGTTATGGAACGAATTTCACCCTCCAACAAAAGAACCAGGAGCTAGTTCTCTCCTGGGAAGAGGAAAAAAAAGCTGTCAATAGTTCAGTAAATACCAAGATGCCCTCCTTCGATAAAGCGAGCGAGTGCTTGTATCGATATCCGTCGCCAGTAGTAATAGAGAGAATCGTCACCAACGATACGTCGAAAGTTTATTTGTTTGCCTGGCCGAAAATCGATCAATTGCCCCCTTTTCTCATATTTATAACCGAGTAATCAATCTGGACGGAACTATGAACAAGCGAATCGTGTGACAGCTTAAAGGGAAGATGTACGAAGTGGTTTCTGTATCAAATCGTTTCGGAGGAGGTTTGGAGGACCTGGTGTGCGTATGCGTATGTATGAATGTGTTTGTGGACCTGAGTTCGTCGATTTCCCGTAGAGTCGACGAGTCACGAGTAAACAGCACTCGTTTACAGCGGAAGCGTATATACTATTGCATATCACAGGCTGCTGCTCGCGAGAAAGTACCAGAGAAAGACTGATTCTTAAACTCAGAATTTAACAAGCATTGCTACCAAATGTCAGAGATAAGATGTGTAATAAGAAGTGAATTTAAGATTCGGAAAGCCCTCCAAAACGACACAATATCTTGGTTATCACTATTATCCCCGACCTCGTTCATTTTGACAATGAGCAAGATATTTTGCACCAGGAATCATGGTGCACACTCTACTCAGATCTTTCGATGTGGAGCTGTGTGGCACCGGCAGCACATCCCCATGTGGCGCCTTTGAGATGTCACTCCACCACTAAATATTTTCCACAGCCGTTCAAATCTTGGCGATGCAATCCTCATTTTCATTGTAGTTGGAGAGAATATAGAATCTTCATCATCGGACGGCAGTGACTCGGGAGATAGACGGCGAAGAAGCTTTGTGAGATTACGTGGAGGAAAGCTGGTGACAATGGCTTAGTGGGAATCCTCTAGTCAGGGCGTGTTAACTGTGTCAGATGGTATGGCTAGATTTGTGTTGATGTTGGTGAAGGTAGTTGCTACGAAGAAGTTGTGTGAGAAAGATTTCTAGTCGGTTGCGAGCGCTTGAAACTTTATATCAATCGTTATTGTTTTCTCCAAATTGAGCAGTTCCTGCCCTTCCCGGTGGTCCTATTTTGATATCAAAACTTTTCTGTGTGGTATGGGAGTTCTCTCCGCCTCCTTTAGGGAGAGCGACTTGGGGGAAATAAGCGAGCCACTCTGGAAATGAAACGAAGAACTCAGATGGTGACGCTTTTTTTCTTTCTTTCTCATGAACCTTTTGCATGTGGGATTTTGGGGCCTTGACGGGGGTAGTTGGGGATGTGACGTGATATATCAAGGGTTAGTGAGGCAAATGGAGGCCAGGATCTATTAAATGAGTGGCCGTAGATTCCCACCCCAGACTTTCCGGTATCACGGAGAGTTGGGTGAGGTTGATGAAGAGGGTGACGTCGTAGATAATTTGATCGAAATCACACTCTTGGGACGTTGAACGAGCACCCCCCCTTGTCGAATTATTGGTATTATCTCTTTTACTCAGCTATTTTACTGAAGTGAATGGTACTTCGTTGTCTTTGAGCGTTATGAATTATATCAGATGTTTTCTTCTGGTTGTTGCTATCGATCAATAGAACTTCTATCGAATGTTTTCTTCCGATTGTTAAAAAAAAACTGCTAAAAACGCAAAAGGTGACATAAAAGTAAACATCAACTGTGCTTCTCAATACTCTACCAAGTAACTCTGTAGCAATTTAACAAGCACACCGGTTTTTATTCAACGTAGATTCTAAACACCAAGAACCATTCCCAAGCAGAAGGAGCTGTTGAGTATCGAGTAAGTACAAGAGAGGACTCTGGTTTCCATATTATGCCCTCTTTCCGCAGAGCCAAAGAATCCCCCCTTCCAACCCAAAATAAAGAACTCGTGTAATCATCCAAATCCCATCCCAACCCCTAAGCAAACAAAACCGCCAAAATGCCAACAGTAGCAGGTACAGTTTGCGTAAGCATAATCTTAGGCTTCACAGTAAGTCCCCCATAAACTCCAGCAACAGCAACGCAGCCTAGAAAGAACAATTGGATCTGGTTTCCAAATTCGGCATTAGGATGGAGCATTCCCCATCCCAATCCAGCGGCGAGGAATCCGTTGTAGAGACCTCTGCGGATAATCTCCGAGTTAGTATTGCCCTTTCTAACAAAATGTTTGAGGAAAATGAGGAGGAAACGGTGTCTTAATCCTCACGAAACATCCTGAAAGAGGAAAAAAGAAGTCGGAGAATACGCACTGGTTTGCGGCGAGGACTTTGGTTTGCTTGGCGTATTCTGGCTTCATGGCGAAGGTTTTGAGACCTTGGGGTTTGGTCCAGAGGAACATTTCGAGGGCCATGATGTAGACGTGGAGGCTGGCTACGAAGCCTACTGGGATGGAGGAGATGAGGGTCATGATTTTCTTTTTGTTTTGATGTTTGGGGGATTTGAGGAGAGAGATTTGTCTGATGATTTTGACTAAGTTTGAGAACTGGAAAAGGATGATTTGAGTAACGAATTGAGGGGCCCCAGAGAGTTTATATCCTCCTGCAAAGCATTGAAAGGATTCCCAGTGAATTAAACCTCAAAGCTAGCGTTTACGATGGTAAAATAATGATTTCCCCCAGGTTCGTTCGGAGGCTCCGTAGGATTCGGTCGGCTCCCACCCACCGCCGCCGAGGTCCAAGCCGAGGTGGGACAGGTGCACAGAAAAAGGAAATCGCCACGTGACATGGTGATTCAGCGCGAATTCAGGTCACTGCAAGATTCCGACGCGTCAGATAGCGACATCATCGATTTACCACCAACACCATCAATGCGAAAGGCCTGGTATCCCTCCATTGCTCATCTGCTAATCAAAAACACCCACGATGCCTGCGTATGTCCCATCCCAATTCCAACGTGAACCCCATTTTCTGACGGTTGTAGACCCGGCGAGCAGCATCTGGCTTCAGGCGGGCGGCCTGCCATAACAAACCCATTTGAAGAAGTACGACCACGCATCTCGGAATATACCGCACAAGAAATCATTACGCTGCAAACAAGACTCGATAAGCAGCTCGGTCCGGAATATATATCTTCGAGAGCGGGGCCTGGGGGTCAGAAGATCCACTATCTGGCGGGGGAGAAATGTATCCAACTTGCGAATGAGGTTCTGGGTTTCAATGGCTGGTCGAGTCAGATTAAGGATTTACAAGTCGATTACGTCGATGAACATCCGCAGACGGGAAAGGTTTCCTTGGGACTCTCCGTCGTTGTCCGAGTTACACTTCGAGACGGAACCTTTCATGAGGACTTGGGATATGGACATATCGAGAACGCCAAAGGAAAGGCAGCTGCTTTCGAAAAAGCGAAGAAAGAAGCTACCACGGATGGCTTGAAGAGAGCGTTGCGCATGTTTGGAAATGTGCTGGGAAATTGTATCAAGGACAAGGACTATCTGCAAAAGGTTTTGAAAATCAAGGTACCTGCAGCGAAATGGGATGTTGACAACCTACACCGACACTCTACCTACGCTGCTCCGGCCAAGAAGGAAATCGCGGCTGCAAAAACAATCGATGAGAAACCACACAATACGCCCACCGCAAATAGCGCCAGCAACAGTAGTAGGTAAATGTCGCTAGGAGTCCTTGATTGCTTTACTAATACAATTGGTAGCTTCAACAGATACCTTTGACGACGAGTTTGGAGGTATGTTTTCCACCGTAACCTCGTAATATTCTTCAACTGACATTCCCTAGATTTCGACGAAGCAGATTTCAACGTGGCAGACCCAGATTCTCATCCCGATGAAGTCGTCCTCTCAGAACCATCAGCAGCACCCCACCATTTCCCAGGACAAAACAACAACCCCAACAGCAATGGCAAGCCCCAAAATCAAGCCCGTCCGCCCCAGAACCGGCCACAATCCATAGCCGCTCCAGCCCGCCCACAAGCCGGAAATGCTCCAAACACATACCCCCAAACACCAAACGCAGGCTTCAACAGATCCACATCCGGAGCAGGCGCCCCAGGATTCGGACGACCACCCCAAGAACCTGGTCCTCAATCACGGCCCATCCCCCCTCAACCAATTGCAAAAAGAGTTCTGAATCAGCCCAGTCGAAATGGTATGGGTTCCGGCCCCGCATCCCCAGCACGTCTCCCCACAGCAGACAACGACATGGACTCCGTTGGTCTCCCCCCTCAGGGAACAGGATTCTGCTCCGCGCGAGGCTTAGCAGCCACCGTCGGAAAAGATGGAAACGGCGATAACATTGACCCCAACGCCAACGCCCCTCCCCCTCAAATCCCGACAAACATCGCAGCTTTCAATCCCAACCTCGAGTCTCCTTCGATCCGTCGTTCCGAGGGTGTAGATCACAAATCTTCCAAACCTTTGGGTAGAGACGGAAAACATGTCGCTGGTCCTTCGCCAAGTGCGGTGGGTCCTGGTGGTATGGGAAGAGGAAATATCGTGAATCCGCAATTGGATGCTACGAGACGCATTGGAGCACCGGGGAGTCCGAGTACGATGGCGAATAGGAATATGTATAAGCCGCCTTCGAAGAGACCTGTTGATTCGAGGGCGCCGCTTGTGGATTTACCTGCTAATGGACATATTGGAGGTGGGGATGTGACGGGTGGTGATGTTAAGAGACAGAGGATGAATGGTTGATTCTTGCCATGGTACGAGACAATAAACGGGTATCGCTTTTAGGGTGCTAGTGTGGCGTTCTTTTGGGGATTAATTATTATCAAGAACTTGTTTGGCGTCTTGCAAGGCGTATGTATGGTGATTGTATGATGTGGGATTGAGTGGGGGATAGATTCCTTGGTACTTTCAAAATTGCTTTAAGTAACAGGCATGAAATGGTGCTGATATTTTGCTTGAGCAATTAGGATGGTACCTATTGAGAGTGAGATACCTTCAAAAAATCAGTTTCTTTTCAAAGTGTAACGCAGATGATTGCAAGAATTAAAGTTCATTCAGTAATTGACTAAAATGCCATCTAGATAATGAAGTGCGGCTGGAGTGCCACATAATTAATTAAAAACCCAACCTAAAATGCAAACAATGGTAAATAATAAGTAGCATTCCGATCAGTACAAAGTGGCACCTCAGTTAGTAAAGATATTCCATTGATCCATTGATTTCCTCATACTAATACACCAAGAAAACATTGAACTAAGTAAATCCACCCACTTCCTACTCCCTACTCCCTACTTCGTCTCTGAGCCCAAAAGTCGTTGTTCTTTCGCTTACGATTTTACTCGAATCGATCTAACCTTTTAAGCCTCCTGACAAACCTCAAGGTCCTTTATTTTGTGTACTCCTACAGGATCAATGTGAGGGTGCGAGGCGGCGTAAGAGCCAAATATCCCACTGCACGTAATGCATCAACAGCTTCTAAGCTACATTTCTTAAAGTAAAAAAATATTTGAAAAGCAACTCTAATTCGGAATTGAAGTTCTTCTACAAACCAGGACAGGGGATGGTTTTGTATAGATTGAGTGTCGATTTTCATGCTTTTACTATCTTTTTCTGCTGGTGTTGAATGTTCAAATTACTACTACTGAAGGTGGAAGAGGTACCAGAGGAGGCGGAGAAAAATCCAGTAAATCAGCGCCCTGTCTAGCTAGGGAAATCTTGCGCAAATTTGGAGAAATTTGGGGGCAATTTCCTCGTTTGAAAGGTATGAAAATTGAGGTACCGTTGGAAACACACCAGGTTATATATCTTTTAACGTACTAGTAACAATTTCGGAAATGGTATGTGAACGCCTTCCCAAAGATACCATTACCATTCATTGCCATAAAAATTGTATTGATCGAATAAATTTATAGCTGTCTGCATATTATTTTCTCGACTTATACAAATGTGAAAACGTATCGAACTTGTCCCTTTTCATGAGACGCCAGCAAACAAACCAACGGTTGACCGGCGACAGGAAACTTACTACTTTGCTTTACCTTTCCGGCCCTCCTACCCACAAACGCATTATTCAGTACATTTCACCTTCGGCTTCACTCATGGGGTTTCTCTCTACTTGGACAGCAAACACTCTAACTCAGGATTATGAGCATACATTCTGTCAAATTGTCAAGGGGGTCAGAGATCGCAAGCGAATAAAGATGTAAATGATTATTGATGATATTCTTGACGGGCCAGACAATTTACGAGCTCTTCAAAGAGAGAACCGACTGCTCGAGGTCACGGGGGATGAAAGCCTTCGTCGGTATGTGGAGTGGCTTGAGAGTAGCTCCTGGGTTCTGATTCACGGGAAGTGAAGTGATTCTTGATGATTTCATCTTCCTTCACACTCAGTTGTTGTGTGGGTGGAGAGTGCAATCTCTGGTACGTACAAGTATGAGGGATGAAAGATGGTGAATTGAAGTTTGAGAAGAGTTTTGGTTATATGTAATTGCGACTGGAGGCAAGGTATTACTTTGAACTATTATAAATTAGATAAATATATTATTGTTTAAATATTATCTCTAGAAACTAAGAGTAGTAAAATAGTTATTACTTTGAGATGCTAGAACCCCAACTTAATAGAAGCTCGAGAGACTGTCTGGGAACGAAAAGGACGGATCTCTGCCATATTTGAAGCAGCCTTGTCCCTCGGCAATTTACATTGGCCTTGGCTCTTATTGTCTCTTTCAGTTTTGCACAATAGAGTTGTAATCTGACCATTAGTTATTTAGGGGTTTTGGAAAAGCCGCGGCGAATTGCTTTCGAGCTCCTTTCACTTCTTTCCTCTCTCCTCAATTCTGTCCGAATCATTGTTTATATCTCTTCTCTCTAACGTCCTCTGTTTATTCCAATCTATAAAATTTCATCTCTTCTTCAAATCTGCGCTGAACTGTTTCTACGGGGTCTTCTGGTTTTCAAATTCCTATAAGATATCTCTTTCTATTTCAAGCTCCGATGCGTTCTCGACCAATAGCGGTGAGAACTAATAAGGACTCTGTCGTTTCAACTCCTGATGTGGAGAGAAACTACCGCGTTTTCAGTGATGGCGTGGGCACTAGTGAGAAACCCTTTTTTTCTCGTTACGATTACGATACTTTTGTTGAAGTTTAGTTGTTCTTTTTTTGGGAAGAGGCTCTGGCAAGATTAAAGTCTTAGTTATTAGTGCCTGTTTGACAAACTTCTTAGACCCTTGACTATATTCGTGAAAAGTGGTGAATGGTACTACGCACGTACCATTCAACTCGCAAAGGTATTGAATCAATATATTCAACTCACTCTAAAGTAAAGTTTAACTCTCTTTTCAAGTGCAACTATACTCTATAACTCACGCTGTACGCTACTGTGTAAGTTAACTCGCGAAGTGAGAAGTTACGGTTTTGACGAAGTTGTTCTTCCAGGACAAGAATGCAAAGTAACTATTACTCATAGTTGAGAGTAAGTAGTGGTATTCAAACTCTTAATTTCGCCAATCGATATTTTTCATGTTTTTCCTCCTCGCATAACTCTTTCGAATGGCGTAAAGAACATCACATCGGAGAGATATTCCCGCAGCTCCTTTGCCGAATTGCCAGGAATTGCCGCCTATCTCAAACAAATTCTCAGCTGCGCCAACGCCGGTACCAGTCGGACTGGATCTCAGGACGGCAGCATCATCGAGGATGCAATCAATATTGAGAAAATTGAGAAATTCTGCCAGCTCCTTTTCCTGGAGGATGTGTTCGGCGGTGCCAGGATAGCAAAGTTCAGTAAAGGCATCCTCGGCGAGCTTCCAATGTCTGAATATAGTCAGAGTTTACAGTTCTATCAAATGCCCAAGTCACCCCCCCCAACATATGTATACCCGCGGTTGTAATCAGCTGCCGGTTCTTCTTAGTCTTCCCGGTAATCTTGGTGTTCGCACGTGGGACATCGCTCTTTTCAGATGTGTTGTTGTCAACCACGAAATCAGGATCATCTTCTCGATCAGCAAAATCCTCTTGAGCGAAGCGCGCTAGGAAAGAAATCGGATTGGGAAGAGGAGCTTGCTGAGAGTTGCTATCACCAGATATATTAGGGGCGGCAAGGTGTTGGAAGTCGAGTTCTCTTCGCACAAGGGAAGATATGTCAAACCGGGTTGGGAGTCGAGTGTTGCTTACTGGGGTTGATGATTGCAAACTCATCAGAGCGTTTTTCTAAAGAATGCCCGCGATCAGGTTGATTACTAAGAATAGCTACAAAACATCTAATAAATAACCTTCTCCTCAATATCCGAGATAATAAAAACAAAAGCCAGAGTTACAGTAAGTTTCGAGTTAAGCTTGAATTTGCTCACTTTTTTTGTAATCCAAGCTTTTTGAGGAAATTCCTTGATTTCCTCCCTTTTTAGGCACCCTTTTACCTATTAATTAATAACAACATATAATATACTATTTATAAGAATAGGAAAGAAGAGGCTTATATCTCATCTTATACTCTATAAACTTTATAAGACAAAAACAGACAATTTTATATCTGTCTTGATTTTTGTAGGGTCTTGGCATAGCTTGTTAACCTTATAGAGGTAGTGAAATCTTTTTAAGAAAAGGGGTTGTTTTAATTATTTATCTTTTATACTTTGAATTAATAAATTATATAGAAGAGAGATAATTAGATATAGCGCTTCTTTCTAGCTATTAAATGTTTTTTCCCGCTTATTAAGTAGACTATCAAAGTACCTATAAGAATGTTAGAACTTCTCTTAGATGTTTTCTTCTGATTATTATTCTAAACGTTTAAACTTCGATCGAGGGTTTTCTTCCGATTACTAAAGAGACTTTTGAAGTATTTCGTAGTAAAAGTTAAAACTTATATCGAATGTTCTCTCCCGATTACTATTTTAAACGTTTGAACTTCGAACGAGAGTTTTCTTCTAATTATTAAAGAGAATATTAAGTTATTTAAGTACGTACGCTAGAACTTATATCAATTGTTTCCTTCTGATTTTGAAAGAGAGTGTTAAAGCATCGATTCTCTTGAATTGATTAAGTTATTCTAAAACTAAGGTAATAATTTACTTGAAATAAGTTAAGAATAAAGCAGAAGCTAGAAACAATTTTATATAATTTATTATTCTAGTAAATAGCTTTAGAGATTTAAATTACTTTAGAGGTTTAAATTACTTTACTATTTTGGAATAATAGAGTAAAGTAAGACCAGTTAAGAAAAAAGTAGAAACTAGAACTAATTTATATAATTTTTTGTTCTAGTAAAAACATTCCAAGTTTTATATTACTCTCCTTAATTGGAATAAAGAATTCAATTAAGATAAGTTACGTGAATAATTTCCTAGCATTTTTCTCTTTTGAAAATCAACCTGAAATTTTGAAATTCACGGTAAAACAACCCTCGCTTAATCCACCCCTTTCGGCTAAACTTGTCAACAACAACCCCTGGATATTCTTTATTCCGAACGCTAATTGCACTAGCGCGTCCGATTGAATGATATCTTTACTCCTCAACAACAACATCATCCTAAAAACAACAACTGCGCACGAAATCATGGACTCCTACGGTGAAGAGACCCCTCTCTTCCCGTACAACGGCAACCCCAACCCCATCTTTTTCTCCTACCCCTCTGGTCTGGTTGGCCAGTCTCACCTCCTCCACGATGACTACGATCCTCTAGAGCGTCGGGTTCTTCCTCCTGCTCCCCCCCCTCCTCCCCCCCAAGCCGACCAACCTCAACCTCCCCCTCTCAAGAAGAGGAAGACCAAGCGTGCCCCCCCCTCCTCCTCCGCAGCCATCCCCTCCGCCGCTCCTCCACCAGCTCGTGCGCCGGCTCCTGCCCCAGCAGCACCACCACCACCACCAAAGAAGAAGAACCCCTCGAGCGCAGTCACTCCACAGGAACTCGCAGAACTCCGCGACCACTACGACCTCTCCTATCCCACCTGGCCTAGAGCCACAAGAAAAGCCGAGCGGGAGAGAGTTGCCGCACTAGTCGGCGTTACTCCTCGCACTGTGAGTGTAGGTATCCCCTTCCAAAATCTTTGATTTCTTTTACTAATTGAATAATTACAGGTCAAATACGGCGAGTTTCATCGCCAAGAGAAGAGGAAAAACCAAGCCAACGGCGCCGATGATTGAACACTGTTTTCACATACGATATTCACGGCCCTTATGTTACACTAGCATCCACAGGCTTTCCTCCCTTTTGCATCACAGCGTCAATGGGGGTCATCTCGAAGACGGTATTCAGCATATTTTTCGGCGGCACTTTGTACCATAAAAAAAAGCACGATCTGATCTGAGGTGTGAGGATCTTGACAGCTGGTTGCGATATCTGATTCTCTGCTCCATACTTCCTCTTTTCATTATTCTTGTTTGCATTGGGCGGATCGATTGCATTGCCTCGCGTCCCATTTCTCGGTGTGCCTAGCGAGGGATGTTGTGTTTGCGATGATATCCTGGCCCCGGTTGGTGGAAAAGCTCTCAGTTGAGATACCAAGAAGGCTAAAAATCAATGTTTTATGGGAAGATCGCGGTGGAGGCTCTATCTAGAGTCATAGTTTGCTTTATGAAATCAAAGACTTGAGCAACCCCCCCCCCGAAAAACCCCCCCCTCGCAAAAGGTGATACAAAGAAGTAAATATTAAACTGTGATTCTACCAAGTAACTATTTAGCAATTCAACAAGCACAATAATTCTCGATCAACCTAGACTTCGTTGTATTAACCGCGCTTATTAAGAAACTTAGGTGCTCTGCAGGAATTGAGAGGGAATTAAGAGTGGAATTAAGGCTAAAAGGTCGATTCGCCACTATCAAAAGACTCGAGAAGTGGCTTATGAAGTAGGAAGTAGGTAGATTTACTAAAATGACACTCTTTTTGACTAAATTAGTAAGAGTCTCTACTAAACCACCCCGTACACATGAACAATACATAAGCAAACAATATTCTTCCAGAGCGCCTAGAATAATCAAGTTATTCGAACGGAGTGGCATATAATGAATAGAACCTGTGGAAAGCGTCGAATGAACTCATCTAATAAGTTTTTTTAGTTTGTTTTTATTATATTAAACTTTTAGAATAGTATATTTTCTCCGGTCTAGTATACGAGGCATAATGACAGAAACTCTTACTTGAATTAGTACTGAAAATACTATTTAATCAATGAGTGTTAAAACACAGTGCTCGTTTTAAGAAATGCCGCTTCAAATGACATTCCTACAATCTACTTTATCTGCCTAATACATATCAAAACTTGTTTCCTAGCTCCCGTAGATTCCAGCAAAATTTGGTAGTTGTATAAACTTACAGCAAAAGAAAGAGAAACACGAAATGCAAAAAAGCGCCTGAATCCAAACCATCTAATCAACTTTTCATTTTTGGCAATTGTTGTTGCCAGCCCATCCACTGAGAAGACACTCATTGTCACCCAGTCTTGCATGTACTCGCTCCTAGATCAGATGTGCGTGCCTTGCATTCGTTTGTGAGGACAAATCGGGGCCTGTCAAAAAGACGGAAAATTAAAATCCTCTTCCAAAGAGAAACGCAGAAGATTGCAAAAATCAAAGTTTAGCAATGCAAAGTATTGTAAAAGTGTCATGCAAATGTGTTCTGGGTATATGCCATATCTGTTTCTTGAAATGAGTAACCCAACCCTAATGCCCCTGTCCGCCTGCCGGACTTGTTCATTCATTTGCCAAAGAAACCTATCATCCTCAACGCCGTCATATGCCATATACCATCCGAGTCATGATCCGAGAAAGTCAACTCCCCAATTTTTTACTCCGCCTCATCCCCTTACTTGACGATCAAAACCGCACTAGGAACCAAACCCGCCTCCTTGAGAGTCTTCCCAAAGTCAAGACTTCCACTAAACGTCTTCCTAGGAAAGTTCATAGTGAAACTCTCCACACTTTCGGCACCATCGGCCTTAAGCGCCTCCGCGACCTCAAAAAGCGTAGTGTCAACTCCGAAAGTCTTTTGTACAGTTCCACTCGCTAATTGTAATCTCAATCTTGCCTCCGTATGAACTACTGCCTTTCTCTCGCTGGCTGGAATGGGTGCTGCGACTGGCTCGGCGGCTTGTGCTACTTGACGGCCTTCTCGCTCGGCCTTTACTTTCTGGGCTTTGAGACGTCGATCTTCTTTGTCGGCTGCGATCTTCTCTTGGATTCGCTTCTTTGCTGCGATGTCGGCGAGTTTTTCGGCGCGCTTTGCGGCGGCGGCTTTGATTTGCTCTTGTTTTTCGAGGTTCTCCTTGATATCTTGGACTTCACGGGTGGCCTTTTGGCGGATTTTCTGAGGGGCGGAATGTTAGTTCCGGGAATAAAAAGTGTTGTGAGAAGATGGTGTAAAGAAGTGCCCTCTTTCCCAAATGGAAATATCCCGGAGAAGTAAGATCTTATGTCTCCTCGTACGAAGAAGGAATGTGAGGTAAACTGAAAAGAAATGATAAACCATACCTCGTTCTTGCGCTGTTCCTCCTTGTCAATGACCGCTTGCTTAGCCCGCTTCTCAGCAACACCCGCCTTGAGCTCAGCAAGTCTCGCCTTCTTCTCCTCCTCAGTAAGAGGCTTGATCTCCTCGGTGGACTCTGCAAAATCTGTATGCTCCCTACATTGATGCATCAGTATGTATAACTATCACTACCCCGCAGACAAACATACGTCTTACTGGCGTGGAACTCTGCCTGTGCCATGCTTCTGAACTTCTTTCCGCATTCATTGCATACGAGTGATTGAGCGACCTCTCCTTCCTTCAATGCCTCTGGTTCGATGTTTGGGTCGGTCTCGTCGGATGCGGCGGGGGCAGAGATGTCCTCTAGGGATTTGTCTTGGTTGTCCTCGAGCCATTGTAGGGCATCTTGCACTGGGAATTGTTAGCTTTGCATTTGCAGAAGGAATGGGAGGGAAGCTTACATCCACCGGTCTTCTTGACTGCTAACTCTGCTCGTTCCTTGTCGAAGCCCATCTCCAAGAGCTGGCTCAAATCCGAAGGGGTAGCCATGGTGGGGTGATGAAGGACTGTAGATGATGGTGGTAGAGGGGTAAGGTATGGATGGTGCGGATGGTACGGAAATGTTGGTGGAAGTTGTGGAAAGATTTGTAGACAGAAGGGAAATCTCTCTGCTTTTAGTAAAAATCTCTAGAAAATAGCCTAGTGTTTAGTGAATTAGTTTCTAGTGATGTTCTGATGTATAATCTGTCTAGTGCTTCCCTGAAGTTCCGTAGGCACAGCTATTGGTCGCACTAGCGCGCACCCGCCTCGGCCGGGCTGTGGCGGGCTATTCTGAAGCGTGTCTGGCGTCTGAAGCTGAGCTGACTCCCTGGAATGGGTGGTGGTGGTATCAATGACGTTTCCAGCTCGACTTCAACACACAACCACAACCACCAGTTGAACTACACATACAATCTAATACTCAACCCCAAATCCAGGTCTTCGAGAGACTCCGATCCTCCCTCCTCCCTCCTCTCTCCGCGCATACACCGCACACCATCGTTTCCCGTCGCCGTCGCCGTCGCCGTCGCCTCGATCCTCTCGGTGCCCTATTATTCCAGATTCACCCCCAAACACCATCTCGGCGCGCAGACAGACTCTCACGGGAGCTCCGCTCGTCTGGCTGGCCTCTTCGATCCTTGCCCAAACACAACACCACGTTTTGCTCTCCAACCCACGAAATAATACCCCAATAATTCCCAATAATTCCCACCACCACGAATCCGCCATCATGTCTGTCGAGATCGATCCCCAGGAGCTAGGCTTCCAACGTATGTCATCACGCGTGCATCGGTGGCATTTCTAACCTGCATGCAGGCCCATTTACGCAGGAGGTGTCGCAAACTCTCAAGATCAGAAATCCAAATCACACACCCATTGCTTTCAAGGTACGCAAGTCCCCTCCTTTGATTTACTCCAAGCGCTCAATATACTAATTTGAATGCCAATCTGCAGGTCAAAACTACCGCCCCCAAGCAGTACGCTCATCCAACTCCCGAATATCGAAGATGAGGTCCATTAACATAGCTCTCCAGGTACTGCGTCCGCCCCAACTCCGGTCGAGTCGAACCAGGAAAGGAGGTCGAGGTTACTGGTATGTGCACACGTATCCGATCAACTATTACAAGGAAGGGTCCAATGTACTGATAACTTCCCCGCAGTTCTATTGCAGGCTATGAAACAGGAACCCCCCCCTGAGGCAAAATGCAGAGACAAGTTCTTGGTTCAATCCGTCGCAGTCACCGCCGATAAGGAGTTTACCGACACAACGTCAATTGTAGGATTTCTTCCTCGCCTTTCTTGCATGATCGCTAACATTCCACAAGTGGCAACATGTCGACGCTGCTGAGAAATCCTCTGTCCAAGAGAAGAAGATTAAGGTGATCTATCTTGCAGCTGGTGGTTCATCAGGAGGAGCAGTTACACCGATGAGAAATGGAGTTAATGGAGGGTCTAACGGTGCTGTAAGTTCCACTTCAGTTCCTTATCCTCGTTTCTATATGCTAAATCCGTAGACTGAGCAGCTTGAGACGCCATCAACCGCACCACCAGCCTATAGCAGCGCCCGATCCCCATCCCCAGAGGCAACATACACCCCCGAAACTTCCTCTCGACGATCACTAGCACCCTCAGTCGGCCCTACCTCGAGACTCGAAGACGAACCAAGCAATGCCAAATCCCTCGGTGACGCCAAAGCCTCAGCTTTCAACCCCGCCTCTGGCAAATCCTCTGGAGGAGCATCTGTTGGTTCAACCGTCGCAGCAGCCGTACCACTCTCCTACGACGAGCTCAAGGCCCAATTGACAGATGCGAAGGCAACAATTGCAGGTTATGGAAATGAGGCGGGCTTGCGAATGCGAAAGGTGGCTGCTGGCGAGACGTCAAATGCAACTGTCAACGACGTAGCACACCGAGTTCAGGCATCACAAGGTGGGGTCCCATTACAAATCGTCGCGGCACTTTGTCTGCTCAGCTTCTTGCTTGCCTATCTCTTTTTCTAGATAAATGGATAATTGAAGGTAGTGGCTTGCTTGCTTTTGTACTATGGTATGCTTGCTGGCCTGATAATTGCAAATTAAACTGGTTGTTATTTCCGGTGCAAATAGGGAGGGGTGTAAGATGGGAGTGGGTGAAGGAAAACCGTATGTAACTCACGTCAACTTTTTCTTTCTCTTCTTGAGGTTCGCTTCTTTTTTTTTCCTGGTCACATTTTCGTGGGGTGTTTTCTACGGGCGAATTTATTCCCATGGGTTTGCCTTTTTTCCCTTTTTGTGGATAAGAAGAAACTGGAGAGGAGAAATCCAAAGATGGTGGGAAAGTGGGAAACTAGCATAGCACGCGTTCTTATCTTCTTTTTTCGAGCCCAGATGATATGGATGGGAATGACAGTACTGGAAGGGTGCAAGACAAGAGTGTGCTGCCGGCTTTGGACTGGCTTGGAAAGGAATGATTCGATGATTGATATTGATTCGTAGATCAAGGCAGAGACAGACGTAGCAGATAGGCGGTTTTTCCCCAAATTATCATGGATATGTACCTCTATTGCTTTGCAGCTACATTTAAGTTTCTTCTTTTTTTGATGCTCTTCGTTTCATTTGCCTTAAGGGTCTGGATTTACTCGGGAGGGAGGTGCTGCGCTCTTGCTTTTCGCATGTGGGTCGAAGGTAGATGAACGAGACAGCGATTTTGCTATACGTGGATAAGATTTTTTTGATTCGTGGTTATGATAATTCTACGAAGTAAAGGCCACCCGACGGTTCCGGAATCGAGATCAGTCTACATGGTATTACTTTCAGCTTGTCCGAAACGAAATGGGAGAATGGAAACTCTATTTTCTCAATTCTCCTAAACTTTGTCGTACAATGGCGGATCTTGTATAGATCACTTGCCGAAGTAGGACCTTGAATGGAAGTTAGCAACCTGTCATGGATTTTGATATGGCTTGGTGGTCTTTGGAAATCTGGTTTGAGTTGTTGATTAGCAAGTGCTGTCTTACTTTGGAAAAGTAATCTTATGAATATGTGGTGTTTTGTGATAATATTATTTTGATGAATGCTCTGTTTCGGGGGCGGTGTTATGAAGTACTTAGCATGATTATAGATTTCTGGGAGAGAATCAAGAAGTTTTATGGTTCCTGGGGCGTTTGTTTTTATAGCCTAGCGCCTTTCATCTCCCGATGAACTTTGATGAGAGGGACTTGGTGTGATGTTGATCATAAATTTCACTCGAGAGCGATGCTTGCAGGTTGCGGAAATGCCCGCCTGGTCTCTTGTCGATCTAAATAGTTGAGCTATTCTAGAATTCTAGGAGAATCGAATTGCTCCGGCTAGAGAGTGTTAGGGGGATGGAGATTTGTCCGCGGGTCTTCCAGACAGTCTCTTTGTCTATGGTTCTTTAATTAGCCTCAACCACATTCGTTTTTACTGCAAACATTCGATTACTATGCTACGATTTTTGGTTAATTTCTTTCATGAATTAAAAAAAAGGGGATCGGGTATAAAATTAAAAAAATCCCCCAACTTTCGCTCTATAGCTCTGGCTTTCCTGGGTGGTGGAGAAGTTGTGGACTTGGTGAGGTTCTTGGAGAGAAAATTCAGTTTATACCGGCGACGGTGGGTCGACAAAACCATCCCTTCACTCTATGCTGTGGAGCTTGGACGAACCAACGAGTCTGAGAGACAGCAAAACCCAACTTTCGCTCTATACTCGTGGGACTAGCTAGGAACAACAAAACCTAACTTTCGCTTTATGCTCGTGGGATTGGTTCTGGAACAATAAGTCTGGGATGGGAAAACCTAACTTTTGCTCTATGTTGGTTGGCGGGAACGTGTAGGTATGACCAACTGGAACGGAATACCCCACTACTTACCTTTGGCCAGGTGAGTGGGTAAAATCGAATTTCGCTTCAAACTTGTGGGACTGACTAGCAATTCTAGGGGAGAAATTCAACTTTCACTTTACACTGGAACTGGAACTGGAGCTGGGATGTACGGACGGTCTGGGATGACAAACACGAACTTTCACTTCATGATGGCTGCTTGGGATATAGGACATACGGTCATAGGACCGTAGGGTCAAGTGGAACGAGGAAAACAAAATCTCACTCTACGCTTGCTGGACTAGGATTGATGGGCCGACCAGCCTCAAATAACGTCTTCAACCTCCCACGACTTGCTGATCATTTGATTTTTCGCAGAATTGTTTTGAGATGAAGCCATGATGGAACTGTTTTAGCTTGGGCGTTTGGCTTGGTTCGGTTGTGACGCTTTGTGGGTGTCAGGCTTTGGAACGCGGGATATTAGAAGACGCAGAAATGCCATCGGGGGGGGGGCTAAAGATGAAAAGAATGATATGTGAAGGACTTGTGTTTTGATTATGAGATACTCATTGGCTGAGAAGTTAGGGGAGAGAAGTTATTTTCAAGTTTTTTATCGCATGCCTCATTTCGAGGACCTTTTCAATAGACAGGCTATTACTGACGCAATTGCAGCTTGGGTTCTTCAAATTGCACTATTTACTTACAATAATACACATTTACAACTTCCTAGTCGCTTCGTTTCCTTCAAATTCTTAGCGCCCGAATTCTGACCTCATAATCTCACTGGTAGCGTTAGCACATAACCAAACCAGAGCTAATTTTCTGTCGACTTATTTGATTGAACTACCTCAGTTGGCTGCTAAAGACTTGATCAAATCACTCCTTCATATGTAAGAGCAAACCTATCTAAAAATAATGTCAGCAACTTCGATACCTTCCAGTTTCTACTTCTTCTCTGACATTCATCGGAATACATCGCCCCAATAAGTCTCCCAAAATGCCCCAACAAATTAGCAACAGTCCCGGAGGATGGGAATTAGAGAGCGTACCAAAGGGCTCCTGCTCTCGCTGTGGAAGTTGTACTCATTGTGGACAAATAAAAAAAGAGGTCATAGTTGTATGTTCTAGGAGTGCAAGCTGACGTTCCGTGATAAAAGGTACTAACAAAATTCAGATTGCCTGGGATGAATACCCCTCGACAATAACTTTGGCTGCTTAATAATAGTCATATTCGGGACGATGTTAGGAGCGATGTGTATTCTCAACTACATTCAGTATCGGCAGATTGGAGGATTGTATAATCATATTGGAAGGCTAGGAGTTGCGTTAGGTGTCGGAAAACACATACTTCAGCCAAAGGAAAGTCTGTTTAATTCAGGATTCTTTGTCGGATTTCAAACTGCTAGAATATTTGGCTGAATTTTGTAGCTGGATCTGTTTAAGTTGGTCCGGAACGTCTCTGCGTTTGGATTATGTTAGAACTTGTGTAAAATGCTCAAGATGGGATAAACGCGTTACTGTCTAGGTTTTCACTGTTTGAAAAATATAAAAACGAGGTTTCCACGTGTATAAATTAATGGTTTATTTTTAATAGACATATACTTACTTCTTTCAAACTAAGTATTTCAAATTAGAGAATAGAGGGCCTGTGACACCTGCTATAGAGTGGAGATACTTTTGAGTGTTTAAATCTAATATAATATATAAAAGAGATGACAGCTTAATAACCTTTCTACTATGATTCCTACACGACTATCAAAACCAACTAAAAAGCCTCGCAATTCTAAATCCTATTACGAATCCTCTCACTTTCTTCCCTAGGACTGCTCTTACAAGATCCTCAAACCCAGTTCATATGAAATAGTTACTATATATTACAAATGCGAATCCGACAGCGATTGTAAGCCCGAAATCGTTGGTAAGAGGTTGCTCCTCCTACTTAAGCTAGGCTTATCAGTATATCAATGCGATTATAGAAAGAGCAAAGACTGACCTTTTTTAGCGGAGCTGGTTCAGTTTTGGAGCGGAGATTTTGTCCGCAGCAACAGCATCGGTTTTGATGTTTATTCTGTTCAGGCGTTGCTGAAGCATCTTCTCCTTGTGTATTCATCGTGTCTTCGGATTTTCCTGATGAACATTCATGTATCAGCTAATTAAATTAACGCGGGCTGTTTGATCGTGTATAGCTTCGACTGGTCCATGCTCTAAAAACACCACTGGGAATATCATGACAAATTATAGCTCTGAATTATAACTACAACAATATAAAATGACGCAATGACGAAAATCAAATATTCTTTTCAATTACCAAAGATCGCATTAACAGTCTGGGTTGAATCGGACAAACCGTCTTTTTTCGTCTTTGCTATTGAGTCGTCACTTGTGATAACCCGATATCTAACTTGACTAGAAGACATGTCAAAGTATGTCCAGTCCAAGTTCTCTTACCCACGTCTCTAGAATAATCGAATCGCACGCCTAAAAAGCAATCTACCAACTAAAACGAACGAATCTCAATTCTTCTAAACATCTTTGAAACAAAGAATGTAAATAATACTTCTGAAATAATAGATAACTAGAAACCTTTCTTTCTATCACAAACCTTATATATAAAACCCTCAGCTTAATCTCCAGTAGTGAAATACAGATATTCCGGACCAACCTAAGGAGACCCAGCTACAATACCCAATCGAAATACCTAGCGGTTTAGACGTTAGGTTGTTTATAAAGGGTGGGGTTGAAATTAAATGATGCTTTAGCGTTTTGCTTTTGCACCTCTACCACTGTTTGGTTTAAGTTTACATACATGGTGTTGTGGCATGAAACATAATATTGAGTGACGTTTACGCGTGGCGGAGAAAGTTGTCTGGTCCGATTTTAGTTTGAGTAAGCGTGTTATACTAGAAGACCTGAATACTTAAGAGGCGAGAGACACAAGGCTTAGATATACTGAGAGCGTTTGTTTGAGTTATTTCTAAGTGTTTTGGGAAATTAGGCGAGTAATTTGATTATTTCAGAGGTTTAGCAGAACACTTCTTAGTAGATGTTGGTTAGATGACAGAGGCTCTCGCTCCCCAACTACGAGTCGAAATCTGAGGAAGGCTACTAGTGAAAGCTCAATAAGGTGCGAGTTGTAAACTCGTGACATCATTTGTATTCTTTGCTTGTCGAATTCGCTGTTATTGAGCGAACTGTCACTGAGCTGCTTGACCAGCCCAGCAAAGCCCCAAATTGTATTTGGGCTTGGAAAGGTGTGATAATGGCTTAAGAAATGGGGGTCTGCTATGCTTTCTTCACAAATTGCGGAATCGACCAATCACGTTGTCACTTTATAGTATTAAGTAGTGAGTCTAGTAAATTAAGCTATTAAATCGTAGTGTTTAAGACAATTAGGTTAACTAAATGAATGAAATAAAGTCTCAAATAGTTTAAAAGTATATAGTATTCACTACTTATTCTAGTAACAGTTATTTAAAATTAATATCTTAGATATATTAGATACTTAAGTTATTTGAACGACCTATAGAGGTTGAATATAGTAAGTTTAAACAGAATTAGTTAAGTATATAATTGGTGAATGAAGTAAGACAGGTCACTGAAGGTTAATTGCTTATACTAGATGCTATACTCGGGTACTTTAAATGTTTTCACATTTTGAATCAAGAGACTTTGAGAGATTGGAGTTCTTGGTATTATTTCTTCACACTACCTTGTGGTAAGAAAGTTGCTCAAAAATTTGAGTCTATAAACTTGTGTAAAGTAACCACAAAATCCAAGCCGAGCACAGGTAAATATTTCATTTCACAAACCCGGGATATCACCGCTCAATTCCTTATCCATAGCCTCCAAGGTCCTGGAAATCAGTTAATATGATTGTAGAGAAAGTGAGGAGGAATATCTTACGAGTTCATGAACACCGTGGCCGAGGTCTCATCCATAGCAACTCCGGCGATCCTAGCCTCACGAGCTGCCATCAATTCCTTCTCACGCTCATCTCCAGCGGCCTTAGTAGCTCCATCCTCCTTCGCCTTCTCCTCAGCAGCTCCAATGGGATTTGCGTGGCTAGCTGATGCCTGCCGAGGAGATATTAGTATTATAGTATGCATGAAAGACATTTGATTCAATAACTTACAGCGGACTCACGTACTGGATTGTTTCGATGTGTCGTGCCACTATCGCCTCCTTGTGCTAAAGTGGCATTGGAGGTGTTGGAATATTGCTGTGAAAGAGATGTCAATAGGCATGAGCAATTCTTGGACATTAGGTGTGATTACTTACAGCAGCGGCCTCACGAACGGGGTCATACATGCTGGTGCGTTGATTGCTGCCATTAGACTGAGACATCTGTGTCTTAAAATCAGTTTTTTCCCTTGAGAAGAATGATAACAAGAGTGAACAAGGTGATCGACAAACCTTTCCAAGAGAATGGTGATGTCTTTGTTGGAATTCGGAAATGGTGTATGTTTGTTGTTGGGTCAGAAGTAGAGGAAATCCCGAATTCCCAGATCAAGATATCAAGATAAAACTAGATGCCTGGTCCACTGTGGGTCCACTATGTTCTGATAGGGGCTCGGCAACGGTGTTAAGCGAGGATCAGCCTTGAGGGGGGCTGTGAACATTCTTATTAGCTTATTTTTTTCTTTACCCAATGATTGCTGGATAAAGGATGAGAAGTTTCATGCTGCTCAATTCACCTTCTGCCCCATTTCTCAGGTATTGCAAAAGTGAAGTTATTGTGCTTTAGCTTGGAGGGTTGAGTCGTCTGGCTCTGGTGTTCAGGCATTTTTATTGAATAGGCTCCTCTTATGTTTAGGCCCGGCGTTCAGTAAGTATCATGGGGGTATTGATGTTGAAGCATGGAGGCCTTATCTGATCTGTATTCTCGTAGATATCATCTCGGAATCCAATGTTGACAGTAAATTGTCATTACATGGTGGCTTGGGAAGTAGATTGAAGCTGGGATAGATAATAAGCCTACTTTCCCAGGTTGTTTGAATTACAGTGAGTTGCGAATTAAGCTTCCCTTTTGACGATATTTTGTAAACCGTGTGTTTTTAGAAATTTTCTTATTTCCTAGTGTTGGTATGACTTGGTTATAAATCTGTTTGGTTGCATATGGGTATTGTATTCTCTGTGACTATTCTAGGTACACGAAGTACGACTATTTATGCTTGTGCTAGCGTGATGCTAGCGTCCTAGTCACGTGGATGGATATGAGTCATAAGCTCATTCACCCATATAACGACACCTAGACATTCTTTCCCTCTTTACTTAATAACAACGTATATTATTATATCCCTAAGAACAGCTAATAAGAGCTCTATACCCCTTTCTTACTCTATAAACTTTTTAGGAAGAAAACAGACACTTTTATATATATCTAAATTTTTATAAGGTCTTAGCAGAGACTACTTAACTTTATAGAGGTATAAGAAGATATAGCGGTTTTTTCTAGCTAGGTCTTATATCTTAAAGAGTACTTTAGTTTTCTGTTTTCTAAAATAAATAAGGAAAAAAACCTAGGAAGAAAAAAGCACGGTTTATAAAAAAAGTGTCAAAAAGGAAGCTTAATTTGCAACTCACTGTATGGGTTTTTATTACTACGTGGTTCTGAATGAAGACCGTTTTTTTTAGAAATGATCGCTGGTAATATCATATCTACGGTCCATTGCTTGACTTGTTAAATTTTTAGCTTATGAACAACCAGGACTCTTGTACTAGTATGATGTTGCTTTACGTCACTAGGAGTGGGGTGTGTATCTGAGTGGGTCAACATCTCTCTTAGTACATCTCTTTTATGCGGGATTGTTCGAAAATTTCTAGGATAATCTTAACTAGTCTTCGAGCCGGTTTAGAAGAATGAAAGGATAAATATTTTTATTCTCCTAGACTTCTTTGGACAATAGTAGCAATTGTTTGAGGAAATTCGGAGTAATGATTTAAAGGGTGCCGATCTGAAGAGTGCCGGATATAACGAATAAATCTCCTATAAATTGTACACAGATAGACGAGAACAAACCCCCAATACATACCCTGAGACATTTTTTTAAGATAGACTTAGTCTAAGTTCGAAGAATTTGTGGAAAGTAAACCAGGAGCTTGCGGTTACGTTTTTGAAAATAGACCTTGGCGACTGAATATACACGTACTAGACGTTTGAGTTCTAAATAGGCTATTTTAATATATATTTTTCTGAGTTTCTTGTATCCTTCAAATATCACGATACTGATCACGTGGGCCTGCCGCTCCACAATGCTATAATTACAGCTATAAGTTAGTTCTATCCGAGTTAAGTGATGGGCCTCCGAAATAATCTTAACTGGGTAATTGTTGGAGGATATCGAGTTACATTTAATTCTCTTGCAGTCTTGATACGACACGTGATTCCGGAAATATTTGAGACCTCCACAGGTCGTGAGATCCCCCGCAAAATCTCAAGCTATAACTTCAACGTCGAATTTTCTCAAACAAGAAGGATACCTACGATGAGATGCTGTGATCGGGTGTCCCAAACCAGTCAATGTGTACAACATTACAGGATGGAAGGCTATGGCTAGAGCCTTACGGCCAGCCTCTATACCGCACCACGGAGCTTGATATCACGATGACTCTTTGAAGCATCGCCTTCACAGAAATAACGTCCATCGCTATGGACAACCAAATCACACCATTTGCAGGTTAACCAAGGCTCGCACGGCACATAGGTTTGCACTCAGTATGCGCCATCTTTCGTCGATTCAGCACCCCTCAACACATAAAACTTGCTGTATCTCCAGGCGGAAATGGTATACTTGGAAGAGGAGCTCCGTAATCTCGAGTCTTTGGACTGCGTATTTGCTGAGGGGAATCGGTCGATGTATGCAAAAGATTGGTACTGGCTGAGAAGTTCCGCGTCCGGGGCAATGGGACCAGCTACGAATAGTAATGGAAATCCGGAGGATTTTGAAAGACTTCAGTTAGTACATGATCTCCGAATAAATACGCGCATGGCTGACTTCAACCTGACAGATGATGCCGTAATCCAGCTGTCTGCCACGAAAAGTCTCGCCTAACCCCCTTCGACCCGATATTCGATCTTTACAAGAGTGGCTTGAGAGGCGGGAGATGGGGAATCAGACACTTATTGGTGACGATAAAGATACCTGGGGATATCGTGATGAACCGCTGAATCCCAACTCGGGTCTTCTGACGCTGAAGAAGAGTTCGGCTGATGACGATGCGTTTTTCGAGTGACATTTCCTCCTTGGGCATCGCCTCAAGAAGTCGGAACTTGAAAGCGGCATCGTATCATACGAAGACCAAAGCATCCGAAAATACACATCGAATGTAATTGCCATCATTGTATCTCTGCTCACAATACTAGCGTTTGTTGCACTGCGATACGTTCATGAGACGAATGTTCAGATTGGTCTTATTGTCATTTTTTCATGTGCCTTTACATCTTGTATGTCGTTTTTTACGAATGCTACCAGATGAGAAATATTCATTGGAACACCAACGTAAGCTACAGTCAAGATTTACATGGCTTCGTGGCCAAGCTGATGGAAATGCAGGTTTGCTGCAGTTCAAGTTGTGTTCATATCGGCGAGCAACTCTTGAACTACATGTGGCCATCACTCAGTTGGGTTCTCAGGTGGGGAAATATGAAAACGTCCATTTTTGCTCGTGTTCAGCATCTGATAAAACTTCCGATACCCCCTTACCTCATCTTCTTCTTCAGTACCGAGCGTTACCGCAAGAAGAAGAAGAAGAAGATGATACCTGCCCGCCACCTTCTTCCTTTGCCTTCTTATGTGCTGCTTTCTTCGCCCTGTTTTCCTCGACCTCTTTCTTGTGCTTCTCGCTCCTCCCTTTGCGGTGTGCCTTATCTTCTGCTCATTACCCCAGTCAGTGGCTGAGTTTCTTTCTCATGTATTTGGTCGCTTGCCTCTTTTTTCTTTGGGCATTATACCCCCCCTCCGAACCCCCCAAACTTCAAGATGCCATGCTCATGGATCTTTTCGGCTCCAAGAATCACTTGCCATGGTAGTACAGCATCATGAATCACGTGGAATGTGGTATCGAAAGCCTTCCTGAACCTCTTGCCCTTCCAGCGAAGGGTTATTGTGCCGATGGAGGTGAGCTGTTCGCCGTTGAGACATTGGCATATGTCCTCTTTACTGGAGACGATCTCATTCTCGAGTTTGAGCTGAGTGACAACTTCCGATGCGATTAAATCGTGAACTTCACATCCTGTATTGAGCCTCATTTTGAATTCCACGTAGTGACCCTGAACTCGGCTCTCTAGTTTTGCCGTTCTCAAAAATGGATCTTGGGAGTTCTATCAGTTTAGCAATCTTTTCCTACAGGAGGCTTCTGATCTTTACCTTTTTCACGAACATCTTCTTTGTCATCTTTCGCATCATTGTCAATGATCTTGACGTATCGTTCAGTTGTTTGTTCCATACGGATATAATGATCGTGCTGCCGAGTAGCATACTTGTCAAATTTGAGTGGAATTCGGTTTCTGCAATTTGGAGAGACCTGAAGCAGATTCACCGATCGTATATACAAAACGGATTCCCCTTATCAGGTTTTGGACATTGTTTATGGTTGAAGGAAGCGCTAAAAAAACGCCCGCGTAAAGTATTGCTAAATACAGCTCTCCCTCCAGTCCCTCTAATTGAACCACTAAACGGAGGTAACTGTACCTAATTCCTGGCAAGTTTTTGGACATTTCACGATTTTCATGTAGGCATGTGGCTGATATTGTGACTAGGGGATAAGCTAGCCACCTCCAAGATTATGCCTAGTAATGTGTCCACCCTGGCATCCACCCTGGCAATATTTTGGACTGAACCCACCGGATACGATCAGGATTGGATGGGTTCTGTTGACACAAGATTGCCACGATTTTCAACACCTGGCTATTAAGGCATTAAGATTTTGGACATTCTCACTGAGCCCCCAAGGTGCCGCTGGCCAGCTAGCCAACCAATCCGATCTGTATGAGCCTCACCGAGAACCCAGCCTCCTTCCCACCTTGACTTTAACCTTTTCAACTGTACGCCTAGGAAAGATCAACTTGCTAAACATAAAGGTTAGCTCTCGCTCTATCATTTTATCGTCATCGCCTGTTCAAATTTGTTTGCTTTCTCTTTGCTCCTTCTCGCAGACCTCGGTCAAAGACATCAGAATCGCCAAGGCTCCTATTGTTTACAGGGGTTTCCACACGAAATCATCAAGTCTCTCAAAGACAAAGCTACGAATTTCACACGTAATGGCTCCTTCGCATAATGATTGGTTGGCCATACAGCAAATTCTCTTCGATGCTTGGCTTGGAGGGAAACCCCTCAATTCCGAATTCATCAACCACATGAAGGAAATACATGGGTTTAGTGCTTCGTCAGATTATCTTTACTTCTATTCGCTTTCTACGCTAATCGTATACCACAGAAAAGGTCGGTATGAGAGAAACTTCAGAGAATGGGGGTGGCGGAAGAATCTCACAGAGGACGAGATGCAATATGTGCTTATTCAGATCAAGACGCGGAAAGAACGTGGCAAAGAAAGCGAAGCCACGTTGGCTGCTGGGGATTTCAAGATAGTCATTCCCCAGGAAAGAATCAGGAAGCGGAAATATCGATCTGGCGAGTTGTACATATATGCTACCTTGTAAGGCCTCACTCACTGTACAGGAGCTTGGCAAAGAGCTGATTATCCATCCGCTACAGAAGTTTTGAGTGCCGTTATTTTCCCGGGATTATCAGTTCACACTCCTCCTGACCAAGAAGAATCGAGTGGCACAGAATACACAATCACACATTCGGGTGGTTACAAACTCACCCTTTACTCATCGAACAGTTTCACCGCGAGAGGCAGATCAAGTAAGAAACATCGCGTGCAAAAGTCAAATCAATTAAACACTACATTGATTCACACCCACGACCTCCCTTTTAATGAGTTGATGAGATTCATGAAATCTCCAGGTATGTGCCACAGTCAATGTCGCTTTCATATTTTGACTAATACCATGGACCCAGAGAATCCACATTTGAAAGATTTATTCTTAAAGTACCTATGCGCAGCGGAGGGTTACTCAGCAAATCGTCTTTCTAGACCGCAAGATGACGATGAGGAGATCAGCGGACGCAATGAAGGGTTAAATCAGGTATCCAAGTGCCCCAATAGTGTGCTTTTTATGAAAAAAAGGCTTGTTATGTTTGTCTTCAGCATGTTTTGCTCTAACTTTACCGCAATTCAAGTCTCTTTGGGCCGCCTCTCGATGAAAATAGATGTACGCCACACGATACTGCAGCGATTGAAACATTCGGTGTTGGAGAGACATGAAGGGGATCTACGTAATAGGCTTGACAGGTTACTAGGCTCTACTACCACATCTGATGCATTTTATGAAGCGCTTACCATAGCATTGCAACTCGGGTCGAACTCAATGCAGTCGCTGGATACAAAGTTTTCTCTAATCCGATGGCTTGGAAATCAAAGCATGTTGTTACTAGAAGCCCTCTTTGAAATAAAGCTGTCCTCAACTTGGATGTTTTTAGACCAGCTCATGAAAAGGACTTGTGACTTTGACGAGTAAGATACCTCTTCGTTTGTCCCTCAACGATAGCTCTAATTAAACATCAGTGATTGTTTCAAAAACATTCGAAAGCTTCATTAGCGAGTGATCCAAGAAGCCAAAAAGCTTCTTGTCGCCGACAAACATCACACTATGTTCGGTAGAAACAAATTGCATAAAATGATTGTTGCACTCAATCTGGATCACGTCGATATGGTTGGCAAACTATTGAGCGAAGGCGTCGACCCCAATGCTTTCATTAGAATAGAGGGAGCTCCCGCTACGCTACTCGTACTCGCTAATCGCATTGAATCCTCCCGATTACTATTGGAAGCAGGAAGTAAATTGAACGCCACATTTCTACCCGAGTCCCATTTCAGAACTCAAGAGAGGCCCCTCTATGTAACAGCATTGTGGTGTGCTTCGTATGGTGAAGGAAACCATTTTCTGGTTCAATACTTGCTTGCAGCCAGTGCCCTTGCAATAAGCACAAATGCTGAGGCCTTATCTTTTGAACAGGATCTCTCGGTAACAATCGCGGTTGGCATCCTGTACTTGATACAGACAGAAGTCACCACCTTCTTCCACTAGAAACTCGAAGTCTTGCAATATACCGGACACTCCACGAGGAAAATTTCACCGTTCATCTCTACGTCGATTGGGATCACGTTCAGTCTGCAGCTAGAGCAGGCAATGAAAGAGATGTAGCATTTTATATTGCTGCCGACAACGAAAATATTGAATGTCCATTGCCTCACTTGTTTCCTCCTGATATACCTGCTGCCATGCTAGAGTCATCATACAACCGCCTCAGGGTAGCGGTCGATCTTCTTAGGGATCAAGTTGAAGTTAATGCTGAAATCTTCGGTAATTACAACAAATCAGCGCTCGATTTGGTGCGAACGGTATCTCCCAAGACGGGCCATCAATTGGATACACGGCTATCACGCTTTGCTCGTCAAACGCTCAGGCTATACGTTGTCACATATACATTCTTGGTGGGGACGCGCAAGCCCTAGGGTCTAGAGAAGTGAAGCTTCAAAATTCCTTACAGAAAGTCCAAACAGCTTTTGAGAACGACAATCTTCTCCAAATTCTACCCGAAATGGTGTTACAAGGGGGCATTGAGCTCGAAGAGTTAGTTGATCTTGCTCAGAGAGTCTCCCCAGTCAGCAGGGAACATATTTCGCAAAATCCGAGACTTTATGGGAGAGCGTGTTGCAGTATCCTCACCCAACATCCAGCAACGTGTGTTGAAATTAGCAATCATAACCAGAGAATTGGACTTTACTCAATACTTGGTCCAAAGTGGGACTAGCTTACAGACTATGGAAGAAAGTGAAACTTTCTTGCAGCTCGCTAGCTCTTATGCAGGAAAGGGCCAGAGATGTGCACATCTGGTCAAAATGATGTTGCAAATGGAGCTTTACAGTGGGAGCCTGAGCCCGAAGGTTGCAAAGGATACAAATCGCTCCAAACCGCAATCATATGCGGAACTGGCCACAGGACAGAACTGGAAACAGCACAAATTCTCTTGGAGGGTGGGGTGAACATAAACGCTCAACCGTCTCACCATGGGGGTAAAGGCAGCGGAACGCCAAAGAGTGCCTTGCACACACTTGCTCATTGTTATTCTCCAGGATTTGACACCGAAAGTTTGCAAAAAGTGACAAGTTTGGTGAAATTTATGGTATCCAGCGGAGCGGATATCAATGCGGTCTCAAATTGGAAGGATCAACAGTTTTACGAGTATAACGGCACGACTCTACAACTGTCAATTCTGGGATCCAAGGAAGAGGAATACGAAGATTTGTACGAAGATTTGTACGAAGAGTGGGACGACTCGGACTCGGACGATGATGTCCAAGAGGAGGAGTTCGCTTTTGAAACTCTTTTGATAGATTTGGGGGCCAACATAAATGCGCCCGCAGCAGAGATCAATGGTAGAACCGCAATTCAGGCTGCTGTCTCACAAATGAGGCCAAGCGAGAAGTTGATTAACTTCCTGGTTGAGAACGGAGCAGATGTACATGCCCCCGCTGGGAAAAGTACTGGCCTCATTGCACTCCAAAGCGCCTCACTGTGTGGACACATCAACATTGTCAAGCAGCTGCTAGAGATGGGAGTTGATCCTAATGCAGCAGGCGCAGAGGAAGGAGGCATTACGGCGTTGGAGGGGGCAGCGCAACTGGGCCACCTTGATACTGTTGTCCTCCTACTTGACAATGGAGCTAGACCAACCGAGATGGCAGTCAAATTTGCAGAATCGGATGACCACTTTGTGATTGCTGAAATCATCAGGACACGACTAGCAGAGAGCCGGACGATTGGAGAGATTGATTAGCAGAGAAGATTGTCCATAGTATACTTTCCGCCTTGCCTTCCTCATTTATAAATGGTTTTCATTCCTCTTTGCTTTCCTTAATTTCGTCTTCAGGTCCTTACGTAATAAATTCATTGTTGATTCCGATTCTTACTGTCCTTGAAGAATTTTCATTCGATTAATTCATCAATCGTCTCGTATTTTCTGTGAGCAATCACCTTATCATGTATTATATCATCGGAATACTAGAATATATTGCTTTGAAAGCTCCTGAGGTGTTGGAATTTAGACTTGATGATCATCACTAGTTATGAAAATCTTTGCTCTGGTCCTTCGGTAGGTCTTGAAATTCCAATACATCGTCCTCGAGGTGGAGATTGAAAGCCGCAGTAAACAAATAACCCGTTGCTCTGATTTTCTAGTACAAAGTTAGGACTTGGTTGTTCCAGAACACCTGGGCTAGTAGTTCAAATTGTTTTAAATGCTTAGGATAATTTCCGTAGATTACCCCAGAAAGTTGGAACAACGAGAGGTAGATAGGCAGCAACGAACCTGAAGTATTTACTGCCATTTTTAATGTCCATTGGGAGATCGTCTTGAGATAGATTGTGACCTTACATTTTTGAAGTGTTATAGAAGTTGCTTGATGACTAACTTGCTCTCTTCTCCTCAAAAACTTAAATGGATTCAATGAACAGAAGTTTTCTAATGCTCGAGATAGAAAAGGGAATTCAAAGAACACGGGTTCCGATAAATCCGGCTCATTTATCTGTCGCTAAAGTCCTATGTGAGAGTCTCGGTCCCTACTCTACCTATATCCAAAACACAGCTTCCCCATCCATATAATCCTGATGATTCTGCTGAATTAGAGAAAAGTGATGGAAGAGAGGAAAAGAAAAGGGGGATTCGAGCAGGATCGGTACTTTCTCCTAAATCGCTCAAGGCCAGATACGTCGACTCAACCAATGTTTCTATCTCAATATTTTGCAGGCGAAAAATGAAGTCTAATATAAACTCCAGCACTTCCTGATGCTTCTTACCAATTTCAATTTCAATTCCACCCTTCAGCAACTCTTCAAGCTAAACCAGAAAATGCAAAGAAGTTAATTCGAATGCTCAATCACCATATTATTCAAGTCCCGATGGTAATAACTGAGTAGTATCTCACGATATTAACAGAGATTGAATCAGGATTTCACTTAGCCCCAAGTCAATTGATCATTACAGAACCGCACAGGATGACCAGAGCCCTTCAATATTTTGTCTCCTTCATACTCGCTTATCATGCAAAGAAATCCAGGATATTCTATCTACCCACCAAGCCAAGCCGCACCAGAATTCAGAAACATCTCAGTAGAATTTAGATAAGCTATAATATCTAGACATCATCTTCCGAGCTGGATTATCTCAACCATCTCAAAAATCAAATTACTCGTTTTCGTACCTCCAGCGATGTGAAACGTGCGGGTTTGAATCTCCAAAGTCTCCTTACTAATCTTACTCGAGATACTTATCTTCAATTTAAATATGCTCGGCTTCTTTGTATAACTTTATCACTTGATAATCCTTCGTACCATCAACGATATCATATTGAGGTATTCCTTGCTTCAAGTATTCCACTTCCCACCAATGACCAAAGCAACTCGATGTATTTCAGTCTCACTTCAAACAACTTCAGCTAAATACCCAGAATATCAACGAACCCCCAACCTAAGTCATAGTCCATCTCGCAGAACCGCATTGGCAAATCAAGCGGGGATGTTCATTGCGCGAAATGCGCCGCGTCACTAGGTAAGAGGGTTTTACATCTACTCTAATTATGTACAAACATTCTACTCAATGTTTAGCTTCTACTTCGAACTCAAGAAACACAGGTATAAGAAACAAGTCTCCTTATGATGTTGCAGGAATTGAAATTTTTTTGCATCCAGAGGATGACTCCATCCCGTCATTATTCTCAGAACACCTACTTAACTAAGACTTGTTCTATTTAGTCTAGGATAATTAATTGCATTTTTTTCAAAATGGATTAGAAGAACCAGGAACTCTCTCTCGTCATTCTCCTAAAACTTCTCGGACAATACTAGAAATTGTCCGAAACCCCTTTTGAGTAATAATACGGAGGGCGCCAGGAGCAACGATTTAGCTACTTGCTTTTTGGTACCTGACAAAACCTCATAAACCCAATCCCCCAATATCCATCATGAAGCCACAGTAAGGTGATTTGTTACTCATCCACTCAAGCTTACTCTCTAACCCCTTGGAACAATAGCTCCAATTACTCAACAGAATTTAGAGAAATCACCCTCCCTTCCCCCCTAGATTATCACGACACAAATACCAAAAAAGCAAACCATCAAGACAATATCATCATTTTTTAAACAAAACTAGACAGCGGGAAATCTATATCTACCAAGTCACCCTACCCTCTCTTGACCTCAACCCCGATGCCAAGTTTAAGCAAATTATGAAGTTTGTACCAAGTTTCTCGTTGCCTCGTTTCAGAAAATATATATACACCTATCCATCCATCACTATATGTACCCATGTGCAAGCAAAAAGTCCCCCCGTTCTTCAAACCATCTACAAATATACCACAGACAACCATGCAACATCCCCCCCAAAAATGCCTGCCCGAGGATACCCCAGAATACCAACACTAGAAAAGAAGAAGAGAAATAAGAAAGATCACGACTGTATCTCACTCTCCTTCCATCCCCCCACCTTCCGTCCCCCATCCTTCCTCTTAACCCGACACCTCATGCCCACCTTATCATCAAGAATAAACCTCCAAATAACCCCCACCCAACTCTCATGTCGGGGCAATCCCTCATAAAACTCCCCCGCCACCCGATTCAACTCCATCAGTCTCGTCCACGGCACAGCAGGAAAATCATGATGTTCATTATGCAACCCCACATTATATGTGAAAAAATTCAACACCCCATAATAACTAAACGTCTCAGGGATCAGCGTGCCCGTCAAAGGATCCGTGCAGTTCTCGGGGGGATCGAAGATGTAATGTTCCGCTATAAAATGTCCCGCGCAGGGATGGAGGGAGCCTGCGAGGAAGGAGGAGAGGATGAGGTAAAAGAGGGAGTTGAGGGTGCAGAAATGGACGAGGAGAATGTCGAACGAGTATTGGATGACGATGTTTATGTAGTGGATTGAGGTAAAGGGGACAGCGTAGATGAACATGGGACGGAGGGCGTAGAAGAGGATTTGGAAGGTGCAGAAGAAGGCTTTTCCGAGGATGGAATCGAGGAATACTGCTTCAAGGGCGGTGGGGAGGTCGGTGTCTAGGCCGTCGACGCCGAGGGATTTGTGGTGTGTCAAATGGTATGGCTACAGATAATTAGCATGGGTTCTCTCTTCCTTGACCGTATTTTGGGCTTCACGCCACTCGACACGCCATTTTCGAAGGGCCTGTTTATGCAATGGGCCGAGAGAGAGCTCGAGGGAGAAAGAAGAGTACATACCCGAAAAGAAGCACTGTATGCAATTCCAATTGGTAGATTCGCCACGATAGCCAGAGCCCTATTCGCATTCGCACTTCTAAACGCCAGATTATGGGAAATCTCATGGATAGCCAAGAACAAATTCTGGTTCGCCGTCGCGCCCACAATATATGCTGTCAAGAAGAACTTCCATGATAGGAACGGGGTGTTTTGGAGGAGGTATGCGCAGAGGATTTGAATCGAGACGACGAAGACGACGACGTATTTCGTGAGTGGTTCCGGTCCGCAGAGTTTCGTGACCTGTGAGGGGAGATGTTAGTCAATTGAACTGTGAGAGGGAATTGGGAGATTGTACTTCGGGATGGGCTTTGATAATTGCTTGTCGTCGTGTGCGATGGGGTTCTTCGGTGTAGGTCCAGAAGAAATCATGTTCTTTCACTTCCAATGGAGGGGCGAGGGGCGTCTTTTGTTGAGGCGCCCTTGACCGCATTTCCGAGTCGAGATCGCCTTTCTTTTCTGGCGGACATGTTGTCGTGGTGGAGGAGGTGGGAGCTGGCATGGTGAATTGTGTGCTTGCTGCTCAGGAATTGAAAGGTACAAAATCAATTGTAGGTTGTCGTTGCATGTTCAATGGCAAGATGGTCGTTGTGGTGAGGTTTCCTCGTACCTCCACTACATTTCGGATAGGGGACCACGAGTCAAGCAGGGATGCCCTCAATGCAGCCTAGCTTCACGGCGTGGTGTATCCCCACTTCATTTGACAGCTCAACGTCGTCTCATTCAACGACGCCATTTCTTATTTATATTTCGATATTCTGAGCTGTTTGGGTTCAAGTAATCCAGGTTCAACGTAATATTCAGCACGGAGAGTAGTAATATCTGTTGGATAGGGATGGAAAATCCCGAAACCTTCAATACTAGGTCACTTTGGTACATGGGTTCGCGAGGTATTCAGTTTGCAAATCGGTGGTATTTGTATTTCAAAGGCACCAGAGGTACCAAGCCAATATCAAAAATACAATTACCAATCCGTTACAACAGTATTCGCAAGTTGCAAAACCGCCGGGACCCCAGATTACCATCACTCAAAAAACTTCGGGAACCCTTTTCTGCAATTGGTCATATGTAGTTCGGAAGCAAGAATCTAAACATCAGTTAGAATGTCCAGCAATCATAGAGGTCGCGGAAAGAACGTCTTACATGATGATTTACATCCAACCCATAGATTTCTTATACTTCCGGACGATTTGGCGGCGGAACTCGGAGAGATTGACCTAAGTAGGGATTTCTTTTAGTATGACAAGTATCATAGATGTTCCTCGAGAATAATGCTTACGCTAACTTGTTCAGTGGTAACATCGAGCTCCTTAGCAACTCGTTCAAGATATGCTTGACGAATTGTCTTAGACCCCCGAGACGGATACTCATAATGCAAATCTCGAAGGCGTTCTCTCTTGGCATGACCGATCGAGGTTGGACCCTTACGTCCCTTCGCAACCTTTGGCTTTGGTGATTCGGCGGGAGGAGTGGGGTTTGCGGAGGTGGAGGCGGCGGGAGATTGGGTGGTTGATTTCTATGAAGGGGAGGTTAGTAGGTTTTCGCATTTCATTTACAGTTTCCAAACATTGGAATTAATGACTTACAGGTCCATGGTCTGCGGTACCACCGTCTTTAACAATGACACCCTCATCGCGGTTGCTGTTAGATAGCATCTATTTCACAAGGTCAGCTTCTTGTGCATTTTCAAAGAAATGAATCAGTTCATTAACAAACCTCTGCGTCGTTGGTTGCGCTGCTAGAGCTCATGGTGCAATTGTTTTTGTTTGCAAGGCAGGAGGTAACCAGGTGACGATGCAAAATTAATTCTAGACAAGATAGAGTTAATTATATAAATTTCTATCTGGTCTGTGGGTTATAGAACGTTCCGGACTTTGTACAGATTTTCTTAGCGCGCTAAGCGAGTATGAACCTGGAAGGGCTGTGAACCTCTTTACCTCTTTGATAGCTTAAGCAAAAATGATAAGATAAGATGGTATTTACTCCGCATATGCAATTTCAGGCAATACTGGAAGGCTTTCAGATTTCATTTTGCTGTACTTTCAAAACTCAGAATTGGCCTGTTGGATGGGAAATGCTAATATTCTCAACATACCGACATACTCTCATTCCCTACCTCCAATCATTTTTATTTCACATCCCCAATACCACTGAGTTGATTTCATTAAGGTTTTCAAAACACTCATGCATCTTGATTTCTTTTGACCTATCAGTACTAGGGCAATTACATCTATTCTCCCAGAAGGTTTGAGAGAATCGCAAAATCCACTCCTTGATTCTTCAAAACGATCTCGTACAATACCAAACATTGTCTAAGAATTTCCGTGACAGTGGAGAGAGAGGTTGTACGCACAGTAATGCCCCGGATTCAAGCGAGACCAAAAGAACAAATCACAACAAATCATCCCCATCCCCCCAAGACTGTCAACATACCTCATTTTCAGAAACCTCGTAAGTAATATTCAGCCAAAGTGTAAGACGTTCAAGTCGATTAAATGAGTAGCCCTATTCAAAAGGACCTCGTAGAATCCGTACAAGGAATCCAGAAAGCCATCGAATAATCCACTAACCTAAATAAACAATATTACTAGAATATCCCCCCAGCTAATGAATTCTCTTAGATCCAAAGAACCGGCAAGAACAGACTTGAAAACTAGGTTATTCTAAAAGACCTGAAGAAGAGAGTTAAAACAAGAAAATCCTAAAACTCTCAAAATCCTCTCCCTATTATCTGGCATACCAAATATTCGCAATTCAAGCAACCTCCCCACATTCGAGTATCCATCACAAGTTACCATTCATCAGCAATAAATCCCCCCCTAACCCAACATCTTCCATACCATGGTTTACAGGAATGCGTAACTACAGTACCCTAGCACTTTCCCTTCTACAATTGTCCGAGCACTTAGTCGCGATTCAAGTACCTTGCTTGCATTTCGACCAATCTTAAGTCATCATCCATCAGTAATAAAATGCCACCCCCCGTTTCCCCAGCAGCCCTCTAAAATTCTCCCAACACTTATTGGAGTATAAAGGAAATACAAAACATGATTCCAGTTATTTAGGAATAAAAGATTTTCCGAGTCTTGGTCGAACAAGCGGAGATGAAGAGCAGAGGGATGCTCCTTTTGGTCAGTTACGAATTCCTACATCCCCCCGCTCATCCATTCCCCCGCCCGTAATACTACACAATACACTCATAAAAACGGGGGCAACACCTTGTTTGGTCTCCTTTTTCTGGCCTTACAGGTACAGCCAGAAAGGGCATCGTGATACTGGGAATCCCGACGTCAATCTCCTAATGCAGCGCTTTTCTTCTTTTTCAATTCCACCGTCAAATGAACGAGGCCAAGATATATCAGGCAAGCATGGCGATTCAAAACACATTCACAAGTCATCATCAATTTGAACAGCGAAGTGGAAGAGCAAATAATCAATTCTTTCGAGAAAAGAGACTATCTAAAACGCCCTCGCAAACAGTTTTATCTTATCAAACCTCGGAGCCTGGTGGTATCAATCAATCGCTGGGTGTCGTACTCGCAAGAATCATCGCACTGAATCTTTGGTACAACTTTGTCAAAACCTCAAAATATTTCTCGTCAAATGGACCAAAAACAACGTCAAGGTCATTATCATCCATCCCTCCACTTCATTCTTCTCATCTTTTATTGTTTTGTTTTGCTTTTCTGCTTTTTTCCCCTGTTTTCTCATATCGCTCTGATCATACAAACACATAACAGGAAAATTTTTGCTTTCTCATCGACGAGGTTGGAGGTTAGCTCGGTATTGAGCCTGCAATGCTTGTCTTTGACTAAAAACATGGGCATTGACATTGGTATTGGCTTTAACATTTCCATTTCGAGGACCGCGTGACTTATGATCTGTATCAGACGAGTCGGTCGATTCCTTGCGAGCATGCATGTCCTCTCGTGGTGGAAACGAGGGAAATGGCTGTTGTTGTGGGAAACCGCCATTGGCAACCTGACCGCTCATCTGCTTTTGGGCATTGCGCTGAGCTTGCTTTGGTACACTGTACGCGGATGGGTTTGAGGGAGCTGCTCTGCTTGTCTTTGTCTTACCGCCCGTAAAAACCTCTCCCTGCAACTGTCTCGCAAGTTCGAGCTGCTCCTTAAGCTCACTAGAAGGAAGTGCATTTGGCTGAGATGCCATAGGTCGATTTGCTGTGGGTTGAAGCTGCTTCTTTAGCTTGTCATCACTAGAAGTAAGTGCCTTTGGCTGGAATGGCATGGGCCGATTTGCTGTGGGTTCGAGGTTGCCACCCTTATCACCCATTGGACCGAATCTAGATGCTCCAAGTTTGGGTAGCTTGGCCAATTTAGCATCAATGTTTTCAGAGACGGTCTTCGCATCTTCGAGATCTTCCTTCTTCACAATGGAAGATGCGATGACTTTCCCAAGAACTGTATCCGGCATTCCAGAAGGAGATACATCCAGTACCTGATTGTTTGACATGGAGCTAGGCATCGGACCTCGAGTAAGATTGCCGACCGGTGCCAACGACTTCGAAGTTTGATTGGCATTTCTAGAAGGGTTGTGAGGGAAAACGTTTCCGCCTTTCACTTGGCTCGAAGGTGGATCTGGGACCGTGAACGAGACAGGCTTTGACGGAGCTGGAACAGTATCTGGTGTTGGCAGAGGGACAGCCGCCCGAATAGGGCTAGATACTGGAAGAGAACCAGCTGTCGTGGCAAAAGTGTTCCATCCAGCTACACTCGTTGAAGGAGCTGGTGCAGTGTCAGAAGAGACAAGAGGCTTGGGTGTTGACTGCTGGCGAGCACGGCCTGAAATCACTTCCTCGGATGGCATCTCCTTGGATGAGCGCATCTCCTTGGATGGGAGGAGCTCCTTTTCATATTGAACGGCATTAGTGCGGAGCTCGAAAAGATCACCCTCTGCGTAGGTGGTACGATTTGGAGAAGGTTCATCCTGCATTGCTGGCAGCTCGACATTGGATGCTGGTTGCTCGACATTGGGTGAAGACACCTGTACCTTTCGGGAGTTGTGGGCATCACGCACTGCCAACAACTCTGCTAGAACTTTCTTGCCAAATCCACGTGGTGGTCCAGTAGCTCCAATTCCCAACATCATGTTGAAAGTTGGAGAGCTCCGGGTAAATTCTTGAAGCATCTGTTCGGCGCCCGCAACAAGCTCGACAGACTCAAGAATTGCCTCCTTTGCGTCATCGGGTTGCAATGTTGAGTTATTGAAGGTCTTGAAGAGGTACTCCAAGAAAGTGCCTTCATATTGAAACTCAACGGCACCCGCAAAGAGAAAAGCAACACCGTCATGCTCGAAACAACTGTCAAAAATCTTTGGAATTTCTGCTTGTTCACCGTCCTGATTTGCGTTATCAGTGGACATATCAATCGAAGTTACTTCGGCGACTTGACTTGGTGCTTCTGTCTCTGGTTGATTGCCAATGACTTCTGGCTCCACTCTCGACTCTGCGGGTCGGTATGGATCGAGGGTAACAATGTTGTAAATTGCCTCCATATGGACCGGTCGGTCAGTTTGAAGCCGGAGGTTACAGCACTCGGCGCCCTTTTCAACGAACGGACCTAGAAGTACGGAGGTACCGTCTTCTCGCTTCACTGCAACGTCCTTAGGAACAACCTGGCTGAATACGGACACGGGCTTCCCATCAATGGTGACAACGAGTCTTAGGATACGGGGGCCACTTGAGTCTTTAGCAAAATAGATGATGGTGGCATCCTGGACAGGACCATCATCCATAGAAAACTGGCCTCCCCATTTTCTGGTCAAGTCATGATTGTATTCATCTTCCTTTGGCAAGTTGACCACAGGCTTGACAGTTGCCGTGCCATGGAGTTGAGAGGCAGAAGAATGGATCGAGGCTTTTGCCTTTGCAGCATCGGCGATCATAGTAGACTTAGCCAAAGCAGCATGTGCCGCCTTGTATTCATCCGTAACATATCTGGATGATTCAAGGCCCTTCACGGGTGCAAGCTCGGGTGTAGATGATGTAAAGGATTTGGTGTCTGAGATTACCTCTTCCTTGACACGGACAACAGTCTCTTGCTTGATGGGGGCAACAGCCTCTTCCTTGACAGAGACAGGAGCCTCGTTCTTAATGACAACCTCAGCCTTGATGGGGGCGGCCGCTGGCTTGCCAAATACCTTTGCAGCACTTCGAAGAAACTTTTCAGGACTTGCTAAAGGAATTGCAGGGCCAAATACCTCCCGGCGTGACGGTACTGGACGGCTTGATCGTGCTACTTTGAGTGCTTGAGCTGCCTTTGGAGCTTGTGTGACCTTTGGAGCCTGTGCCGGCTTTGCGGATTTCTTGTCCAAACTTGCAATGAGTTGAACAACACGATTGTTCGTCTCGATGGCGCGTCTCGTCTGACTAATGTTGGCATAGTCAATGGCACCCCGAGAACTAGAATCCCAGTGTAAGCCTTTAGGAGTTTAAACTCATGGGATGTTTGAATAACTTACTGCATGTTGTTTCGTCCGACCCCATAGCCACCACGGCCGCCCCGAAATGAGCCTTGTCCACGCTGAATGGGTGGTTGGAACGATTGACCTTGTGCCGCCATTCTGTTCATACGATAGAGCTGGCCATCCATGATGGACTCCTTGCCCTCGTCTGCGGCTGTATCGGCGCCAAAGACTGCAGCTGCTTGTCGTTAGTGGACACATTAGTACTGTGGTATAAGAGCTACTTACTATTCCAAGCGGCAACCCCACTGTGGATATTGCCTCTTCTGGGGGCGGGCATTGGGACATTAAGGTTATGATGTGGACCACCACCAGAGAGAGGCAACGCATTGGTTCTGCCAACGCCGAGATCATCCTATTAGTTGAGTTTGTATGTTAGCAATGCTCAATACAACAACGGTCTTGTAGCTATCGATGGCAGCCAGCGAAAATATTGGACTGGAGCATCTCGAATGACCGGTGATTCTTCTTGACCACTTCGCACAAAGCATGATATTGTGCGAGTTAGTGTCGAAGAAGCACCAGTCATTATACCAAAATGCACGTGCAAGGGGAAGCCAAAGACATAACGGCATATGCAAGAGAGGGATGGTTGAATTTCTTACCATCATTGCGAGGAAGACTGCAGCTGACGCCTCAGGATGGGTCATTTGGTCGACCGGTTGTTCTTGAGAAGACATCTTGCCAGTTGCAATTGCAAACTAAAGCAAAGAGTTTCAGTTATTGAGGGAGATGTAAGACGACCTCAAGGCTCTACTTGGAGCACTTGAAGGTGATATTCGAGAGAAAGAGGTGAATTACTAGAAACGGTGCTGTTAGGTATCATCATGGTGAGATGTAGGGGTGACACTTACTGGTGTTGAGGTTTAGGTTACGTGAATCGACGACGCGGTATTTCCCTCGTGGGTAGTGACGGAGCTCAGACTGAGTGTTGACAAGCAGAGTAAGAAACGGCGATCTAGATGTGGGCGAGGTAAGTTGCCCGTCACAACTCCACGAGCTGAATGAGCTTTGGCAAGGGACCCAAAGGTCAATTGCCACGATGCTTGTGTTTGTAGGCAGTAAAGATGGTCTGCGGTGCGGTTAGAAGGCGCAACTCTTGACGCATCGACCGATTGGGCGACGGTGAAATATTCAGGATGGGGAGGAGGGAGGAGGGATAGAGGAATTGCGCATGAGAGGGGTGGAGATGCAGTCCGATGGGATGAGAGTGCGATGGGATTGCGATGAGGTTGTGGTGGGTTGTGACCCGGAGGATTGCGACTCCAAAAGAGGAGGAGACTTACTTTCGAGGGTTGGAAAGGGATTGGTTAATTCAAAGAGACACCGCAGCTCGAGAAGCGGACGGCCGGTGCGTGCGACGAAGTAATGCTTTGTATTGATCAAGAAAGGTGGTGTTGAGGAGTTCGGGATCTTTAGTTGTGGTTTTGGTTATGGTTGTGATTGTGTGTTGGGGAAGAAGTAGAGGAACGTAAGGTGCCAAGTAGTAAATGTTGTAAATGTTGTGGTGGGTCACGACCAAGGCAGGGGAAGGCAGGAGCACCTCACCCCAATAGCAATAGCAATAGCAATAGCAGCAACCCTACCTATCATATCGCTCCTTCCCCACGCCACTTTGATTACCAATTCAAGACTATTCACTGCCTTTTTGGAACGTTATCTCAACTGGTGAAAGCGTCCTTTCCATTCTTAAACCTTCGTCGGGAAACAACCAGCTACCAGTTACCAGTACAATTCTGCCAAGACGACTGACTGTGTGCGTTTAGTTTCCAAATGTCTCCAAAGTGAGTGATTCCTCCGACGCCATGTCTTGTATCGACCGCTTTGCAAATTGTTGATAGGTACGGTGATATCTGTTATATTAAGCCACTTAAGGAGATATCGGTATGCCCGTCGGGCATGCCGAGGAAGAGTTTTCCGGTAAATAGATGCGGCAATTACTACTGCAAAGTTGTATATATATAGGCCTTGTGCTCTTGTAGAGCAGGTTAAGGAATTCAAGTCTTTTACTCTTGCCCTCTGAAGTGCAGCATTGCAACACAAATAATCCTCCGTATCATAAACGCCAGAACGAACTACCCCCAAAGGATCCTGTAGAATGGTTAGTAATGTTTGGCTGTTCTGAATTCGCAGTCAAAACATTGCCATTTAGTAAAACCTAGCCAAGTATTTCATGACCCTTCTCGTCAATTTTGCAGCTGTTGGCTTTCCAAATTCCTTTTCCAAGACCGAGCGAACAGTGCTTTGCATGCGAAGACCGTCTGTGTCAAGTTCCTCCTGCAACCACTTATTGAAGATGGCCCCCGAAAGTTTCTTGGACAATGGCTTGCTGATTTGATTATCGTGAAGGACCTTCAAGATCGCATAGCGCTCGTCCCCTTGGCCCGGAGTCATTGTCCAACGTTTCTCTCTTGCTTTTTCAACATCTTCATTGCCAGTGCACCGGGTATTGAGTTCATACCAATAACGCTGTTTAAGTTAGCACTTTCTCGTAGTTTCCAGGGTGCGATATGTATCTTACGTTGTAGCGACAAAGTGTCTTCTTTCCCGCAGCATCATCGTAAGTCTCGTGGAATGCCTGTGCAAACTTTGCCTTTCGCTGGTCTTTATTCATATGAGGGTTTTCGACATAGAAGGTGTTGATTTCCAAGCGATGGGCATCTAGTGGGTCTGCCGGCTTTTTGGCGTTTGAGTTGCCGTTAGTCCGCAACTTGGGAGCCTCCATTTTGGATGTTGTTGGCGGCAAAGGGCGAAAAACGAGGATGATGATTGTGTGATTGAGTTGGAAAAAGCTCCCAAATTGGCAGGGATAAGTCCCACCAAAGAATAGCCGAGTTGTGTGGATGGCCAGGATGCCATGGTAATACCTTTAAGGCGGCCATGTGGAGGGCAGGTAGACTCGAGTGCTCCACATGGCCGCCTATCTTTTACCCTGAGGGCTGAAACACCCCCAACCCATTGCAGGGTTGGGATGGAGGTGTTGTTTGGAAAGAGGAAGAGCTTCTAAACTGGAGAAGTCTTCTTATATACCCTGAGATCAGAGGAACTTCATGGCAAATACCCACTTCAAGGCTGTGAATCACACAATCTCCACTTGACAGAACCTGTTTTGGGGTCTTCTCAACGTTAATCAGACAAAAGTAACAACGATACCGGCATCAAGCTAAGTGCTACGCATTGGGACTTTGTTTTTGGTCACCTTGATGGCAAAAGACTCCCACGTTGTTGTTGGGGGGCTGACTAGAGTAGAAGGCTTCTTAAATATCCAGTAATCAGCGGAACTGCTTGGCGAATACCCTTGTATGGCAGTGTATTATAGTTTCTCAGATCCCTGAACCTGTTTTGGGGTTTTCTGGATGTTATTCAGACATTCCTCTTACAGAAATAGCATTTTATGTATCATTTACTATCCTTTTCCACTGGTTATTCGTCACGAATTTAGCCCTTTTGGTCCAACTACCACATTTAAAACTAAAAACGATTTCAATTCTATTTGGTTTGACGTTTCCTTCCTAAAACAAGCCCCCAAGAATTCAACCCAGAAAATTAGCGGAAAGAAAATGTAAAAAAAGCTGATGAAGTTGTCGGCAATTGTGCTTGGTCGAAATACGTGATTCCAGAGGAGAAATGCCATCGTCGAAGCCCAAAAGATCGAAATGAAACACAGAGGACTTGCTATCTTGTCTGCAAGCTGAAAACTCGAATGCATTGTTGAAGCCCAAATGCGAAAAGGAACCTGTAACGCCAAACCGAAACATCGACGCCTGGACGCCGCGCAAAATTGTGATGGCACAAAGTGATGAAGTTAGTGTAGAACGCGTAGCCCCAACATAATTGTCAATCTTCTTTCTACTCTTCATATCTAGGGCACCATTTCTCCACGCCGCTCGAAGTCGTTGAAAGGCTGGTCTATTATCAGAATCCACCACTTTTACGAGTTCGACATAATGACGAGCCAAGGTATCTTCTTGCTGTTCAAGACCTCGTCATAGTAAGACACCAAGTTGTTCAATTTTGCTGGTAGCCTCCACTGTGGCTTCTTCCTTCTTCTCCGTTTCGGTTACGCAAATGTGGGGGGAGGAGTCGTTCGTCTGGTGGGTAGGGGGCTGGGAGGACGCCAGGCTTGAGGGGGAGGTCTGCGGGGCGGGGAAGGATGTTGAGATGGTAGTTAACCACTTTTTGGGTAATAACTTCATATCGTTAGTACAAGGTCAACATATGGGAATGCAAAAAAAAAGAGTATATACCCCCAACAGCAAGATAAACGGTGGGATAGTAGCCGTATGCCTGCTTCTCCATCTCTCCTTTGTAGGTCGCCATGGCCTCATCTCGGGCTAGCTAGTTTAAGGCACTTATATACCGCGCCAGTTCGCGGATGTATTGAGTTTCGAATCGGGCTCCCCCATCGCATCGGAAGCGAAGATATTTGATCTATGTACTGTTAGATACTGCAAAATCAATTGATTTAGGATATGTACATACGGTGAACTTGGCCTTGCAATCAATCCCCATTCGGTCGGCCTCGACTTGTCTCTCTGGGATGGTCATCCAGGGATTCTTCTGGTAAAGAAGTTCGATTTCGTCAAACTGCTCTGGAGTCACTGACGAAGCCATTGTGAGAATTTGAGAAAACGGTGGCAATTGGGAGCAGGGCAACAAATTCTGGTTGTGAAATATCGGGCGTGGTTTGATGGAGATTACAAATTCGTGTAGGCTTAAGCAGACAGAGGGCTGGATTTTGGAGGGGGCCGCCTGAGTCTCGCTTAGAGCGGCCCCCTTGCTAGTAGTTCAACCCACACCTTGATAGCAAAACACCCCCAACCCATTCCTGGACCGGATTAGAGGTGTTATTTGAAAAGAGGAAGAAGTTATAAACTGGAGAAGCTTCCTTATATAGCGGAGCTGCTTGGCAATCCACTCAATGGCTGTGAATCGCAGTATCACCGCTTTCTGAACCTGTTTTGAGGTCTTCTCGATGCTATTCAGACAATCCGACTTCGAGAAGAAGTCTCAAGTCAAGCGATATTCCAGTAAGATCAATCATTCTATTATACTCTTTTAACCTTATAGAATAAAGCAAAGCTCTTATATATAGTTGTCTACTCCTTCGATTAGACAAAAAGTCTTAGAGCCTGTTTGGATTAGCTTCTTTAAGGGGATTCTTTAAGGGATTCTTTAGAGATTATTTTAGCGATTTATTTAAGAGATTCTTTTAAAGGATTAATATTAATCCGTTCGCCGACACACCTCTGTAGGCTTTAATCCACCCCTCTTTTTTATTATTAGTTATACCTTTCCACCCACCTACTCTCTCAACACTGTAACATACTCATAAGTATGGCGTCTCAAAAACCCTCTATGCCGAGCGACGATTCCGTTTCCGAGTACCTTCCTACTATTGAAGAAGTCGCCGCCGAACCAAGTAATATAAAGCGAAAGCGCGCCTTAAACCGCAAAGCACCCAAAAAGCCCAAGGCCTCTGCTAAAGCCCCCGACAAAGCCCCTACTCCTACGCCTACACCTTCCACCGCCCCCGAAGCCTCTGAAGCACCTACTCCTACGCCTGCCCTGAAACCCTCTAAAAAGGTCAAGCCTCGTATGCAATGGATAAGTGAGATGGAGGAGGCCCTTGTTGTTAAGGGACATATACAATTTATAGAGGGAAAAGGCACTGATACAGGTGGATTTAAGACAGAGGGATGGGCAGCTATTGTTGCGAGTACGCAAAGAGCATGCCGTAAGCCAGGCCTTGTGGTAGAGGTTAAGCATGTACGCAATAAATAGCAGGAGTATAAGGACTACTAGAAGACTTAGAGTATTTTAGAGGGAACTTCAGAGATGGGATAGAGCGCTGAGGAGGAGCTATATAAGGGAGACGATAATATATAGACTACTCTCGAGTAAGCATATGCTGAGATTCGTTAGTATAAGTACCACGTGCTTTACTACTGTAACGAGTTACAAGAGATCCTTGAAGGTGCGCAAGCTATTGGCAAAGGAGCTATCGCTAGCTCTCAACCTCCTTTAAGATCACGATCTGTAAGAGAGAGTGAGGGAGAGGAGTTAGAATCGGAGGAGGAAACAACCAAGGCTCTTGTAAGGAAGCGACACCGTATAGCTGTTGCACTAAAATCTATACTACAAAATGTACTTATTACGGAGATTACTAAGGAGTTGAAGTTACAAAGGGAAGCTTGGGAGGCAAAGGCTAAGACAAATTAAGAGAAGGTATATAAGATACTCTTAGACAAATTTGATAATAGGCTTACTACTAATTAATTAGCTGCGGCTTTTATAGTTATAGAGGTTGATGCTAAGGCTAGAAGCTTTCTCTTAATGCCGGAGGGAGAGAGAAGAGATAGATGGCTTAAGCTTTAGGAGGGTATTAGAGACTTCTTATAAGAGGAGAGGGAGAGAGTTTATTATGTAGCTAGCTATTACTCCTCTACTAGGAAACCATACTTCTCGTAATATACCTTGTAATCAACCCACATCTTCTCTGCTATTTAGTCTCTAAAGTGATCTATTAACTTCGAGGGCTTAACGTCTATAGGTGAGAGCGTAGGTGGAGTAATTATATCCTCAACCTCTAGGTTACTCGTCTCTTAGCTAAGGAGTATATCGGCCTTTCTACCCTCTCTTAATCGTACTAAATTGTAGAGAGCAGTAAGAGCAATAACAAGTAGAACTTAGGTTTCTACTAGAAACTCTAAGCCAAAAAGTATATAGTATTTCCTCTATAAAACCCCAAATATACGTTCTACCACGTTACGTAAAGCTATATACCGTAGGTTGAATAACTCCTTCACGTTTTTAAGCCTTAACTTTGCACGGGCTTGCTCTTTGAGACCATAGCGCGTAGATCGGTATAGTGATAGTATAGTATCGGTATTAGCGTATCCTGTATCTCTAAGCCAGTACTTCTCTTTTGGTGTAGTAAATCCATATATATACTTTACGTTGCGAAGTACGGCAGCATCGTAAGCTGATCCCTCCCACCCTCCTAATACATATAGGAACTCTATATTAAAGTTATATACTATAAGTACGTTTTGAGAGATCTCCTTCTTACGGTTCCGATATCTTAACTTATTATCCTCGGGCATATGTATCTTTATATACGTTCTATCAAGAGCACCTAGGCAATCCTTAAAGTATAGAAAGTACTTTAGATCGTCTGTAATCCGGCTTCCAAGAGGGGTATCGTATATAGGTAGTTGAATAACTTCAGCGTAGAGCTGAACAATTGCATCTAAGATCTCGTAAAACACTCTATTTATTATCTCTCCTAAATGACCAAAAGTCTCCTAAATCATGTGATTTGAGCTCTTATTATTAACCGTATATAAGAAGATAATTATCTTCTCTTTAAGGTACACTTGCTACGTTTAAGAGTCTCGTACACTTATATTATCGTAGATCTAATCCCATAAATCGTAGAAGGTTGAGAGGTTTATACAAAGTACTCGGTATATACGAGGATGGCTATTGCACTCAAGAAGCTCCTTCACATAGTAAGGTCCCTTAAGGCGATTCATACCAAGCGATTAAGGTGACTTTCGGAGGCTTTGCGAGGCAAGGAGAGTAAGTAAAAGCAGTAGAAGGCGATAGCGATCCTCCTCCTTCTCTTCTTCCTGGCGTATAGTGTTAAGAGGGGGTGGTGGTGGTATGCTTATAGATGTAGTTGTATTATATGTATAGAGCGAGGCTAAAGTAGCACCTAAATCGGGTAGAATTAACTTTGTATGTAGGATTATTTAATTTTAAATAATCTCTTAAATAATCCCTTAACGTATTGAATGTGTTTGGATTTAGAGATTCTTTAGTAAAAAATTAAATAATCTCTTAAATAATCCAATCCAAACAGGCTCTTAGTTCAAGAGGTATTCCAGAAAGATTATTTGTTCTATTGAACTGTTATAATCATGTGGAATAAAGTAAAGCTCTTACTTATACTTGTCTCCTCCTTCAATTAGACAAAAAGACTTAGTTCATGAGGTATTCCAGTAACCTTAGTCCTTTTAATATACTCTTCTAATCCTATAGAATAAAGTGAAGCTGTCACTTATAATTATCTACTCCTTCAATTTAAGAAAATCCTTTAGCTTTGAAACATATATTAGTAACTTCATTCATTTCTTATCTTCTCCAAGTTTTACCGGCAGTCTTTGCCTCAATCTTCTTTGGGTTCTCAAAAATCTCAGCAATTTACGTATCATTTTACCCATTTCCGGAGGTTACTGATTGCTATTCCAGCATTTCTGGTCTATCTACCCGTTTTAAAACTCTCAAAAAACAACTAGAAAGAATGCCCTGAGGCCTAACCATCTGAATTGTGTAATCTAAACTTATTCGGCATCTCCAATCGGCCCCTATGCAAACAAAATCTACCCTTGAACCCTTCTTGCCATGATTATTTGCCTTGAAACCCCCCGAAACATCTCTGGGATAGCCAAAGAGGCCTCCATATCGACCGGAGATTAGTTCTGAGAGCCCGGAGCTCTTGGGAGTATGGCTCGGAAAGGAGAGGGAGCAGCTGGGAGGCCATCAAAAGAGGCGATATAACCTCCTTGAGGAAGGTGAAAAGTACGGGGTCGGCCAAGCTGGTGGTGTCCGTGTTGAAGAAACTGTTGAAGGCGGACTGGTGGTTGAGGGAGAGGAGGTGGAGCAGCGGCGGCCGGGGCGAGAACTGGTGCTGGGAGGTTTGGGAGGGGAGCTGCTGGTCGTCGAGGTGGAGGAGGAGGGAATTGCCGGAGGACCAATTGCTCAATGGCTTCATAATGTTAGTATAAAGCTATATATCTTTTTGAAAATGAGAAAACATACAATGGATGGCCTCAGGTACATTGGCAAATGGTCTTTGGAGCATTTTGCTCATTTCAGACCTATACAAGGCCTTGGCCTGACCCTTGTGGGCTCCCGGAAGTCCATTTATGTACCTGGCCACTCTACGCGCATCCTGGGTGCATTCGTCTCCTCCTTGGCTCAAGTAACCCGAGTATGTGGTCTACTTACTGTCAGTTACCATGGAAAAGGATGTCTAGAGGATGTGCTTACAGTAAATTGGCCGATATCCAAGCCCAGACTTGCTGCCTCCACGCGTTGCTCCACAGGAGTCAAAAGAGGGTCTTTAGCAAATAGAACTTCAATCTTTCTGCGCATCTCGTCTGAAATAGGTTGCGAAGCCATGTTGATTGCTTATTTGTTACACTGTAAGATTGTCTGATTCGAAATATGTGTGCTACAAGCAAGCAGAAGAAAGGGAGAGACAAACGCTACGCTGCAAAAGCTGGAAATCCAGCAAACGAAAAGGCTGAGACAAGGCTATTACACTACAATCTGCTTGTCCGATTGGGTGCCGATTCTCCGAGAATATCTAAGTGAAATACTGTAACACCTTCATTTTCTTGCATTTGGGCTTGTATTAAGGGTGTTTTTCAGCACTTGTCCCTCACTTAGTAACATAATTATTGCAGATCTAGTGGTTTTAGGTTTTCAATGATGTATTTTGGCTGTAATCTGGGTCCAATCTCCTTCCTCACCAGATATTAAAAGGCCAAAGCCACCCAAGGACAAGGGAAATGAAAACAGATAGAATTCTAGGGTCCTGAGTGTAAAAAGAAAATGACAACGGTAATGGCGAAGCCTAAAACAACCTTCAACTGCTACTGCCGGGTCTCCTAGATGATTGCCAACCGAGTATGTACGACGAGACCAAGAGGGGTATCCGTGGTTGTGGCCAAGAGACATTTGTCTTTACTCCTTTCATTGTCTGGACCGCCTGGCCTCCGCGTCACGCCTATTCTCCTCCATAATATAAGCCTTGTACTCCGCATGTCGGTTCATGTAGAGGTGCATAACACCGCCGCCGGTCCAACTTTCTGTTACACCATAAACGTAAGTTTTGAACTAGTTGAACAGAATGAATGAAACATACCAGAGCCAATCGAGAGAGGAGAACCAGAGTCCCGAGGACGTTGTGGGCCAGCTCCTCGCGGAGCCATGCGCATGGCAGAGGGGTTATCATCCATCTCATCGTCAGGCGATGGAGAAGCTTGCGGACCCGCCATTCCTCCTGGGCGACGAGAACGACCCGATGGAAGGGCAGAAGGGGCAGAACCGGAAGCGGATGAGGATCCCATTTGTGCAGAAGTAGAAACAGCACTGCGAGAAACACGAGAGCGAACAGAAGAAGGCAGGCCCGATCCAGCTGAAGAACCAATACCTCCAGCAGCAGAGGCACCACGGAGAGTGCGTTGAGATGGCCCAGCAGAAGACGCGGAACCAACAACAGAGACACCAGCAACAAGTGTATTTCCAGCTCCAATAGCCGGAGCCGAAGCAGAAGAACCACCTTGCATGCCACCCATTCCACCCATACCATCAACTCCCGTGTATCCGGTGCTTTGCTTGTACACAGCAATAGCTTGTGACTTTTGAGGCTCGGGGAGGGCATTGATTCGTTTACGTTCGTCTCTGGCAGCTTTTCCATGAAGACCCTTTGTGTTGTGGTAGTTCCATGTCTTCTGCGTTGCAAGAGTTAGAATCTCACAGGAATTCGAAGTATTTGAAAACAGAACTTACTTGGAAGTCATCCAGGCTCATTCCTAGTCTCTCCGCCCAGTTCTTCTTCTCGACTTCTGTCATGAAAGGGTTCTGCTTGTACAACGAAAAAACCGCTGAAGTCGGCCTGGGGGTAGCAGTAGTGTCTGCCATTGCGATTTTTGTTGCTAGAGAAGGAGTTTTTGTAGATGCCGCGAGGTTTGTAGAGAGGTTGAGGGGTGGGGGAGAAGGCAAAAAAAGAGAAGTTCAGAATCAGTGGTTGAAGGTTATCTTTGTCACGGATTCGCTTTATTTTTAGCCGAGCCCACACTTCCATTGGCAAGTATTGAGGCCAGGGCACCGCCTTTCCCTACGTTTGGGACTAGGTCCCTGTCTAACCTACCTAGTTTGTGCCGGTACCACTAAAGCCCCTGTATCTTAAGCCCTAAAGGGCTTTCTGAGTTGCTATGCCGATATGCACTTCATTTTACGTTTCGTCCGTTCTCATTTCAGGCGACCTACGTGGGATTACAGTCTTGCCGCTTTTGGGTCTGTATATCGAAAGTTTCAGCACTTTTGGGTCACTTAGTAACATGATTATTGCAGTTTACCGCGGTCCCAGTTGCCCAATGGGTCTTTTCTTCGATTCTTCAAAGACTTCCAAGCCTATTCCGGCCGCATTACTGCAGCCCCAACGCACCAGAACTCCACGCACAGAAAACACGATATCATCCCCCAATTCCAAGCCCAACTCCAACTCCAACTCCCGGAATATCAAATGACTCTTGTTGGTTTGCCAGAGGAAGAGTCATTGGCCTAGGCGCTGAGGAGGAGGAGAATGGCGGCAGCCTCGGCGGCCTCCCGATAAGCAGCCTTAGCTGCATCTTGCTTGTTCTCTGGGAGGGCCATGACGCGGCGGAATTCCTCGCGGGCGAGGCTGCAAGCAGGTTCTCGAGTGTTGCACTCGGTCCAGCGATTCTACATTCAAAGGATTAGCGTTATTCAAAAGGGTTGGAATGATAGAATCGAAAGAACGATGTTACTGGAATAGCTCTCAAGCGGATGTTTTTCCCAAATCAAAAGAACGGACAAGAATGGACGAGGGATTTGGCTTATCCCAAAAGATTCGAGCAAGATCATTCAATCAAAGATCTTACTGGAATAGCTTCCACACCAATGGTTTTCCTCAAGTTAGAAGAATAGAAAAGTTCGGAGAAGGGATTTCATTACTCTATAGGGTAGAGATAATGCAATCACCAGAACTGAGAAGGAATTTGGTCTCTTGAATGGCACTCGAGCAAGATCATCGATTGAATGAAGTTAGTGGAATATCACTCAAGCTCATGCTTGCTCCCGAATTGAGAGAACGGACAAGAATGTAGAAGAGATCTGCTTATTCAAAATGATTCGAACAGCAAAATAAAGAGAACGCATTTACTGGAATAGCTTCCCAGCTGATGGTGTTTCTCGTTGCCAAAGAATGTACAAGGACGGACAAGTGATACGCTTTTCCAAACCAACTCAAACAGTAGAATAAAAAGAGTAAACTTACCCGAAAGGCAACCATGGTGGTATCCTCACCGGTCTCCTCCTTTACCTTCACACGTGCCTCCTCCTTCTTCTCCTCCGTACGGAACGGATCCTGGTTGTACATACGCCGAATGGCGATGATTTGGGCCTTCTTGAGCTTGGTGTTGGCAGGCATCGTCAAGATTTTGCAATTGTATGGTGAGTTGAAAGTCAGAATAGCTTCAAAAGTTGGTGTGCAGTGCACGTGAGAAATCTATGTATGGGCAAAGAAGAAAAGTTCAAATTTTGCGAGTAACTGGTGGTTGATATCACGAATTCGCTGTATTATTTATCCGAGCCGATTCCCAGCCACCGAGGCTACCCCGACACACCACGACCTCACAATTCCTTGTTCTAAAACCCAAACAAGGTTTTGTCAAGCTATAACCACGAAAATAGTATGTATGGTGATGGTTCTGGTTACTTTTTGTCTCGCTTCGAAGCGAGACAGCTTTAGGGGCCGTAGAGTCCGACGTTCAGCCGGTTGTCATAACGACGACTTTCACTGTGAATCACGTTTTGGGAGAGACTGGAAGGCACAAAGAAGATATTCAAGGCTGCTGGAAGTTGATAGAATTCTTGGAATTATCAACTAGGAGCTCAAGAACACCGTGGGGAAAAAATGAAAGCCAACTGCTTCCCAAATCTCCCAGCAGCAAGGCTGAAAGCTGGAATATGTACTCCGCTCCAGAGAGCTACCCACCGAGATCCCGAGCGAGGCTGCACCCAGACCACGGGTTAGGTATGGCCTCATTTTCGTGCTTGTTTTTGAGGTAACAGGCTTGAAGGGGTCATTCATTAGGAGGTCGCTTCGAAGCGAGACTCATGTGCATCCGAAGTGGTGCCGGTTGTCATATCAACAACTGCCTTTCACAGTGAGAAGTTGGGAGGCACAAAGAAATAGAAGATGGCACCAAGAATATACTGAAATGAACAGTGGGGTCTCTGAGATTACTTTTGTATGTAAGCACCCAAATTGCCACCGCAGCGAGGTCCATCCTTGACGTCAAGGCTGAATATCGTCGGAATAGTGGCTGCATGGAGCACGAGGCAAGACTGCCCACTTCCATCGAGGATCCCATCGTGGCTGCAACCTCTAAAATACTGGGGATGGCTTCATTTTAGCCTTCATTGAGATTTTGGGTTCCACAGTCATCATCTTGTGCATCAGGAGTTTGGTTGCTAAATTCTGTCATTGGTTCAGTTGTCTTGAGCTCTCATTGGCTCAAGAAGTGATGTTGACGTCCAAACACCTTTCAGTCGCTGAACATCCTTTCACAGTATTAAATGATGAAAGGATCAAAGAGATTCTGGGAAAGAAAGGCTGCCACGAGGATTTGGGGTATCTTGTGGTTCATTGGGAGGTTCGTGGGGGTCATGGGTGGCGGGGAAGGACGAGGCGGGGTGGGAAATGGGAGGTGTCGTGCTCAACACCAAAGATTGCCTGCTATAGTTGCTACTGCTTAATTCAATAGGTGCTGCTCCGCAAAGCCGCCAAAAGAGAAGAGAATGGGCTTTTGGTACGGTGACGAAAACCACCGAGCTTTGAGAAGCGTCGTGAATCAACACTACCAAAGCGAGTTTTACAACCCCTTGCTGGTGAAGGTGCTGGCAATCCATCGCGAGAAGCTCATGAGTCGAGGCACTATGGGAAATGAAAAATGGCGTGACTCGACGCCAAAAACTGCTGAAACAGGCTGGTCGTACCCAAATGAGCAAGTCATTCGCCGAAGCTACCAAATTGGCAGATAACAGCTTGCTTCGCCAGTAGCAAATTTAGAGAGCGACTGTGGCTATGTAGGGCATGAAGCCCTGGGCCCTGGAGTGTGGGAATGACAATTGCCGACTAAAGCAGCAGCAAGACTACCCATGGCGTGGACGATAACAGCTTGGCTTCCGATTCGTAGATTTGGAGAGGGCCGTTGGGTCTTGGAAATGAGGTTTGCCGACTAAAGCAGCAATGAAATATTACTTACTATCCCATTAGGTAAGGTGCTTCACGAAACTGGCAAAGGAAGAAACAATTGCTTCTATTCCCGTTTTTGAGTTGCAGTGAGCTCAAAATTTAGACTGAAAGACGTTGTCAACGAATAAAAAGCCCCCATGACGTAGAATATAGGTGGTGAAGCCGATATCGGCTCCCATTTTGTGAGATAATTCTCTGAATAACATTGAGAAGGCCCCAAAACAGGTTCAGGAAAGCGGAGATACAAGTGATTCACAGACTTAAGTGGGTATTTGCCAAGCAGTTAACTCTGATCGAAGGGTATATAACAAGCTGTCTCCTCCTGTTCGAAACCTCTTCTTCTTTCCAAATAACACCTCCAACCCAAATCAAAAACGGGTTGGGGGTGTTCTGCCATCAAGGTGGTCCCAGCTTGAAGGGGGCCGCCCTAAAAGAGATTCGGGTGGCCCCCTCCAAGATTTCAATCTTCTCCAAATCTCAACGGATACTGCACATCCAAAATCCGTTCCCCTCCTGCCCTTTTCTGTGACGATTTCCAAAGCTCTCGTTTCAAACTGCCAACCGCAAAATGCCTGCAATCCGAAAGACCAAATCGACCAAGAAAACTCCCAAAGCCGCGAAGAAGGATAGCGCAAAGTTAATCGACTCTCGCCGCGATGCAGTTAACCAGCTCTATGTTCAAGATCCCTCAATGAGCAAAGAGGACAGGATCGAAGCCCTCGAAGCCCATTTTGGCGAGGATTATTCTGGTGCCGATAAGAAGAAGCTGCGGGGACTCATGGTAAGATATCCCATTATCCAACCGTTTCAAATATTCTAATATCAATTAGGAGCACTGGTACGAGGCGAACACGAGATATTTTGATGTCGAAGCGGTTGCAGGGGCCCGGTACTCTCGTTGGTTAGACTCGCCCACTCCCTCGGACAAGAGATACATCATTTTCGCCGTCTTGAACCGATCCTGGCCAAGAAACAAGTCTTTGGAGGTGTCCGGAAAGATCTACGATTAATGGGTTGCTGCTGGCTCTACTGGGGCTATACAAACTTTCGTGGAGTCTGTTTTGGAAGAGGAAGCTGGCGAGGAACAAGCGGAAGCCATCTCGGGTGCAGTTATGAGTTGTCTCGAATACTATGATCAGGTATTTGCTATCCATGCAGGCAAGGCTGTGACCACAACTAATAATCGCTTAGGCTTAACTGGAAATAACCTTTACTCCTCTTCGAATACAGAATCTCATCAGCCTTTTTCGCAGTGGTCATTGTTCAACGTCAACTTGCTAGCCCTTCCTCTGCTGGACAATTCAATGTCCCATGGCGTCGGTTGGAGGCCGCCCAAGGCAATAACGGCAATGGCAAGTCTCAAGATCCCTATCGTTTCTTCAGCATTTTGCTAATCAATGTATCACAGGTTCCTCCTCCACATTCGGTGCAATTGGGACTCTTGTTTCGGAACAATTGGAGAAAAACCAACGTCGAATACGACCTCATCAGCCTTTTTCACATTTTCTCAATGGTCTTTTCTCCTATGTTCAACTTTTCCTTTTCTTCGACTTCCCAGTGGATTTTATGGGTGTGAAATTTACTTCAACCCTTGGTTTTGATGGAGGGCTTGCGATGGATATGGATGACTGGGTTTGCGTTTTGACATATGGGTGTTTACATTTTCGCTTTGGCTTTACGGTCCAGTGATTATTTTACTTTCCAGGATGGATGGATTTTCAAAGGACCGAAAAGTTAGTCTTGGCTGATCGTTTTACGTGGTAGAGAATTGAGATCTTGAAAATAACGTTCCTTATTTGTGATACCTGTGACACCTCTGAAGCCTTCCGGCACTTGCCATTTGGTCTATGTCCTGATTCTGAAGACGCAAGATCTTCAGCCCTTGTAAATATTCTGGCTGTAATGAATTAGAATTTTGACTCAATGGCTCCGTGAAAGGTCCGTTTAATTATATCCTTGTAAGTGGCTCAAGTCCTTGAGCACGGCTACCCCCTTCGTCTATTCTTACGTGGGAATCATACTGGAAGCCCAACATCAATTATTGGTTGCTGATGTGGGCTTTGACATTACATTGATGCTCTCTTTTTCCAGAAAAGAGATTAAAATACTCTCTGTTTCCGTTTCTTCTTTTCTCGGTCCCCTTCTTGCTTTGGGTTTTGGTGGTTGGCCTTTTCCATTTCCTGTTTATAGGGGCAACTGACTGTAATTTCAACAAAAAATTGAGATCCTGCCCAACAGAAAACCTGTAAGTTTGTACTCATTGTGATAGCAAGTTACTGATGAATGCTAAAAGTCCCCAAATAAAGGCCCGTATGCTAGAAAAGCGCAGGTTGAGGCAGGTCGCTTAAATATTGCCGGATAATTGTTTGTGGGGGCTTAGAATTGATCCAATAGGACAGCTTGTAAAGTAATAGCCTCACGAGAGCGTTCTGACTTCGTGGATATTGCATCGTGAGAAATCAAAGTTTCTACTTTTTTCTGCCGGAAAGCACCATAAAATACTAAATTGATCTCTATCTTTCACGACTGCAGAATGCCATCCATCACCGACAATCAAAGACGCCAGATTGAGGCGCTCTTTCAAAAGATGCCCTTCTTGAGCGACCGGGAGCTAGGAAGAAGAGCGGGCGAGATGGGTGTAGACCCAGTGAGGTTTGCTGTACGGGTCCCTCCTCGTAGCCCTTTATCTCAGTGACTAACAGCGAGTAGGCCACATATCAGCGATATCTTCGGATGGGTGGTTGCGATACCACGAAGAAGGTCAGAAATATTGTCCACTACGTTTACCACCTCCCACCACACCAACAAGCCGCAATGGCTACATATGTGAGAGAGATGGGGGTAGCGACTAGCGGACCGCATACAGCGGAGGATATTTCCCGTGCTGTCACTGGTATGAATTCCCAATCTCGTTCTCAAATTCATAACCTTTTGCTAACTCTACGAAGCAATCTGGCCACGAATGCTCGCTGGCAACGCCGCCGTTCCTCCTCCCCCGCAACAGCAACAGCAACAGCAGCAGCAGCAGCAGCAGCTCCCCCTCCAACCCCTCCAACCCCCCCAGCGACCACAACCGCAACCTCAACCGCAGCAAGAAGAGGAGGGCGATGAGAGAGAATACCTGCTCATCGACGCGCAGATGATGCTCTCTGAGTCAGTGCTACCCCACTGGCTACCTGTCACGAATCACGTGTACACGTGATGAGTGAAGACCAGGCGGCGTCCTGACAGGTTAAGCACTATCGGAATACCCTTATAGTAGATAAGGATCGGTTAGGCTAGCTAAGCGATCCAAGGATTTCATTATGTTGATCACGTGACGGACCGCTGGATCGCTAGGCGAACCAGCTCGTTGGATCGCCAGCTCGACGAGCGAGTTAGCTGCCTAGAGGAACGAAGGTTCTATATAAGACTGGCACGTCTGCTATTAGATAGGAGCTTCGTACTCAACTTTAGTTATTAATCTTATCATCTTATTTAACATCTTTAATACAAGTAACGAGTTCACTTCTAAGTAAACAACCCGGCACATTTATACTTCTTACTATATACTAACCTTCGAGACTTAGTCATCTTTATTTAGTTCGTTTAAGTTTCATTATACTTTAAGTACTAGCCTAGAAGTAAGATCGCTACTATGTTAGTAACCTCTTCTACTCCGAGAACCACCCTACCAAAGCCAGCTATAGACCCACTAGTTATAATAGTTACTACTCTTCGTAAGGAAGTAAAGCTCTCGATTCTAAAGCTGTTCAATAGCTTACCTAAGAAACTAGCCGAGTTCTTAATAAAAGCTTCCCTTTACTTAAACTTTTATTATACTTAGTTTAGAAACGAAACTAATTAGGTTATATAGTTGTCTACTCGTCTTAAAGGGGTAGCTTATAACTGGTTAGAACTATACTTAGAGGACTACTAGGTAAATAAAACAGCTAAGGGAAAAGTCTCTCTTTAAATATCTAAGAAGACAAGGGATTTATTTAGAAATGTTTAAGAGTTTAGGGATAGAATTAACTAGGCTTTTAAGGATGTTAATATAAAAAAGAAGGCAGTTAGAGCTTTATATATACTTAAGTAAAAAGGTTTAGCTACTAAATATACTTTATAATTTTAATAGTACTCTATATAGATAGGATAGAACAACGAAGTATTATATAAACAATTCTATTATAGGTTTAAAGATAATATAAAGGATAAACTTATATAAGAGGATTTTCTAGATACGTTGAATAAATTAATAAATAACGTAATTAAGATTAACAACTATATTTATAAAAGAAATCTAGAGAAGAAAGAAAGTTATAGTTACTAATATAGGAAGAGTAGATAAAAAGATTATAGAAACCTTATAGAAATCGATGCTACTTAGAAATCATAGGTTCTAGAGAAGGAATCTAAGAAAGAAAACTTCTAGAAGAGAGGACTGTCCTAGAAAGAGCGAAATCGTCGACGTAAGTAGAACTTATATTATAACTATAGTCTTCCTAGCTATAGAGTAAATAAGTATAGTAAGAAGAAAGACTCTAAAGGGAAATAAGCTAACGCTACTATCTAAAAAGAAGTAGCTTTACTAGAAAAAATCAAACTTATAAATAAAGAACTCGAGGCTAGAGGTTATAATACGTAAGTTAAGACAGACGCTATAGATATAACAGCAGATACTATATACTTATAGCTAAATAAAGGAATTAAGTTATAAGTTAGTAAGGTATAGGATACTAATAATAATAGAGATCTATTACTTAAAGAATATTATAATATATAGTTAGAAATAGATTATAAATTGCCTCTTTAGATAGAATATAAATTACTACTATTAATAAGTTTATTAGAGTCGTCGGAATCGATATCCGACTTATTAGAGGTAGATCTAGGAATATATAAGCCTAAATAAGACGAAATATAAGTATTTATTAGAACCTTTAAAAGAGGGAATAGATAGGTATATATAGAAAACTAGAAACCTGATTTCTAGAGCTTATATTCTACTTAAGGAATTAACCCTACTATTTTAACTACTTATAAAATAGTTTAGAATAAATAGGATAGAATAACTTTAGTAAGCCTTATTATTAAAAGGGAAACTATTAAATTTAAAGAACCTAGACTAAAATAAGCAGTATCTAATAAGCTATCTAGTATACCTAAGATAGAAGATATTTAGATAGTCGTAGATATATAAGAAGAAACTAGCTTATAGTAATAACAGGGTTCTAACGACTTTATAAGACGCTCTAAACCTAGTTTTTTAGGTACACTACTTAATAATAAGGAAGCTATACTAGAAATAGGAGGCTAATATACTATAGTCGCTTTAATTAGAAAAGTTGAAGTAATATTTTAAGAATTAAGAAATAGAAAATTATTTAGTATAATCTTCTAAGAGATAAATAAATATAATATAGATTAAGAAACAGAGTTAGTATAAAGAGAGCTCTACTAACCGATAATTAGAGAATTAAACGCTACCTCTAGAGAAAATCAACTTATAGTAATAGCGAAGATAAGAGGAAAGGAACTCTAAGTCTTAATTAATTTAAGAGTAATAGGCAATTTTCTTTCCCTAGTAGCTTAGAAGAAGCTAAACGTCCTAATTAAAGGTATAAAGCTATACTACTTAGGAGTAGTTAATAGAATAGACGTTATATACTAGGATAGAATTATTAATTAATAAACTATTCTAATAAAGATTACTATTAAAGGACACTACTTAGATATATAATTTAATATTATTAAAATAGGAAGTAAGGAAGTGATACTTAGTATACTATAGATTAGGGAATATAATCTAGATATTAATTAGAAGGCTTAAATAATAACCTTTAGTTAATATAATTATATAGGTTTATAATTATAACTATAAAGCTAGAACAAGGTTAGCACCACCTCTTCTAAGACGCTAGGATACCTAGCTCAGGGTCCTCTACAGGTTAGTAGGACAGCTGATAACGAAATACCTATATAGTATAGAGAATTTAAAGCTTTGTTTAAAAACCTAGAAGACTTATAAGCTTTACTAGAACATTACTTATAAGATTATAAGATTAAATTAAAAGAGGATTATTACCTCTTAAAGTAGAAGCTTCGGTTATATAACTAGAAAAGCCTATAGAAGATAGAAAGTTATATAAAGGAAGGTATTAAGAAGAGATATATTAGAAAGTCTAAGTTACTAATTATCTTAAATATACTTATTATTAAGAAGAAAGATAATCTAGATAAGAGAGTATATATTAATTACTAAGAAGTAAATTATACTATAGTTAAGGACGCTTATCTACTACTACCTAGCTAGTACTTATAGGATAAGTTAGATAAGGTAGTACGATTTATAAAACTAGATTAATAAAACGCTTATAGACTTATATAAATAAAAGTTAGAGATGAATAGAAGATAGTATTTACCTTACTATCAGGCCTTTATAAGTATATAGTTATACTATTTAGACTCTATAACGTACTAACTATATATTAGAGATAAAATAATAATATTTTAAGAGATCTTCTAAGAGTAATAGTAATCTATTACCTAGATAATATATTAATCTTCTTAGAAAAAGAAAAAGAATATAAGGAATATATTAAAGAAGTTTTATAATAACTTATAAGAGTAAACTCTTAGTTAAAACTCTTAAAATATAAGTTTAAAGTAACTTAGACCCTTTTCCTAAGATAGGTATTTAGCTTAGAGAAAATAGAAATAGATTTAGTAAAGATCTAAGACATCTTAAACTAGAAGTTACTAGAGAATATAAAAGATATATAGTCCTTTCTTAGATTTATAAACTTTTACTATCTATTTATCTAAGACTATATAAAGATTATTAAACTAATATTAGAACTAGTTAAAAAAGCTATTAAGTTTATATAGAATAAATAAGTAAAGGATTCTTTTTAGAAAATTAAAGCAAAGTTTATAGAAAAACCTATTCTATACGATTTTAATATAGATAAGCCTAGTACAATCGAAATAGACGCCTTAGACATAGTAGTAGATACGGTTCACCTATAGCTAAATAATAAGAGAAAACTTATACCTATTATATATTATTCTAAGATATTCAACCTAGTATAATAAAACTATAGCATCTTTAATAAGGAATTACTTACTATAGTATTAGCTTTAGAATACTAGAGAATTTATTTATAGTTAGTAAAATACCTAGTTATAGTTTTATCTAACTATAAGAACCTTAGAACATTTATAATAACTAAGGAACTTACGACTAAGTAATTAGTTAAATAGTTAAAGATATTAGAAGGATTTAATATTATTATTTAATATATAAAAGGAACGTTAAATACTTAAGCTAATACTCTTAGCTAGAAACTTAGATATAAGAGAGATAAAGAGTATAAAAGGATTATAATCTTAAAAACTCTTAAAAATAGAGACTTAGTACCTACTATATATAAAATAGTAGTAATAAATAATATATAAATAGATAAAATCTAGAGTATATATAAGGGTTATAACTAATACGTAAAAGGGAAACTATAGGTTCCTAGCTTATATATAAAAGAATTTATATAAGAATACTATACTACGTCTACTTATAGTTACTAAGGAGTTTATAGAACTCTCTAGAGAATAAGATAATACTACTATATTAATCAGTTATCTACGATAGTTAAGGAAGTAATAGTAGAATATAATACCTATACTAGGAATAAGGCTTCCTACTATACTCCTTATAAATAGATAAACACTACTCTAATACTATAGATACCTTAGAAATTAATATCTATAGATTTTATTATTAAATTACTAAAATCTAAAGATCTAATAATAAGAGTTAAATATAATATAATCCTAGTTATTATAGAATAACTTACGAAATATATAATCCTAATAGTATATATAGAGTTAAGTATAGCTAAGAAATTAGTATTTACATTCCTTAGAGAAGTAGTCTTAAGATATAGACTACCTAAAGAAATACTCTTAGATAGAGATAAGCTCTTTATCTTAAAATTTTAAATTACTCTTATAAAACAATTAAGTATAAAAAGAAAGCTTTCTATAGCTTTCTACTCTTAAATAAATAGAGGAAACGAATAAATAAATTAAGTAGTTAAAATATACCTTTATTATTATATAAACTACTAGTAAGATAACTAGGTAGAACTACTACTCTTAGTATAGTTCGCTTATAATAGTTTAGTAATAAAAATAATACTTATTATACTATTCTATACTAATTTTAGATATAAATTAATAGTATATTAAAAACCACTATCTATAACTATTAATAATCAACTTACTCGTATTTAGGTCTTAAAAATCAAGAGTCTATATAAGAAACTTATAAAGGACTTATAATTTATAATAGAAAGAAATATATACTACTATAATAAACGACGTAGTTAAGAGCTAACGCTAAAAAAGAGAGATAAAGTCTACTTAGTATAAAAGAATATTAATATAAAAAGACTAAGTAATAAACTAGATTATAAAAAACTAAGACTATTTAAAATTAAATAAGTTAAAAGACCTTTAAATTATAAATTAGTATTACTAAAGATAATAAACATCTACCTAGTATTCTATATATCCCTACTCGAACTAGCACTACTAGGAGCACTACTAGCTCTACTTATAGAAATTTAACTAGTAAACCTAAACACTAAGTATAAAGTTAAGAGGATTCTTAACTATAGACTTATTAGAAGATAGGTTAGATATTTAATAAAATAGTTAGATTACCTATATTTAGAAAATACTTAGGAACCTAGAAAAAACATTAGCTAGTACTTAGAGGAACTTTAGGAGTTCTACTATTAAAACCTAAGTCTACGTATATTATATAGTTAGTAGGAAAGGACGTAAGAAAGGCTAGGTCGAGGCCTAGAGCGAGGGCCGGGTCGGAAACGTTAGGCGTAGGAAGGGCGGCTAGCCTAGTAGCCTCTTCTTCTATCTGCTTCTTTTCTTCCTTCTTCTTCTTTTCCTTTCTTTCTAATTCTTTAGTAGTATCTAGCTCTTTAAAGGAGTTAAGATCAGCTACTATTATTCTCTGCTTCCGGGTATAAAGTAGCTTCTTCTACTTATTAACCTAGAGGACTTTTATTATAGCCTTATTAGCCTCGTCCTCTAGTTATTAGATCTAAGTATCTATAGACTCCTAATCTTAAATAGTTAGTATATAGTTTACCTTATAAATATTATAAGTCTTACTATTCTTTATATAATAACTATAGTAATTTAGACTTTTATCTTAAGAGGCGATATATTTATTTATAAAACTAGCTTTTAAATATTAAGTATAGAGTATTATTTTTATTCTAGATAAGTTAATTTCTTTTCTAAGAGTAATATACTTAGTATATTTTATTAAACAATCAGATAGTATAGTAAAAAGAGAAGAAGGCTACTAGCCTTCTAACGATATTTCTTAGGTTATACTTAAGTATAGAGATATACTAAGCTAAGAAGAGGATAGTATTACGAATTACGTATATACGTGATAAGTAAAGACTAGGCAGCGTCCTAATAGGTTAAGCACTATCGGAATACCCTTATAGTAGATAAGGATCGGTTAGGCTAGCTAAGCGATCTAAGGATTTCATTATGTTAATTACGTGACAGACCGCTAGATCGCCAGCTCGATAAGCGAGTTAGCTGCCTAGAGGAACGAAGGTTCTATATAAGACTAGCACGTCTACTATTAGATAGGAGCTTCGTGCTTAACTTTAGTTATTAATCTTATTATCTTATTTGACATCTTTGATATAAGTAACGAGTTCACTTCTAAGTGAACAACCCGGCGCATTTATACTTCTTACTATATACTAACCTTCGAGACTTAGTCATCTTTGTTTAGTTCGTTTGAGTTTCGTTATACTACTATCTACTGAATAAGATAATAGAAATCACCTCGGCAGCGGTCTTCAAGACTTGTAGCACTCCTCGGATCTAGAAACTCTTTACCTTCGCTACCACGGCTTCTGACCAGCAAAATCATTCGGGACGGAAGGACTATCTTAGAAGACCGTTGGGTTGTCTGTGATAGGCCGTGGTAGCAAGGCGGAGTTCTTTTTCCTTAGAGGTATAGAGGCTAAGGATGCGGTGGAATTTTGTGGTTTTGTAAGGGTTTTTAAGCTTTAAAGCGTAACTTTAGTTAGAGAAACTAGGGAAATTGAAATCAAAGTTATGAATCTCGTATAATAACCTTCGTATAACTGTAATTATAATGTTCCGCGAGAGAAAGAACCTAGTACTATTCTATCTCTGAATAAACTTTTGTCTAAATGCCTTTATATTACTAAATTTTGTTAACCAAATGAATAACTTTTAATAAGCGAAGCACTTTACGAGAGAATTGAGAGAAAAACCTAGTAAATTCAAAATAATCTTTAAACAAACCTCTTACTTATAAATCTAATTACCGAAGGAAATAGCAAAAGCTAAAGAGACGACCTGCTTTATAGGAATATAATTTAGATTCCTTCTTATTTTATAAAGTATTTTCATTTCTTCTAATTCTGTTCTACTAGAAGAAGTAAAGAGAAAGAAAGTACTTACTTTATAAGAAAACTATATGAACTTCTTTTTATATTATAAAGTATTCTCGTCTTTTTCAATTCTATTATACTAGAAGAATAAAAAAATAAATAAAAAATAACTTACTTTGAAAGAAGGAAAATTAACTTAATTCTAAAGTTGTAAAACCCCTTTTCCTTTTTGACTCGATTATACTAACTAGATAGATGAAAAATGTAAGTTGAGTTGTTTTACGTAAATCTTACTCTAGATTTCTCTAATTCTCATAAATTTCTTCAACGGATGTTTAAATTTTAAGCTGTAATCTATAAGAGAGTTTAAAAAAGAATAACTAGTATCCTAATTTACGGGAATAATTAGCAATCTTCTATTACGGCATCCCGTATACGGCATCCCAAATTCACCAAAGGCTAAAAACGACTAAATCGTAAATCGTAAATCGTAAATCGCAAAAGTTAAGTATTTATACTATAGCTAGAGTAGAACTCCCTCCTAAGACATATTATAAATTATAAATTATCTCTTATCTTCTTCTAGCTCTACTCTCTTATTCTTCCTAGCTCCTATCTCTCTCTTTCTCTTAAGTAATAATTAATAAGGAAGAAGGAAAGAGGGAGAAGAAGAAGAGAGGAAGGTAAGCAAACATTTCAGAGGCCCGGGGGAAAGTTTTTCCTAGCGTAGGTAAGAGGAGTTTAAGTAAACATATCCCGCCTTCTTTCTCTTTCTCTCTTATTTATCAATAATAAGAAAGCGATATAATACGATAGTGAAAATATAATACGATGCGATAGTAGGTACGCTAGCTCGTAATAAGCTACGTACTGCTACTTATCGCACTATCTATATACGTGATGTCTACTATTCTTACTCTCTAATTAGCCTACTGTAAAAGAACCCACTTGTCGATAGCTTTGAAGCTGTAGACTAGAGAGAGAGAGAGAGAGAGAGAGAATTTAATATTAAAAACATTCTATTTCCTACTTATTAAAAGTGACACTTTGCGATTTGCGATTTCCGTTTTACGATTTAGTCGTTTTTCGCCTTTGGTATATACGAGACGCTCTACGTATATACCAAAAGTCGGAAACGACTAAATCGTAAATCGTGAATCGCAAATTATAAATTATCACTTTTATATAACGTGGTTTATCACCGAGTCGGACATATCACCGAGTCGGACACTTTTCCCCATATTCTACCCTACTAACTTTGACACGCGTTTTCTCAACTACTACAAATGGAAATTCAAACCAAAGAAGCACGAATCATTCTAGCTATCGAGGCTATTCGAACGCCTAAAAAACTAAGCCAACGCTCCGCAGCAAAGATTTACAAAGTACCACTTTCGACCCTCTCCGACAGAATAGCTAGCTGAACCTACTGCCCTAAAAGTAAGGCTAATAGTCTTAAGTTGACTATATTAGAAGAGGAGGTGATTTCTCGGAATATACTTAAGCTAGATTCTAGAGGGTTTACACCGTAGCTAGCTAGTGTTGAAGATATAGCTAATTTTATCCTAGAATCAAGGGGGGTAGGACGTGTTAGTAAGCTCTAGGCCTATCGATTTATACAACGATAACCAGCTCTTAAGACGCGTTTTAATCGTGTTTACGATTTCTAAAGAGCCTTATACGAAGATCCTAAGCTAATTAGCACGTGGTTTCGACTAGTAGAAAATATAAGAGTAAAATACAGGATTTTAAACTACGACTTCTATAACTTCGACGAGACTAGGTTTATAATAGATATAATCTACGCTATAATAGTTATAACCTACGTAGATCGACGTGGCAGAGATAAGGTAATTCAGCTAGAGAATAGGGAATAGGCTACAGCTATTACCTATATTAATAGTAAAGGCTAGAGTTGTAACAGCAAGGCAGGAATAGAGTAGAGAAGTAGTCTATTCGTAGTTATTAACGCGAAAACTAAGGTAAAGAGCGAAGACAGCTCTAAACGATGCTAATATACAGGATTCTGCCAGGCGGTGAGGAGTCACGTGTTAGGTCTGAAACCAGAACTGCTACAGTCTTAAACCAGAACTGTTATAGTAGTGTTCCTCTATTCTTAGTAGTTTAGGAGAAGAATTATCTTACGAACTAGTATACCGACGGCGGCCTCCTACCTGACTAGGTTATTAAACCGATAAGCAATAGGTAGATAAATAATAAGACAGGTCTAGAATAGTTAAAACACTTTGATAAGTATACTACTACTCGTATAAAGAGGCTATATCGAATACTTGTTCTTAATAGGTATAAGAGTTACGAATCGGCCGAGTTCTAAGAATACTATAAGATATATAATATTATAACTCTTAGACTACCTCTCTGTTACGAATCACGTGTGAGTATGTGATAAGTGAAGACTAGGCGGCGCTCTAATAGGTTAAGCACTATCGGAAACTCTTATAAAGAGAGATCCTTAAAATAGCTAAGCGATCTATAGATTTCTTTTAGTAAGAAGTATTACGTAACCTAGTCGCCTAAGTCGCCTGAGTCGCCTGTCGACTGAAGCGATCAGGGCGAGCGACTAGAGCGACTGGAATAGGAGACTATAGTTCTATATAAAGACTAGCACGTCTACTCTTAGATAGAAGCTTCGTGCTTAACTTTAGTTATTAATCTTATTATCTTATTTAATATCTTTAATATAAGTAACGAGTTCACTTCTAAGTAAACAACCCGGCGTATCTATACTTCTTACCTATATACTAACCTTTAAAACTTAGTTACCTTTGTTTAGTTCGTTTAAGTTTTGTTATACTTTAAGCACCTGCTTAGAAGTTCAGTCGCTATAGCCCTAGCAACTCTCGCAGCAGCTAGCCCGAATACTAGTCGAGTTAACGTTGTAGGCACATCTGGAAGTGCGACTAGAAGAACACCTGCTAGTATATAGTTAACTAGGAATAATAATAATATTAGTATACTGAATACCCCTGAGCCTTATAAGATCGAAGCACTTAAGTCTATTAAAGTTAAGATACTAGATATATATTATAGGAAGCGAAAGGAACTCGACTTATTTCTTCTCTAAATAGACATCTACTTTAACTTTAACTCTAATAAGTTCAAAAGTAATTATAACTTATAAACTATCTTTACTATCTCCTACCTTAGGAGATTAGTATTAGAATAGGCCTAGCTATACTTAGAGGACTTCTTTAAGAATAAGAATAAAGATAGAAAGATAGAATTAACTAAGATTATATTTAAATCTTAGAGAGGATTTAAGACAACTATTAGGAAAGTTTTTAGAAACTTTAATATAATCTAAACAGCTATATATAAGCTTTTAGAGTTATACTAAACCAGATTAGTAATAGATTACGCTAATGAATTTCAACGTTATAAGACGAAGTTAGAATAGAATACTATTACTCTTATAGAACTCTTTTATAGAGGATTAAAAGTATATATTTATAAGGAAATAGCTAAGTAGAATATATAGTTCTTAACTATTATAGGTATAATTAAGGAAGTTATCTAATTAGATAACTGCTTATATAAATTTAGAAAGAGTAACCCTAAGTATAGAGAAAAGAGTAAAGGGTTAGAGAAGTAGAAGTACTCTTATACTAATAAACATAGTAAGGAGGTAAACGTTATATAGAAGAAAACCTTTCTAAAGAAAGAAGGACTTTTCTAGGAAGAGCGAAATCGTTGATATAAGTAGAACTTATATTATAACTATAGCCTTCTAGGTTATAGAGTAAATAAGTATAGTAAGAAGAAAGACTCTAAGAGAAAGAAATAAATTAATACTACTATTTAATAATAGGTAGCCTTAACTAATTATATTAAACTTATAGATAAGGAGCTTAAAATATAAGAATATAGAACCTAGATTAAAAATAATAAAGGAGTTAGTAGTATTTAAGATACTAATAACTATAGAGATCTACTTCTTAAAGAATATTATAATATATAATTAGTAATAGAATCTAAGTAACCTCTTTAAGTAGAATACGAATTACTACTATTAACTAGTTCTTTAGAGATATCGGACTTATCTTCTAGTTTAGAAGGAGAAATAAGAAATAAAGACTCTAAAGTTAGAGAAACTTAAGCTTTTCTTAGAACCTTTAAATAAGGAAATCAATAGATATATATTAATAACTAGAAACTAGACTTCTAGAGTCCTTATATAATATAAGAAGTTAACCTAACTATCTTAATAATATATATAGTTATAAGTAATAACCTTAAAATAATAACTCTAGTTAGTCTAATTACTAGATAGAAAACTATTAAAGAGAAAGAACTAGAACATAAACAATAACTAGTTAAAAAACCTAGCTACTCTAAAGTAGGGGATATATAGAGAATATATAATATTTTAGATAAGATTAGTATATAGATATAGTAAGTTCTAATAGGATTTAAAAGACGAATTAAAACCTCTTTTCTTAGAATACTACTTAAAGATATTATATTAAAGGAATTTAAGTAATATATTATAGTTATATTAATTAGAAATAATAAGCTAGTATTTAAAAAATACGACTTATAATAACTATTTAGTATACTATTCTAAGAGCAAAGGGAGCTTAATATAACTAGATAGGCTAAAACAGAACTAGAAGAATTATATAATCTATTAATAAGAGAACTATAGTTTATAGAAATAGTATAGGAAATAATAGTATAATAAATACGATATAAACTAAGTCTAATCTTAGACTAATTATTATAGAAACGGTTTAAAGGAATATTACTAGAACCTACTAAAATAGTAGAATATTATTAGATATATAAAGTAGTATTATTAGATAAAGAAGAAGTAGTATTCTTTCCTTAGTCTTAGATTTAGATAGTTAAGAAAAAGAATTTAAAAAACTATATATTTAAGGTTTATTATATAAAACTAGAGATAAGTATACTAGAAGCTACTTTAGATTATTTATATATAAGAGAACTATAGTTTATAGAAGCTATTTTAGAAACTAGTTATAAATAGATCTAATATAATTATAAATAAATACTAAAGTAATTTATAAGAGGAATTCCTAAAACTATAAGAATTATAGAATATAGATTAGTATATAAGGTAGTATATACTAATAAAGAAAGAGTAAGATTCTTTCTATAGTATAAGAATAAGAAGAGAAAGAATTATAATCAAGAAAATTAATCTTTTAAAGTCTAATATATTAAAGTAAAATTAAATACTACTTTAAAAGAAAGATAGTTAGTAATAACTATAGAAATAAGAGGGAAAAAGTTATAAGTTATAATAGACTTAGAGGTAATAAGTAACTTTATCTCCTTAATAGCTTAGAAGAAGCTAAATATTTTAATTAAAGAAATAAGACTACATTAACTAAGAGTAGTTAATAGAATAAATATTATATATTAAAATAGGATTATTAATTAGTAAACTATTCTAATAAAAGTTAATATTAAAGAATACTACTTAGATATATAATTTAATATTATTAAAATAAGAAGTAAAGAAGTAATATTTAATATACTATAGATTTAGGAACATAATCTAGAAATCGACTAAAAAGCTAGAATAATAACTTTTAGTTAATATAAATATAAGAGTTTACGTTTATAACTTTAAAGCTAGAACAAGGTTAACGCTACCTCTTCTAAAGTACTAGAACACCTTACCTAAGGTCCTCTATAGGTTAGTAAGAAAGCTAATAATAAAATACCTATATAGTATAGAGAATTTAAAGCTTTATTCGAAAACCTAAAAGACTTATAAGCTTTACTAGAATATTACTTATAAGATTATAAGATTAAATTAAAAGAGGGTTATTACCTCTTAAAATAGAAGCTTTAGTTATATAACTAGAAAAGCTTATAAAGAATAGAAAGTTATATAAAAGAAGGTATTAAAAAGAGATATATTAGAAAATCTAAGTTACTAATTACTTTAAATATACTTATTATTAAGAAGAAAGATAATCTAAATAAAAGAGTATATATTAACTACTAAGAAGTAAATTATACTATAGTTAAGGACGCTTATCTACTACTACCTAGCTAATACTTATAAGATAAGTTAAGTAAGGTAGTATAATTTACGAAATTAGATTAATAAAACACTTATAGACTTATATAAATAAAAGTTAGAGATAAATAGAAGATAGTATTTACCTTACTATTAGGCTTTTATAAATATATAGTTATACTATTTAGACTTTATAATATATTAGCTATATATTAGAGATAAAATAATAATATTTTAAAAGATCTTTTAAGAGTAATAATAATCTATTATCTAGATAATATTCTAATCTTCTTAGAAAAAGAAGAAGAATATAAGAGATATATTAAAGAAGTTTTATAATAACTTATAAAAGTAAACTCTTAGTTAAAACTCTTAAAATACAAGTTTAGAATAACTTAGATACTATTCCTAAGATAGGTATTTAGCTTAGAGAAAATAGAAATAGATCTAGTAAAGATCTAAGACATCTTAAACTAGAAGTTACTAGAGAATATAAAAGATATATAGTCCTTCCTTAGATTTATAAACTTCTACTATCTATTTATATAAGACTATATAAAGATTACTAAACTAATAATAGTACTAGTTAAGAAAGCTATTAAATTTATTTAAAATAAACAGGCTAAGGACGCTTTTTAAAAGATTAAAGCCAGGTTTATAGAAAAACCTATTTTATATAACTTTAATATAGAAAAACTAAGTATAATTAAAATAGACACTTTAGATATATTAGTAAGTATAATTTACCTATAACTAAATAGAAAAGGAAAACTTATATCTATTATATATTATTCTAAAATATTTAACCTAGTATAATAAAACTATAGTATCTTTAATAAGGAATTACTTACTATAGTATTAGCCTTAGAATACTAGAGAATCTATTTATAGTAAGTAAAATACTAAGTTATAATTCTATCTAACTATAAGAACCTTAGAACGTTTATAATAACTAAGGAACTTATAACTAGATAGTTAGCTAAATAGGTAGAAATATTATTATTTAATATATAAAAGAAACGTTAAATACTTAAGCTAATACTCTTAGCTAAAAACCTAAATATAAGAGAAACAAAGAGTATAAGAAGATTATAATCTTAAAAACTCTTAAAAATAGAGATTTAATACTTATTATATATAAAATAGTAGTAATAAATAATATCTAAGTAGATAAAATTTAAAATATATATAAAGGTTATAACTAGTATATAAAAGGGAAATTATAAGTCCTTAGCTTATATATAAAAGAATTTATATAAGAATACTATATTATACCTACTTATAGATACTAAGGAATTCGTAGAACCCTCTAGAGAATAAGATAATACTACTATATTAATCAGTTATCTATAATAGTTAAAGAAGTAATAGTAGAATATAATACCTATACTAGGAATAAGGCTTTCTACTATACTTCTTATAAATAGATAAATACTACTCTAATATTATAAATATCTTAGAAATTAATATCTATAGATTTTATTATTAAATTACTAAAATCTAAAGATCTAATAATAAGAGTTAAATATAATATAATCCTAGTTATTATAGAACAACTTATAAAGTATATAATTCTAATAGTATATATAGAGTTAAGTATAGCTAAGGAATTAGTATTTACATTCCTTAAAGAAGTAGTCTTAAGATATAGACTACTTAAAGAGATACTCTTAGATAGAGACAAGCTCTTTACCTCGAAATTTTAGATCGCTCTTATAAAACGATTAAGTATAAAAAGAAAGCTTTTAACAGCTTTTTATCTTTAAATAAATAAAAGAAACAAATAAATAAATTAAGTAGTTAAAATATACCTTTATTATTATATAAACTACTAGTAAAATAACTAAGTAGACCTACTACCCTTAGTATAGTTTGCCTATAATAGTTTAATAATAGAAATAACACTTATTATATTATTCTATACTAACTTTAGATACGAATTATTAGTATACTAAGAACCGATATCTACGACTATCGATAACTAGCTCGCTTATATTTAGGTCTTAAAAATTAAGAGGTTATATAAGAAACTTATAAAAGATTTATAGTTTATTACTAAAAGGAACGTATACTACTATAATAAACGACGTAGTTAGAAGCTAATACTAAAAGAGAGAGATAAAGTCTATTTAGTATAGAAAAATATTAATATAAAAAGACTAAGTAATAAACTAGATTATAAAAAACTTAGACTATTTAAAATTAAACAAGTTAAGAGACCTTTAAATTATAAACTAGCGTTACTAAAAATAATAAACATCTACCTAGTATTCTATATATCTCTACTTAAACTAGTACTACTAGGAGTACTACTAGCTCTATTTATAGAAATTCAACTAGTTAATCTAAACGTTGAATATAAAGTTAAAAGAATTCTAAACTATAGGATTATTAGAGGTAAGATTAAGTATTTAATTAAATAGTTAGATTATCTATATTTAGAGAATACTTAGAAATCTAGGAAAAATATTAACTAGTACTTAGAGGAACTTTAAGACTTCTACTATTAAAACCTAAGATTACCTATATTAGGTAATTAATAGAGAAGACCTTAAGGAAACTAGGATCAAGACCTAGGTTGAAAGCAGGGTTAGAAGCGATAGAGGTAGAGTAGACAGCTAGTCTAGCAGCCTTCTCTCTCCTTTCCTTCTCTTCTTTTTCTTTTTCCTTCTTCTTCTTAGCCTTATCTAGCTTCTAAAGAGTACTAAGTCCTCGACGAAGCATCTATTATTCTCGCTTATTAAGAAGACGTTACTACGCTCGAAGACGGAGAACTTTTAATATTACTTTCTACTAGGCCTAAAAGGCCTTTTCTTAGGCCTGATAGGCTATCTCCTTCTTAACCCGTAGACAGCGTTTCTACACGTTAAGAGATTCCTATTCAAAAGTTAAGAGTATTCGATTTTACTTCTTAACATTATAAGTTTTACTCTTCCTAGTATACTTAGAACATTTCTTACCCCTAGTAATAGATATATATTAGCGGCTAGACGTAGAAGTAAGACAGCGAGTATAAGAGGACATTTTAGATCCTACTCGATTAATATAGAGAATGTTATTAATACGATTTTGTTTAGTTTATCTTTTATAGATAGTGTTATTAAAAATATTATAGTAAAAGAGAGCTGATAGCCTTCTAACGGTATTTCTTAGGTCGTACTTAAGCGTAGAGACACGCTAGGCTAAGAAGAGAATAGTATTACGAATCACGTATAAGTATATAATAAGTAAAGACTAGGCGGCGCTCTAACTGATTAAGTACTATCGGAAACTCTTATAAAGAGGGATCCTTAGAATAGCTAAGCGATCTATGGATTTCTTTTAGTAAGAAGTATTACGTAACCTAGTCGCCTAAGTCGCCTAAGTCGTCTGTCGACTGAAGCGATTAGAGCGAGCGACTAGAGCGACTGGAACAGAAGACTACAGTTCTATATAAAGACTAGCACGTCTGCTATTAGATAGGAGCTTCGTACTTAACTTTAGTTATTAATTTTATTATCTTATTTAATATCTTTGATATAAGTAACGAGTTCACTTCTAAGTAAACAACCCGGCGTATCTATACTTCTTACTTATATACTAACCTTTAAGACTTAGTCACCTTTGTTTAGTTCGTTTAAGTTTCGTTACACTCTCTACTCGTCCTATCTAACCTAGCTACTCGATATTAGGTGCTTTAGTATCTTAAAACGAGTATACGATCGGTAGATTAAGAAGTTTATTAAGGCTTATATTAACTATATTATAATAGTAGAGTTCTTTCTAGTCTTTATAGTAGTATATAAGGAATTAATAATAGTCTAAAACGCTTAGGCTAGATTTTATAGAGCTGGCTTAGTACCTTTTAACCTATAGGCTATGATTTTAAAGCTTAATATAAAGTTATAGACTCTAATACTCTCTAGACCCTCTACTACTAATACTAACTCTTAGGTCTCCTAGACCTCTTCTAATCTAGTTAAAGCTCTTTTATAAACAACTCTTATTCGAAATCTAATTACCTGTTACTAAGAAAGCTCGCTAACTCTACTTTTCGAGACAGTTACTACGTTAGTAAAGAGTATAGAGAGAATAGCCTATGAAATAACTCTTTTATCTACGAAGGTACGTATACTTCGAGTAGTAAACGAAGCTCTAAGCAAGCGTCGTAGATATAACGAAACTTAAACGAACTAAACGAAGATAACTAAGTCTCGAAGGTTGGTATATAGGTAAGAAGTATAGATACGCTAGGTTGTTTACTTAGAAGTGAACTCGTTACTTATATCAAAGATATTAAACAAGATAATAAGATTAATAACTAAAGTTGAGTACGAAGCTCCTATCTAATAGCAGACGTGCTAGTCTTATATAGAACCTATCGTTCTCTACTAGATAGACAGGATCGCTCGTCGATCTCGTCGACCTAGATCGCCTAGGTCGCTAGTCGACCCAGGTGATCCTATATATCACGTGACCCCCAACGTGTTTCCAACAGTAAGATCCTGGAATCTCTAAATGCCTCTATATTACTGATTCTCTCCTGTGTTACTCTTCTATTTCCTAGACATTATACCTTGTCTTATTAGAACGCTCTCTAGACTACTTATCACGTAAAACGTGATTCGTAACAGTAGAGCTAAAAAGGCTCGTATACGTTAAGGTAGTATACTTACTATAGAGGATATATAGGATATTATATTATAAAAGAACGTAGATAAGCAGATACGACGCGACGTATATACGGCGGAGAGGAGTCGTAAGAAGAGGTAATTATCTAAGCAGTACTATAGAATCTATAGAAAAGCTAGTTATAATATATAAACTTATTAAGAAGCTGTAGATATATCTAGTTTATCTGATTCTAATTAGTTTTAGTTAATTTAATATATTATAGTTGATTTATTAATATTTAAAGTTTAATACTAAGGAAAAGTATTTAACTTAGTAATATATCCGACTTAGTAATAAACTACGTTATAGAAAATAGAATAATTTTTAAGTTAAATTCTTTCTCTTTCTCTCTCTTTCTCTTATATATATACTTTTAATATTATAAATATATAAAGTAATTTATATTAAAACTATAAGATAGTAAGTTTTTTAAACTCTTTAGCTAGCTAATTAGAGAATAGTAGGTATTATATATATAGCTAGCTTTTTCTAATAGAGTTAATTTAAGATAATATCGCTGTCTTACTTACTATTATATATTTACTATTATTTTATTTTCTTTTGTTTTTAAATAGATAAGAGAGAAGAAGAGAGAGAGAGAGAGAATAAGAGGAATATATTTACTACTTTCTAAACTCTCTCTACTTATACTAGAAAAAACTTTCCTCTGAAATATTTACTCTCTCTTCTACTCCTTTCTATACCTCTACTCTTCTATACTCTCTTATATATACCGAATATATAGTAAGAGTATAAGAGAGTATTATAATATTCATCTGTCTTAGAGATAGAAATTCTCTTTTATAATATCTATATAATTAACGAGTTCTACTCTAGCTATAAATACTAATCTTTACGATTTATAGTTTACGATTTAGTCGTTTCTAACTTTTAGTATAACGTATTTCCTAGTCGAGTAGATTACCTAGTTAAGTAGATTACGAGAATACTAAAACGCGACAACTCTAAATATATTATAATAACACTATTAAAAAAAACCCTAGCTACTTATATTAATCGATTCCTAAGGTGTCTTATATATATAAGTATTATATCTAATCTAACTATATAAACTATAACGTCGCCGCTTATCTTCGAAGTACTAGCGCTATATATTATTACTACTCTCTTTCTACTAAGTTTAAGTACTTTAAACAATTTCCTCGCCTTTCTTAACTATAAGACTTCTATCTTAGTAAATACGCCTCTTTCGTTTTCTCTCTCTCCTCTTTTTAAGCTAATTTACCTCTTATAGCGCCTTGATTTCAGCTCTTATAAGAGTAGCTTCGTATATTATAATTTAAGCTCTCTTAGTAAGCCGATTAAATACCTCGTTAATTAATATAGAAGAGCTATCTTAGTATTATATAATACGGTTTTTAAGATATATAGTCTAGAGTTCAAGCTCTATAGTATTCTATAGCGTCTTTGAAGTCTAGTTTAGCTTGTTTATAAAGAGTAGAGTTAGTATCTTTAGCCTTAGATTAAGGTAAGAAAGGACGTTCTTAGGATCGTATAGAACTAAGCTAGTTACTCGAAATCTACTCTTAATATTCTACTTTATAAATATAGCTTTAAATACTTCTTTAAATATAGGAAGAAACTTAAGCTTAGTAATATACTAAGTTCTAACCTAAACGAGATTCTTAATCTACTTACTATATAATACCTTTAGTAGGCTAAAATAGCTAACGTTAAAAGGCTAAAGAATATAAGATAAGTGTAGTAGTATATAAAGAGTAATAATACTATTATTCTAATAGTATTACTAAAATTAAACTAAAATATATAACTCGTAGCTATTAAGAATAAGAAGTCTATATCGCCTAACTATATAATCTTTTATATACTTATTAAAGTACAAAATCTACTTAAATCTAATCTCGTTTATTATCTATCTATTCTTACTTAGTATAATTTATTTATTTATTTATTTCTATTTAACGTCAGACGGAGTCTAGATCGCGTAGTCTAGGTTCTAAAAAGTCTCAAAAGAGAGCAAATGACGCTAGAGGGGTGCTCTAGGCTACAGGGGGTGTAAACGAGTAAGCTAATTTATAAGAGATAGTTTAAAGAGAAGCTCTACTTTTAGAACAGCTCTTATTCTTAATTAGTTTATAGAATTAGAGAAAGATAAAAGAGATATATATAAAAATATAGAAAAAGAAAGGAAAAGAGAGTTTTAACTATCTCGAGGGATAGATCTTTGTAAAGAACTTAGTCTTAGAATAGACCTTGTTAAAAAGCTCCTTATAACTAGGTTCGAACAGGAGTTAAGGATTTCCCTCTGCCTTAGCTAATAGCCTTAGCTCTTTGTTCTTTGTAAGCCTATAGAAGAGTAGGTGGAATTGTACTTTAGCCTTTTTATATTTGTAATTCCCGGATTCTAGTAACGTGTTAAGGTGGTGGAATCGAAGGTAGTATGCTGTAAAGTCTCTGTGACTAGTACGAGCTGTAATAAGCCGAGCTAGGACCTCTCTTAGTAGCTGGAGAGTTCTAGGTTTCGAGAGCTAGGAAGTAAGACCTAGCTTCTTATAGATATCCGGGAGTGTTGTCTGCTAAAGCTTGTTCGTAAGCTTGACCCCTGTCTCTTTAACTTCTCTCTTAAGTATAGTAGTATAGAGTAAAGAAGGGCTAGGGAGAGGTGTTCGAGCCGCTTTCCCCGCAGCTTTGTCGGTAATTTCATTCCCTCGAATTCCTATATAACTAGGGTACCACCGTGTCTAGATCTTTCTTAGGTATAGCTAAGTAAAGTCGAATACCTTATTAAAGGTTTCTTACGAGGTGCTGTAGGATCGGTAGGTTAGCTATAGTATAGCCTTAAGGTTATCGAGGTAAATCTAGCACTTTATAGCCGAGGACTAAAAAGAGAATACGAGGGTAAGCTTAAGACTGTATAAGACGGCTCTCGCTTCTATATCGTATATTTCTAAGGTTTTGCTAAAAGAGAAGAGCTTTATATTTAAAACAACCTCTTCTCTTATAAGGCATACGTCTTCTCCTATGTTTTTATCGTCTAAGCAAGAGCTGTCGGTAAATACAACTAGGTCCGTAGGCGGAACAGAGGCGAGGAATTCAAGGAATTCGGCTTTGTAAGAGTCTTTATTACCGCTAGAGCTCGGGCCAGCTACCTCGAGAAGGCAGGCTTAGCGGTTGAACCCTCTACTCTATAGAGGGTCTTGAATTAGATTAACTTCTTCTAAAGGGAGGAGAGGTTTAGAAGAGCGGTAAATAAGCCTAGCCTTTAAGCAAGGGTTATTTACACATCGCTTAAGCGGGTATACTAAGTTAAGTCGTCGAGTTCTAGTCTTAAAAGCTCTGCTTTTTACTATAAGAGCAATTTCAGCGGCTAGGAGGCTAGATTCTATAAGGAGTACCGAGGTAGGAGTGGTTTTATAGACCGAGAGGATGATCCTAGCACACTTTATAACTACTCTATCTAGGAGAGTTAGGTAGCGGTCGATCCAGTTGTTTATAGTACCTGCTTAGCCTGTTTTCGTACGACCAGAGTACTAGGTCTCGTGTCTAAAATAGGCGATTAAGAGGATATAAATAGTAACTGCTTGTTTTAGCAGATATAAGAGGGATCCTCTTACTATGTTTATTATACCTTTAAGAGTATTAGCTATAAGTATAGCCTTACTAGCTATTCTTTTAACGTAACTATAAAAGGTAAGGCAGGGGTCGAAGAAGATGCCAAGCTACCGGAGTTCCTATATAGGCTCTATTGTCTTTCCTTTAACTATAATAGCAGGGGGGGGGGCAGATGCCTCTCTCTCTTTGTTTCCTTTTATAAGAGAAGTGGATAAGTTTAGACTTCTTAGTATTAAAGGTAATCCTCTCTTCTATCCTCTAAGCTAGTATACTAGCTACCTGTTTTATAAGGACTGTAGTATTCCCTGCCTTAGAGGGCTTAAAAGTAAGTAGTCTAATATCGTCGGCGTAGCCGAACCTTTGAAGTGTTAGGAGAGAGCCTACTCCTAGAGTAAAGAGTGGCTAGATATAGAGTATAAAGAGAATAGGCGAGATAAGCGAGCCCTAGGGCAGCCTATACTAAAGAGGGGTAGATACTCCTATTTCTCTATCTAGCTTTACTTTAATAGATCTACTAGATAGGAAGGAGGTAACCTATGCTATAAAGCTGTGTAGCTACGCTTGCTCTTAGAGTCTTTTAATTAGCCGGCCTAGAAGAACAGCGTTAAAAGCACCCTTGATATCGAGTATAAGAAGAGAAGCCTCTTACTTCTCCCCGAGTACTTTCTCTATATCAAAGGTAAGACAGGTTATAAGGTCTATAGCTGCTCTTAGTAGGAGAGCTTCGAACTGGTTCGGTTCGAGAACAGTGTACTTGATAGTAATCTAGGAGGCTCTCTTTGCTAGAAGCCTCTCGAGGCCCTTTCTAAGAACCGAGAGTAGAGAGATTAGCTAGTATATACGAGGAGACGACTTATCTTTCTTATTTAGCTTCGGGATAATAGCTATAATAGCTGTGTAGAAGATCTTTAGGTAGAAGCCTGTCTCTATATACCTCTTAAATAGTGAATAGACTAGGTGTGAGATCTAAGGCTAGTGTTACGAATCACGTGTACACGTGATAAGTAAAGACCAGGCAGCGTCCTAACAGATTAAGCACTATCGGAATACTCTTATAGTAGATAGGGATCGGTTAGGTTAGCTAAGCGATCCAAGGATTTCATTATAATAATCACGTGACGAAAGGGACCGCTAGATCGCTAGACGAACCAGCTCGTTAGATCGCTAGCTCGACGAGCGAGTTAGCTACCTAGGGGAACGAAGGTTCTATATATACTAGCACGTCTACTATCTAGATAGGAGCTTCGTACTTAACTTTAGTTATTAATCTTATTATCTTATTTAACATCTTTGATATAAGTAACGAGTTTACTTCTAAGTAAACAACCCGGCATATCTATACTTCTTACTTATATACTAACCTTCGAGACTTAGTTATCTTTATTTAGTTTGTTTAAGTTTCGTTATACTTTAAGCACCTACTTAGAAGTTCAGTCGCTATAGCCTTAGTAACCCCCGCCGCAGTAGCTAGCCCGAATACTAGTCGAGTTAACGTCGTAGAAACATCTAGAAGTGCGACTGGAAGAACACCTGCTGGTATATAGTTAACTAGGAACGACGATAATATTAGTATACTAGACGCCTCCGAGCCCTATAAGGTCGAAGTACTCGAATCTATTAAAGTTAAGATACTAGATATATATTATAAGAAGTGAAAGGAACTCGACTTATTTCTTCTTTAAATAGACATCTACTTTAACTTTAATTCTAATAAGTTCGAAGGTAATTATAACTTATAAACTATCTTTACTATCTCCTACCTTAGGGGATTAGTATTAGAATAAGCTTAGCTATACTTAGAGGATTTCTTTAAAAATAAGAATAAAGATAGAAAGATAGAATTAACTAAGATTATATTTAAATCTTAGAGAGGATTTAAGGTAACTATTAGAAAAGTCTTTAAAGACTTTGATATAATCTAAATAGCTATATATAAGCTTTTAGAATTATACTAGACTAGATTAGTAATAGATTATACTAATAAATTTCAATGTTATAGAATAAAGTTAGAATAGAATACGATTGCTCTTATAGAACTCTTTTACTAAGGATTAAAAATATATATCTATAAGGAAATAGCTAAGTAGAATATATAATTCTTAACTATTATAGGTATAATTAAGGAAGTTGTCTAACTAGATAACCGCTTATATAAATTTAGAAAGAGTAACCCTAGGTATAGGGAAAAGAGTAAAGGGTTAGGAAAGTAGAAGCACTCTTATACTAGTAAACATAGTAAGGAGGTAAATACTATATAAAAGAAAACCTTTCTAAAGAAAGGAGGACTTTCTTAGGAAGAGTGAAATTATTAACGTAAGTAGAACTTATATTATAATTATAGCTAACTAGGCTATAGAGTAAATAAGTATAGTAAGAAGAAATACTCTAAGAGAAAGAAGTAAATTAATACTACTATTTAATAATAGATAGCTTTAACTAATTATATTAAACTTATAAATAAGGAGTTTAAAGTATAAGGATATAGAACCTAGATTGAAAATAATAAAGGAATTAGTAGTATATAAGATACTAATAATAATAGAGATCTAATCTTTAAAGAATATTATAATATATAATTAGTAATAGAACCTAAGTAACCTTTTTAAGAAGAATATGAATTACTACTATTAACTAGTTCTTTAGAGATATTAGAATTATCTTCTAGTTTAGAAGAAGAGATAAAGAATAAAGACTCTAAAGTTAGAGAAACTTAAGCTTTCCTTAGAACCTTTAAATAAGGAAATCGATAAGTATATATTAATAATTAGAAACTAGATTTCTAGAGTTCTTATATAATATAAGGAGTTAACTTAACTATCTTAATAACGTATATAGTTATAAGTAATAACCTTAAAATAATAACTCTAGTTAGCCTAATTACTAAATAGAAGACTATTAAAGGAAAGGAACTAGAATAGGAACGTTAACTAACTGAAAAACCTAGCTACCTTAAAGTAGGGGATGTATAGAGAATATATAATATTTTAGATAAGATTAGTATATAGATATAGTAAGTTCTAATAGGATTTATAGAATGAATTAAAACTTCTTTCCTTAGAATACTATTTAAAGATGTTATATTAAAGGAATTTAAGAAATATATTATAGTTATATTAATTAGAAATAATAGGTTAGTATTTAGAAAATACGACTTATAATAACTGTTTAGTATATTATATTAGGAGCGAAGGGAGCTCGATATAACTAAGTAAGCTAAGGTAGAACTAGAGGAATTATACTATTTATTAGTAGAAGAACTATAGTTTATAGAAACATTTTAGGAAACGATAGTATAATAGATATAATATAAACTAAGTCTAACTTTAGACTGGTTATTATAGAAACGATTTAAAGGAATATTACTAGAGCCTACTAGAATAGTAGAATATTATTAGATATACGAAGTAGTATTATTAGATAAAGAAAGAGTAGTATTCTTTCTTTAGTCCTAGATTAGAACTATTAGAGAAAAGAATTTAAGAGACTATATATTTAAAGTTTACTATATAAAACTAGAGATAAGTATACTAGAGGCTACTTTAGATTATCTATATATAGGAGAACTATAGTTTATAAAAGCTATTTTAGAAACTAGTTATAAATAGATCTAATATAACTATAGATAAATACTAAAGTAATTTATAAGAGAAATTCCTAAAACTATAGGAATCGTAGAATATAGATTAGTATATAAGGTAGTATATACTAATAAGGAAAGAGTAAGATTCTTTTTATAGTATAAGAATAAGGAAAGAAAGAATTATAATTAAGAAAATCGATCTTTCGAAGTTTAATATATTAAAGTAAAGTTAGATACTACTTTAGAAGAAAGATAGTTAATAGTAACTATAGAAATATAAGAGAAAAAGTTATAAGTTATAATAGACTTAGGAGTAATAGATAACTTTATCTCTCTAATAGCTTAGAAAAAGCTAAACGTTCTAATTAAAGGAATAAGACTATATTAACTAGGAGTAGTTAATAGAATAGATATTATATATTAAAATAGAATTATTAATTAGTAAACTATTCTAACGAAAGTTAATATTAAAGGACACTATTTAGATATATAATTTAATATTATTAAAATAAGAAGTAAGGAAGTAATATTTAGTATATTATAGATTTAGGAATATAATCTAGAAACTAACTAGAAAGCTAGAATAATAACCTTTAGTTAATATAAATATATAGGTTCGTATTTTTAACTTTAAGGTTAGAATAAGGTTAGCGCTACCTCTTCTAAAGTACTAGAACATCTTATCTAGAGTCCTCTACAGGTTAGTAAAGAAGCTAATAACAAAATACCTATATAGTATAGAGAATTTAAAGCTTTGTTTAAAAACCTAGAAGACTTACGAGCCTTACTAGAACATTGCTTATAAGATTATAAGATTAAATTAAAAAAGGGTTATTACCTCTTAAAGTAGAAGCTTCGGTTATATAACTAGAAAAGCCTATAAAGAATAGAAAGTTATATAAAAGAAGGTATTAAGAAGAGATATATTAGAAGATCTAAGTTATTAATTACTTTAAATATACTTATTATTAAGAAAAAAGACGACCTAGATAAGAGAGTATATATTAATTATTAAGAAGTAAATTATACTATAGTTAAGAACGCTTATCTACTACTACTTAGCTAATACTTATAAGATAAGTTAGGTAAGGTAGTACGATTTATGAAATTAGATTAATAAAACGTTTATAGACTTATATAAATAAAAGTTAGAGACGAATAGAAGATAGTATTTGTCTTACTATTAGGCCTTTATAAATATATAGTTATACTATTTAGATTATATAATATACTAGCTATATATTAGAAATAAAATAATAATATTTTAAGGGATCTTTTAAGAGTAATAGTAATTTATTACTTAGATAATATCTTAATCTTCTTAGAAAAAGAAGAAGAATATAAAAGATATATTAGAGAAGTTTTAAGATAACTTATAAAAGTGAATTCTTAGTTAAAACTCTTAAAATACAAGTTTAGAGTAACTTAGACACTTTTCTTAAGATAGGTATTTAGCTTAAGGAAAATAGAAATAGATCTAGTGAAGATCTAAGATATCTTAAACTAGAAATTACTAAAAAATATAAAAGATATATAGTCCTTCCTTAGATTTATAAACTTTTACTATCTATTTATATAAGACTATATAAAGACTACTAAACTAATATTAGTACTAGTTAAGAAAGCTATTAGGTTTATTTAGAACGAATAGATAGAAAATGCTTTTTAGAAAATTAAAGTAAAGTTTATAAAAAAGCCTATTCTATATAATTTTAATATAGATAAACTAAGTATAGTTAAAATAGATGCTTTAGATATAGTAGTAGGTATAGTTTACTTATAACTAAATAATAAGAGAAAACTTATACTTATTATATATTATTCTAAGATATTTAACCTAGTATAATAAAATTATAATATCTTTAATAAAGAACTACTTATTATAGTATTAGCTTTAGAATACTAGAGAATTTATTTATAGCTAGTAAAATACCTAGTTATAGTTTTATCTAACTACGAGAACCTTAAGATATTTATAACTACTAAGGAACTTATAATAAGACGATTAGCTAGATAGTTAGAGATATTAGAAGGATTTAATATTATTATTTAATATATAAAGAGAACGTTAAATACTTAGGCTAATACTCTTAGCTAGAAACCTAGGTATAAGGGAAATAAAGAGTATAAGAAGATTATAATCTTAAAAACTCTTAAGAATAGAGACTTAGTACTTACTATATATAAGATAGTAGTAATAAATAATATCTAGATAGATAAGATTTAGAATATATATAAAGGTTATAATTAATATATAAAAGGGAAATTATAGGTTTCTAGCTTATATATAAAGGAGTTTATATAAGAATACTATACTATACCTGCTTATAGTTACTAAGGAATTCGTAGAACTCTCTAAAGAATAAGATAATATTACTATATTAATTAGTTATCTACGATAGTTAAGAAAGTAATAGTAGAATATAATACCTATACTAGGAATAAGGCTTTCTACTATACTCCTTATAAATAGATAAACACTACTTTAATACTATAGATACCTTAGAAATTAATATCTATAGATTTTATTATTAAATTACTAAAATCTAAAGATCTAATAATAAGAGTTAAATATAATATAATCCTAGTTATTATAGAATAACTTACGAAGTATATAATCTTAATAATATATATAGAGTTAAGTATAGCTAAGGAATTAGTATTTGTATTTTTTTAGGAAAGTAGTCTTAAGATATAGACTACTTAAAGAGATACTCTTAGATAGAGACAAGCTCTTTATCTTGAAATTTTAGATTGCTCTTATAAAACGATTAGGTGTAAAGAGAAAGCTTTCTATAGCTTTCTACTCTTAAATAAATAGAGGAAACGAATAGATAAATTAAGTAGTTAAAACATACCTTTATTATTATATAAACTACTAGTAAGATAACTAGGTAGAGCTATTACCTTTAATATAGTTTACCTATAATAGTTTAATAATAGAAATAACACTTATTATACTATTCTATACTAATTTTAAGTATAAATTAATAGTATATTAAGAACCACTGTCTATAATAATTAATAATCAACTTACTTATGTTTATATCTTAAAAATCAAGAGTCTACATAGGGAACTTATAGAAGACCTATAATTTATAGTAGAAAGAAACGTATACTACTATAATAAACAACGTAGTTAGGAGCTAATATTAAAAGAGAGGGATAAAGTCTACTTAGTATAGAAAAATATTAATATAAAAAAACTAAGTAATAAACTAGATTATAAAAAACTTAGACTATTTAAAATTAAGTAAGTTAAGAGACCTTTAAATTATAAATTAGTACTACTAAGGATAATAAATATCTATCTAGTATTCTATATATCCTTACTTAAACCAGTACTACTAGGAGCGCTACTAGCTCTAATTATAGAAATTTAACTAGTAAATCTAAATACTAAGTATAAAGTTAAGAGGATTCTTAACTATAGACTTATTAGAAGATAGGTTAGGTATTTAATAAAATAGTTAGATTACTTATATTTAGAAAATACTTAGGAACCTAGAAAAAACATTAGCTAGTACTTAGAGAAACTTTAGGAGTTCTATTATCGAAACCTAAGTCTACCTATATTATATAGTTAGTAGGAAAGGACTTAAGAAAGGCTAGGTTAAGGCCTAGAGCGAGAGTAGGGTCGGAAACGTCAGGCGTAGGAAGGGTAGCTAGCTTAGTAGCCTCTTCTTCTATCTGCTTCTTTTCTTCCTCCTTCTCCTTTTCCTTTCTTTCTAATTCTTTAGTAGTATCTAGCTCCTTAAAGGAGTTAAGACTAGCTACTATTATTCTCTGCTTTCGAGTATAAAGCAGCTTCTTCTGCTTATTAACCTAGAGGACTTTTACTATAGCCTTATTAGCCTTGTCCTCTAGTTATTAGATCTAAGTATCTATAGACTCTTAATCTCGAATAGTTAGTATATAGTTTACCTCGCGAGTGTTATAAGTCTTACTATTCTTTATATAACAACTATAGTGATTTAGACTTTTATCTTAAGAGGCGATATATTTATTTATAAAACCAGCTTTTAAACATCGAGTATAGAGTGCTATTTTTATTCTAGATAAGTTAATTTCTTTTCTAAGAGCGATATACTTAGTACGTTTTATTAAACAATCGAGTAGTATAGTAAAAAGAGAAGAAGGCTACTAGCCTTCTAACGATATTTCTTAGGTTATACTTAAGTATAGGGATATACTAAGCTAAGAAGGAGATAGTGTTATAAATTACGTATATATATAATAAGTAAAGACTAGGTAGCGTCTTAATAGGTTAAGCACTATTAGAATACTCTTATAGTAGATAGGGATCGGTTAGGTTAGCTAAGCGATCTAAGGATTTCATTATAATAATTACGTAACGAAAGAGACCGCTAGATCGCTAGGCGAACTAGCTCGTTAGATCGCTAGCTCGACGAGCGAGTTAGCTACTTAGGGGAACGAAGGTTCTATATATACTAGCACGTCTGCTATCTAGATAGGAGCTTCGTACTTAACTTTAGTTATTAATCTTATTATCTTATTTAATATCTTTAATACAAGTAACGAGTTTACTTCTAAGTAAACAACCCGGCGTATCTGTACTTCTTACCTATATACTAACCTTCGAGACTTAGTTATCTTTGTTTAGTTCGTTTGAGTTTCGTTACAGCTAGGCTGTCTTAAAGACACCTATAACAAGTTCGTTCTCCCCTAGAGTAGTAGAGGCCTTTTCTAGAACCGATTCCTTAACCTCGCGTAGAGTAAGAGCTGTCTAAGGTAGAGAATAAGTAGAGGTAGTCGGGGTGTCGGTTAGTATGTCTCCGACTTCTGCCTTATTTATAAGTAGTTCTTGTACTAGGATCTTCTATTTCTCCTGAGTAGTAAAGCCTAGTTGCCCTGCCGAGTCCTTTAAAGGAGGGGACCTATAGACTCTTATACTCTGGTGCTACTTATAAATCTTAAAGACGTCCTTGCTCTTTATAGCTTTGTCGATTAGGCTGCGGAAGTGTTCTCTCTTTGCCTTCTAGATCTCTTCTTAAAGTGTTCTCCGGAGGCCTTTAATAGACTCTATACTAGCTCCTAGCCTTCGTATCTTTCTAGCCTCGGTAGCTGTAGATTAGTACTCCTTGTTCTACTAAGAGTGTTTACCTCTATAACTAAGCCCTCGCTTAGTACTACTAAGGTACGCCTTATATACACTCTTAATAATAAACTCTGCCAAAGTCTTAAGCGAGTTCCTATCTAGTTGTTCTATAAGCTTAAAGAGCCACTGCTCTTAAAGCTTTTCTTGAAGTACTATCTTAAAGACTTTAGCGTCGAGAGTACTAAGCTTGAGCAGGGAGTCCTTCCTAGCTAGTCTACTAGTATATAGTAGGCTAGTAAGGACTAGGAGGTGATCTAAGCTATACTTAAAGGCTAGGTTAACCTCTGAGGTTGCCTCTCTTTAATAGAGGCTACTAGAGTAGAAGGCTAGGTCTAGCGTGTTCTCTAGGCTATAGGTTTATATACTAGGAGGGGTGGTGAGTTAGAGTCCTTTACTCTCTATCTAGTTAATAAGCGAGGGAGCTTGTATACTCTCTAGGCCTAGGAAGTCTAGCTATCAGAGCTGGCTCTTTAGATTAAAGTCGCCGGCTATAAAGATATTTGTTATAGAAATGTGTTAAGAGGCTAGAATAAGGCTAACAGCCTCCCTAGCTTCCCTAGCACCGAGAGGAGCGTTATATACGTTAAGTATATATAGCGGAGAGCCTTATAAGAGAGTAATCGAGGCGTAAACAAGGTCTCGGTATTAAAGCGAGGGAGTAATAGGGGTCTGCTAACTTATAAGGATCCTAGCCTCTTTATATATAAAGGAGAGTACCCTAGGAGGTCTAGCGTTCCAGTCGTATATAGGTGTAAAGTAGTCGTAGTTCGGGTAGCGTCTTGTAATCTGGCGGCTAATCTCTCTTAAGTAGATATACGGTTCTTGAATAAGTACTACGTCGACTCGCCTAGCGTGTGCTAGCTGTAGTATAAGCTCCTAGTATCCGCTAAACTTATATATGTTGATTTATAGTACTTGAAGACAGTGGTTCTTCGCGTATCTTTATCTACTTATAAAGAGACTATAATAGTAGAGTTCTAGGTTCTTCGTATAAGGGGGGCGTATGCTGTTTCTTCTATAGAGGTGTCTTTAGAGAGTTCTTCTCTTTAAGGTGAAGAAGGTATCGAGGGAAAGAGGGAGAGAGAAGAGGAATCAACTACTCTCGTTTATAGAGTAGCTAGAATAACCTGTTCTAGGCTACTATAGGGAGAGTCGAGCTTGCTTCTAATCTATAGTTCGTTATACGCTTAGTATGTATTCCTTCTATTCTTAGCTATAGAGCGTGTTCCTAAGGTTCCTAGTCTAAGTAGACATCTAGGGTCGTCTAAGGGATATAGGCCACTATAGTATAGGTACTTTAGCTTGTATTATATATGGTTTAGACACTCTAGGTACAAGTCTTCGGTGTACTAAGTAGTACTGTAAAGACGACATCTTTAGTTCTTTCTATAAATCCTTTAATTATACCACCCCTAGTGTAACGGCACGAAACAGACAATACTATGAAAGAGGCATATGGAAGTGCGTTCCGTAGAATAACATGCTTGGATACTAGGCTCTAAACACGAAGGAAAAGATCAAATTGACCTTTCCCGATACTGAGGGTAAGGGCATCTATATACAAAAGGGTTCGGATAATAACAATAGACTCGGAGGTCCGAACCGGACATTCCGATACTCGAATACGTAACCCTTACATTCCACGTAACCCTTGGCATTCCTATACCCTGAACCGTATCCTATCTGGTACGTACGTACACAACCTTGGCAACTCTTATTCTTAATAGCGGGCTATCACACCTAGTACTTAAAGCACTGAACAACTAAAGAGACCTTAGAGAGAGACTTAAAGAAGACTCTTCTTCTAAGAAGAGATGTTATATCCGGGATAGTATAATTCTAAGCCTCTTCTTCTTTAAAGAAGATAGTCTAAGAGGTAAAGAATACCTCGCTAGAGAGCGATTTACTTAATATATCGACTTTTATAGGAGCTACTCTAATTCGTTCCTTTATTACTATAGCTACTACTTCGGCAGTAGTAGGGGCAAGAGTTAAGGTAATTACTCCTTTATTATTGATTTCGACAGCTTTAGTGTTCTAAGGTATTCTAGATATGCGATATACTGCCTAGTTTTATAAGGTCTCGATCCTAGCTACTAAGAATAGAGTCTGTATAAATGCTTTCTTTGTTATTAGAAGAGCCTCTAGAGCTTCCTTGTTTTTAGGTATAATAGCGAATCTAGAGTTAACTGAGAGAACCTCTTATATAAGCTCTTTATAACCTATTTTTAGGTTATAAAGTATAAGGAAGATAGTAAGAGCAGAGTGCTCTCTTTTAGAAGAATCGGGAGGAAGTCGGATAAAGACTCTAAGGTCTAGTTTAGCTAGCGAGTTCTTATTCTTCTTCTTTTGTATTATCGAGGAAGAGAGAGAGAGAGGTAGAATTGTTATTAATACCGAGGTTGTGTTTTTAGGCGCTAAGGCATTCTTTACAGTCTATACATACGAGAATTTTTCCCTTAGAGCTAGAGAGAGAGAGGGAGTCGGGGAGGGTGTAGGGCCGCCTCTATATATAATAGAGGGGGTTTCTAAGGTCGAAGGTAGTAGGGGAGGTGTCTCTAAGGTATATACTTAGTAGAATAAGAGGCTAATATTAGCTACTTAAGTGTAAAAGACTCGGAGGTAGAGCAGGAGGTTAGAGGGAGCTTTGTCGAGTATAGTACTTAGATAGTAATCTATAGCTTCTATAGTTCCTCCGAAGAAGGTTTAGCCTATAGAACTACTTTCTAAGGCTTTAGTAGTTGCTAAGACGAAGTGTTACTGTATATTCGAGAGAGAGGGAATCGGGTATACTCCCTCTCTACTTAGACCTCTTTTTAGAGGCGGCGGAAGAGCCGGAGGCCTTCTTAGAGAGGTTTCTATAGAAGGAAATCGGCTTATTTAGTATAAGCAAGTGAGAACGAGTGATTTAGAACAAAAAATTCAGTCTCGAAAAAAGGTTATATACTACGAATCAGCTATATTTTAAGAGTATTACAAAGCTAATAATATAATTCTTCTCTATCTACTTTCTTATTTATCTTATTTACTCTAGCTACTCGATATTAGATGTTTTAGTACTCTTAAACATATATATAGACGTTAAATTAAGACTTTTATTAAAGCTTAAATAAATTATATTATTAAGATTAAATTCTTTATAGCCTTTTATATAGCTTATAACTAGTTAATTATAACTTAAAACGCTAAAGCTAGGTTTTAAAGAGCTAGTCTAGTACCTCTAGATCCTTAGGCTATAATCTCTAAGCTAGATATTAAGTTATAGACTCTAATACTCTTAAGCACTCTATTAGCCTATACTAACTCTTAGGTCTCCTAGGCGTCTTATAACCTAACTAACGATCTTTCGTAAACAACTCTAGTTAAAAATCGTATTATACGTTATTAAGAAAGCTCGCTAACCTCTATTTTCGAGACAGTAGCTATATTAGCTAAAGACATAGAGATAATAGCTTATAAGATAACTTTATTAACAGCCGAAGTCTAGACTCTTTATAAAGTAAATAAGGTACTTAGTAAACATCGTAGAACTAAAAAGACCCGGGTTCGTTAAGAAGGTACACTTACTATAGAGGATATATAAGACATATTAGCTTAGTAGAATACTAAGAAGCAAGTATAAAAGAATAAGTGTTCTAGGAAGAGTGATTAAAATAAGAGGTAATCAACTATTCGACGTTATAGAACTTACGGAAAGAGTAGTTATAATATACGAACGTGTTATAAAGCTATAGATATAATTAGTTTATTAGATTTCGAGTAGTTTAAGTAAATGTTATATATTATAGTGATTTAATCTTATATCTAAGTAGTAGAGTAAGGAAAAGTGTCCGAGGTCCTAAGGTGTCTAAGGTCCTAGTATACTACGTTAGATATAACTTCTTTTTATAATATATATATATATATATACTATAGCTTTGATTAACAGAGCGTACTAACTCTCCTCTTCTCTCTTTAGTTTAGTTTTCCTCGAATATAAGTACTATTCTACGAGTACTTCTTTAAGTACATTTATAGAGAGCTGTTATAGTCTAAACTTCTTATTATTTTAGAAAGAAAGAGAGATAGCTTATTTATTATTAATAAAGATAGTTATTTAGAATTCGGAAATTAGTATAGTAAGTTACGAGTTAAGCTTGAATTTGCTTACTTTTTTTATAATCTAAGCTTTTTTTTATTAAGACTTTCTCTCTCTTTTTTTTAGAAGATAGAAAATAAAAGTACTCTAAAAGAGACAAGGCCTAGCTAGAAAGAAACGCTATATCTAATTATCTCTCTTTTATATAATTTATTAATTTAAAGTAAGTATAATAAAAGTAAACTAAAAGATAAATAATTCTTAAAATAACCTCTTTTCTTGAAAAAAATTTCACTACCTCTGTAAGAGCTATACTAAGACTTTATAAAAATTAAGACAGATATAAAATTATCTGTTTTTATTCTATAAAGTTTATAGAGTATAAGAGGAGATATAAGCCTCTTCTTTTCTATTCTTATAAATAGTATATTATATATTATTATTAATCAATAGATAAAAGAGTGTCTAAAAAGAGAGGAAATTAAGTAAAAGCTCGGATTATAAAAAAAGTAGACAAATTCAAGCTTTACTCGTAACTTACTATATCTGTGTAAAATAAGTTATTAAGTATTATATACTAAAACGCCTAGAGAATTATAATTAGAAAGTAATATACTAGGTAAAGATATTTATAAAGATAGAGTATATCTAAGGAATTATATTCTATAAAGTTATCTAGTAAGTTTTATTTTGTTATCTAACTTGTAAACTCGAATTAAGAGTAATAATAATCAGCTTAGAACCTTTATTATTTTAAGAGAGTAATAGAGTAGTATTCTTATAAACCTAGTTGTTAAATTTAGTTATACTATCTTTCTAGGAAAGTTGAAGTAGAGAGAAAATACTTATTAAAGGAAAGACTTTCTTACTTTAAGAGAGACATAAAGTAGTATTTCTGTAAAGTCAGTGGCTTACTTCTATTTTGTTATTTTTCAAGTAAATCAGAATTTAAATTGAAACTATTAGTTTATTGTAGATCGGTCTTTTTGATTTCAGAGTCAACTGAAGTAGTAAGTAGTCTGCCTTTCTTTTTTAAACTCGCTAATAAAGTGGGATTAGAAGATGAGAGCATGTTTTCAAGTTGGAGCCCTTTCAATCAATTCTTCACACTCACTATAAATAGCAACCACCCAACGCACCCAAAACACACCCTTAAGCCGAGGAGCAAATATCTATCGTGGTGGCTAGCCACTTTCCACCAACGGGTCCTCCAACACAAAAGTCCACCACATCCTCCCCCATTATCCCCTCACCTACACTTCTAAATAAAAGGAACTCTGGCTTTGCACCATGGCGCATGACACACACCAAACAACAATAACCCTTTCTCAATCATCGGTCTCGATTGAGAGCAATAATCTGGGCAATTCCGAGCCCGATAGCATCTCATCGTCGCCAGTCTCGATGGACGGCATAAAAACTGGCATTTCCGAGCCGGCAAGTATTTCCTGAAAGCTGGGCGCATGGTTCGGGGCGGCCTGATGATTTTGTTGTTGTGGGAGCTGTTGAAGGCCGGGAATTGGAGCAGCTGGAGGAGGAGGAGGCGGTGGTGGATTTGCATTGGCCGGGTTCAAGACAACTGGGCAGATATCTTCATATTGTTAGTATGAGGTTACTAGTTTAAAAGGAATAATGCGAAAGCATACCATTGACAATGCGAGCAATATCCTCAGCGGCATAGGGTGATTTTGCCCTCGTACCCATTAACGTGTTATAATGGTGCATGATATGGACTTGTTGGGCTCCCTGGAACTGGCTCGCGTAGCGCGCAACCATGCGGACTCTATGGGTGATTTCATCACCGCCCCTGTGGTAGAAGCTTGTAAAGGTTTTCTATTTACTGTCAGTCGTTGGCATATAAGATACCTAATGCATGTGCATACAATGAAATCTGCGGCCGGAATCCCCATATTCGCTGCAGCAATATCTCTCTCTGGTGCTGGCATAAAGGGCAACCGCTGAAAAAGTCGCTCGATTTGCAATTTCTGGTTTTTCGTAACACGAGGCATCGTGATTTTGTAGTGCTCCGAAGTGTCAATTGACTTATGTGAAAGTATTGCTGTGCTGGCCGGTGGGCAGTAAATTTGCGATAACTCGAAAGAAAGTTGGACGGGTTTCAGTTTTCCAAAAGGCGTTTACTTTACGGCTTTTCTGATTGGGTCACCGCTGCGGTCCCACTACCGACCTTTTCGTGCCGGGCAACGCCCTTTCCACGTTTCAAAGACCAGATATCTCAAGCAACCCATCGAAAAAGTTGCATGTTGAGCCCAAGATATTTGTCCTTATTCCATGTTCTCTTCTAACCTCAGCAATCAACCAAAGGCATTGGAGTGAGTCCAACGAGGTCACCATGAGCGGGTAAGATTAAGTTTTCTTCCGCAGAGAGATCGCCTTATGCTGACCACGCATTTCAAATAGGACCCGTTTTTCTGCCTAGAAATAAGTTATTTTCTCAATTTGCAGTGAATCTTTATATCTAACTCTAAGCAAGGGGTGTCATATTGAAATTTCCATGGAAAGTGTCGCTGGGGGGACAGCCAATCTGTCCAAAATATCATGCATAAGATGCCGCCGTCCCAACCCAGGCTGAAACCGCCTAATACGAGAGTTGACAAACTCTTTGAAAGGACAGGAAACCAATGGTTCGATGTCGGAAGATATATCTATCACATTTAAGAGTTCTCACGCAGTCAATGAAGTTAGTATTTAATAGTTAGCTTTCCTTTCCTGAAGCTCATTGGATGAAATTTCCGAACCTCGTTACCGAGTCTTTGAAGATTGCAATGCTTACAACATTCTAAATAAGCCATCCTCTTGCTTTTCTTGTCCTGTATTGATACCTATGTACCAAAACCTCCAAGGGTCTTAATCTATTCACCCGGGAACTCAAAGTTTGCTACTTTCATGACATTGGCTATCCTTCAAGCTAGAGACTGTGGAAGAATTATCATGTCATACCATTTCCTTATTTGTTTAGAAGAAAAATTTCAATTGAATAAGTCACTGTGATACAAAGATTTCTAAATTCTGAATTCAAAGGTGCTCATCGTCTCGAGTTGCTACAATTTCCTGTTTTAGTTGTTATAGGATATTTCTTCAAAATATTTCACAAGGATACAGATTTATATGGAGCTGGATTCGATGCAGGTAAGCATTGTGAATATCTTCTTTTATGCTCCGTTTTCTCCTTTCAACGGGAAAAGAGCTTCGTTTGAAATGATTCCACGAAAATGTAAAACCCACAAAAAGGAAGAGCAGTTACTTTGTTGTAGTGAAGTCATTAGTTGATAATTACTTCTCTGACCCTTTGGTGGAATGCTCTCAAATAAAGATATAGATGAAAGTTTAAACTCTGTCCATCACGTGTCGGCTATTCTCAGGAGGCTTTCCCCTTTATTAGCCGAATTTTGAAGACGCTGCGAATACCACCAAAAAACACACCATAATTATGCATTTATGTCTCATTCAAACAAAGCAGCACATTGATTGCATCGGGAATTTGAATTTGGATCATCATGGTGGTCCGTGGTCGTGGCAGTGGATTTCAGACTATCCCCGTTTTAGAACTAGCGCGTCTGCGGGCGCACACACATAACAACCCAAGCCTGGGAACCACAAAAACCTTCTCAGATATTACCATCACACGGATCATCTTGATTAGCGGCCTTTTACTACCATCTGAACAAACTCAACACCTGCTCCTCCATCCCAGAATCCCCTCCAAATCCCCTCCAACCCTCAAAGATTTCTGCCACACCCAGCGCCAGCGCCGCCAGCCAACCGCTTCCCAACGATATAGAGCAGTCCGTAAGGAATACGATCTCAACCAACTACTCGATATAGAGGGGCGCATAGCTCTCGCAAGGGACCTTGGCCTGGAGCCTCGCCAAGTCACCGTAAGCCCTTCCTCCCCTCGGCTCAATAAAACGGCATCTAACATCTCCCAGATAGACTGGAATAAGGTGAAACGCTCCCGCAACCAAACTACGATCCAAGTAACATCTGGAAGGCCTTGATCTCGACTTCCCCCGCCCTCCTCGCCAAAGTCCTTGGCAGAATCAAGGACCGTGCTGCCATGGACATCGAGCGAAAGGAGAAGTGTGGTGCTTGTGATGATTGCACCAGATACGATGCTTGGAGAGCCAGCATCTCCCGTCAACAAGTTTGGTTGGAGTTGGATGGTGCTGCGAGGGGAGGGTCCTGAAGACCCATGTTGTTCTGAGGTTTAAAGTTGTGGTTCCTGCGGCGCCACACACATGCGGTCTTCAGATGTCCTCCTCTGGTGCCTGGTTTTTTTTTTTTTTGTTAGTGTATTTTGTAGGTTACGCTTCACAAATAGCCTTCGTTGAGTGTATCACTAATTTTATTTTCTTCTTGTAGTTCCACCGATCGATTGTCGAGTCCCTTTTATTTCAGTTGTCCTTGTTAGATATAGCACACTCCGCCGACTCATACACCTACATTCAAGCACCAGCCCCGGTCTACCAACAACCTCGAAGTGTCGCGAAGGTCCGGCATTGCAGCCGCCCTTGGTTACGACAATTCTCGCTCAGTCCAAAACCGTATCTCCGTTCGAAAGAAGAAGTACAACCTTCCCTTCTATTCAACCAGCAGTCAAGGGGCAGCTGGCAGCTCTGCTGGCGCCGCTTCCATCAAGCCTACCACCCTCGTCAAGTCCAAGGTCACTAAGACCAAGAATGAGTCTGCCGCAAAGAAGAGTGCTGCCAAGAAGCCTGCAAAGGCGGCAGTCAATTACACCAGTTACCTTTTTGTCCCAATTGAAGCTGTCACTTTAGTATAGAGACTCCGCCACAACTCCTTCGCCGCCAAAGCCGAATCAAAAACCAAAGAGCTCGGGCTCTGACACATCACAAAGAAAAGATAGAAACCCAAGCCGCAGTTTCGCAAAACCTTATTGATTGGCTGCAAAATGAACCACGCGTTCCCTCCTCGATTCGAAGACAAGCAAAGGCTGCATCCTCTCTAACTTTAATGCGAGGATGAAGCCAGTCTCTTATTACCACGTTCGGATTGTTGCCAAAGAGCTCAGGGCTCACAAGTACTTGTAATCTTTCGCTTGTTGGGTCCCCTGAGATTTGTCATCGAATTCGTTCTCCTCATATTGTTCCTCATTGGCACAGAGTCGGATTTGCGTGAGGACCAGGAAACCTGGTCCTTCCTACAATCAACCACTCTTCCACACTCTGATTTTTCGAAAGAGGTTCCGGGGTGATCTTTGCATGGGAAAACACACCTACTAACCGAGCTTTTACCGTGGAACGAATAACTCACTTCAGCACAGGTTCTTATTGGAGACTTGGAATATGCCAATCTCACAAACATGGTATCAATTTACAACAGTGTCGGCAAGGTTGATGGACCACTCATGGAGACACCAGATATGAAACCACTGGTCGACCGGACGATCATATTTAGGATTATTTCTATGATATAGAGAAGCTCGTTGACGAAAAATGGACCAAATACGTCAACAGGGTTCTCAAGCAATTACTGAACAATGTGGTGTTAAGCCCCTGAACAATACTGAAGTTCCTGCACATCCACACAAATTCTATCCGAAACCACCTGAGTTATTATCTGACATCCTCCTGTTGTCTAGAGACCCTGAAAGCATATTGGAGGGAATTGGACCGGAGGACCACAGCTTGAGCCAGCTCGCGGCAGAACAACAGCAGGAGCGGAGACCAAAGCTCATAAGTACTTGAAACGCTCCGCCCTTACCCAAAGAAATCATTCTTCTCTCTATTGGTTTCAGAAATCCATCATTGGATTGGTTCTCCTACTATGTACATTTCTTGTTCCACTTTCATCAAAGGCTTCCCGAAGTAAGTTCTACTGTTCCCTTACTGCACAACTGTATTTATATAGTTGTTGTGGTTTCCCTTTCATGTCTTGGGACTGTTTAGCTAACACCTCGTAGGCACTTCGACTCCATTTTCTTGACAGCTTCAGGTTGCCGAAGAGGAAGCACGCATCATAATCTAGCCACAAGTTCCTCGAAAGTTCCTTCCACAGCTCAATCATCATTTCCATCGATTTTGAGGCCCATCGGCGCGTCAACAACTCCAAACCAGGGTGCAGCCCAGACAACGGCCTATGGCTCCTTCTTCCAATACGATGGCTCCCCTGGTAAGCCTGCTTCTTGCTCTTTCGTCTCCTGTGCGATTCATTACACATCCTTTCTTCCTTCCAATGTCTAATCCTCTCTCAAACATTTTTTACCCCTATCTAACGACTTTGATAGCGCCGGGTCCTCAAGGCCAAATTGCTAGATTCTACCTCGGTGCACCTTCAAGCCTTGTCATCAATCCAAACACTGGAAAGATATATGGTTTCGACAAGCAAGACTGCAAGTTCTTGGAGAAGAGTACTCCTGCCATCGAGTTCCAATTGTTCCAGGATCTACCAAAGGAAGTCCATTACATGATACTGTGACCCCGAATCTTCTTTTATCCAAACCCAGAACTGTCTTGAGTGCTCCTCTTAGGTCTGGTCTAGCTTGGCTTGGAGGTCGGTTCGTCGGTCTGCTTGGTGGATTACACTTCGCAAATAGCTCTCGTTGAATGCATCGCTGATTTCTCTTTTCTTCTAGTAATCTTTTGAGGTTCATCGAAATCGTTCTCCTCCTATCTTCCTTATGGGTACAAAGTTGGATTTGCGTGAAGACCCCGGTACTAACAATGGAGACAATAACGCTTCTCTGTGCAGCTCCAGGAGACCCTTGTTGGTCTCCCGCATAATCAACCACTCTTTCACTCTACCATTCCACTGAGCTGTTGACACCTTGGAAAGTCGATTGTCCGCGCTCTGATCCTCAACCAAGATGGAAAGTTGACCTGCTCCAATTCTCTTCAATCCCCAGTTATTGGAACAGCGACTATCTCATCTTACGCCGCCCTCAACGACAGATCCAGCTACAAGTGGCCTTGGATCATCATCTAGTAGTTTGCTTTGTTGGTATTATTGGTAAGTAAACTCGCACATGAGTTTCGTTGGAGGTATCCCTGATGTCTGTTTCTTCAAGTAGTTCCCGAAAATCGATCATCGAATTCTTTCTCCTCCTATAATGCTTGCTGGAACCAAGTTAGAATTGCCAAAAAGTCATGTTTGCAGTAGATACGGAGGTGGGAGACGGAGAATAGGTGGCGGGGCCATTTGAGGATCCTAGGTTTTCAAACCCTGGCCGTTCAATCCATCACCAAGCCCTCCAAGTGCTTCTGGTGAGGATAAGACCACTGTTCTACCATCTGAGCATCCTCATCAGCCCACTGATTTCCGACCAAAAGTTAAGGTATTGAAAAGATTTAAGGGAATGGTTGTGTTGGATTCGGATGGAAAGACAGTACTCTTGGAAGTCCTATTCAATGGCCCGCGCCAGGTTCTGGTTATCTTCATTCGCCATTTCTTCACCGTTCATTGTCGAGGTCTCGCATACGAAAATCGGGTTCTATTTCGAACCCCAAGCTAAGCTTCAGCACCTCCGAGTCAGCGTCAAGAAGAGTTTGGTCTCAATCAGGCGAAGAAGCAGGGATCCCTACGAGTAGCTTGGTCAAGATGAATCATCGAATTTGTTCTCCACTTACTATGCTTGTTGGAACCAGGCTGCAGTAGGAAAGAAGTCATACTCGAGCGCTTGTTGCGAACCAAAAGAAAATCCTCGAATGCATGCATCACTTCAACTTACTACCAGCTGTAGAGAGTGAAAACCTCTCGGTAACACTCTGGTTTCAACGTCGACCCTGAGACGGGCAATTTGGAAAGATTTGACAAGTCTGATCCTGCTGTTGAGTTTAGCTTGTTCCGATCTCTCTCAAAGGAAATTCGTTGCATGATTTACGTTCGGTGAATGCGGGAGGGGATACAAATTACAATAATGTTATAGCTTTCACTGATGGCATTCGATACACGTACCTTGAACATGCGCTTAGTCTTGAGAAGAGGAAGAGATGCTGTTTTCTCTGATAAGGCTACCACCACTCTGCCTGTTCACCAACTAGCTTTCAGTCCTCCATCACGTAGTGCGCTAGGTAGCTCTCGTACAACCCCAAGCCGGAGGGAATTGCCCTCTCTGCCTGAAGACTCTGTAGTGTTCTATCGCATCTTTCTAGAAGCATCACAAGAGGAAGGCTTCGATTACAAAGTTATAATTATAGCTGCCTATACGAATATTGTTCACACTGCCCAAATTCATATCCGCCAGCGCTCAGAAGCACAAGATCGACCTTCGACTAAAAGCATCGTGGCTGCTATGCTGGTAGCAAAACCCTTCCTCTCAGGAACTATTATCGACTCAGAAATTGGAAGATTCCACAATCACGGAAAGCCTTAAAACTCGATTAAATGACTTTCATGCAATGGTTGAAGAATTCTTGCGTGGGGGGCCAGAAGGAAACCATTTTCGGAAAATGCGGAGCAAAGCATTTTGAAGAAGAACCCTAGTCTCTCAAGTCAGCGGAGCTCAAATTCCTGGAGAAGAGGAAGAAAGGTAACTATCTCACAAATGCCCAACATCCATGCTAAAAATGATTTCCATCGATTGTGAGGCCCATGAGAATCAAGATATTTATCGTACCCCCTTCCGACTGAGGACCAAACATGGACCTTCAAGTGTCCCTACAGAAAAGACTTCGATTGAAATTCCTCTCAAGACATTTATAATGCCGACAAATGGCGAAAACAAATTTCCAACCGTCGCCTAAAGCAGTTTGTTGTTTACTCCACTGAGGGACCACGGCCACACCCCATCTGGTAAGAGAGAGATCGAGAAGGCGTTCGACTCGTTTATCGAACCCAAGAAAAAGTTCGGAGAGTCCATATGAAAGATTGGATTTCCAACGCTGAAAAATTATTTACATCAATTTTGAAGCCTATGAGCGCGTCAGGAACAACTTCAGCGGAACCACCATCGACGCTTTAATTGGAAGAATCCACAATCACGAAGAGCCATGGAACTCTATTAAATGAAACAAGCCCTTGGTTACACGCAGTACAATGTTGGAATCCAATATCGCATCGTTGGAGACGTTAGAAACGTTGTCGTCCCTGCTCTCCCTAGGCACTTCTTGCAAACACCATCGGCTGACTTGAACGGCAACGTCGTGGGCTCTGTTACCCCTAAGCACTTCTTACAAACAACCGTCTTTGGTTTCAACGCACACACAGCAGCATTTGTCCCGAATTCATCGCCATCTCGTTCTCCACCAGGAACATTCAATGCTAATACGCCATCGTTCATTCCAGGTGGCTCCCCCACTCCTCTTATGCATTCGTCCTCTAGCTCGTTTATTGCTCGTTCAGTACAACACTTGCTCAACATTATCAACACGAATTTCTATCATCAACAAAATGGTAATACTCTGATTCTCGAGGAACCACTCCCTATCCGACACTTTACTGCTCGGTTTTATAAGAAGTTGAAGGATATCGTCATCACACATAAAGTAGTACCTTGTAACGCTGTTCGTGTCTAGCAACGAACCTTTTATCGCATTGTTACTCTCCCTCAAAAGGAGGAATCTCCAGTCAGTGCTGCCATTGAAAGCACTTCTACTGGCCCATCACGATCATCATTCTCAACCCTTAAGCGAACTCTATCCAAAAGGAGCGTTGATTTCAAGAGAAGCTCGAAGCACAAAGAGGTAACAATTAGTGACTGGTAGAAAGCACTAATTGGTATTGCATCCCTTCCATATCTCGCTAGCTGTCATGCACCACCGGGATGTTGCTGGCTTTGTCTATCTGCCGGTGATAATATGTTTGACTCAGATGTCCTCCTATACATTCGATGCACGTACCCTGAACAAGCTTTCTTTTGAAGAGAGGAAGAGATGCTCTACCAACTTGGAATCAAACAAGACAGCAAATTGAAGCTCACCCAGGCAGAACCTGGACCTTCAAATACCCCACCAAGCAGCCCAGCCCTAAACCCATAGAGTCCTCAGTCGGCAGCCAATTTCCATGTCCTTCGATTGGTGATCCCACCAGCAGCTTCATGCCTGAAGCTCAGAGGTCAAGGAGAACTTCGTTTCTATCAAGGGTCTCAAGCGAAGCAGCAGTGCTACCTACGAGAGACTAGTCTATTGTCTGAAAGCCCAAAGGAAAGTGCCATCTGCTGGATACAGAACTTAGAACCTGGAGCTTCAAGTCCCCCACCAAAAGTATTTCGAGTGGAACTCCCAGTAAAAATCATTTTCATCGAGTTTGAGTCCCATGAGCGTGTCAAGAACAACTTCAAATCATATTCTTCAACCAAGATTGAAGAAAAGGATTGGCGACTCCATATGAAAAATTGGCTTGCGATTACTCAAGATCACAATGATGCTTCCGCAGGAATCAAAATGCGCATTGGCGAGAAGCTCCCGGTTAGTTTGAATTCTGCTAGGACCCTCATGAAACAGTCAGGGCAGCACATGTTCTCCAACCAAGATCGATAGGTGCCGTATACTCTCAGGTCATGGGTTGGCCTAATGTTAGGAAGATGATGGAGGGGAAGTATTCCAAGCTGAATGCTGACAGTGAGGAGGACGAGATGCCAATCGATGATAGCGTTGGATCTCGCTTTTTGCCAGTTCACAATAACACTGGTATTATGGAGGGATGCCCATGAGAGACTTGGCCCACTGTCCGAGGAAGACGTGGTCATTGGTTGTGCTACCAAGACCATTATTCCTAGCCTGCAAGTGCTTCTTATTATTACCCCTTTGGATCCTTTGAACTAATTCTTCGATAGTGCCCAAAGAGAACTCCCCTCAAAATTTCAGATGCGGTCAAGGTTACAGCGTCATGAGAAGTATGGAGGAGTATGGCGTTATACAAAGCATCGAAAACAACACCGAGCCAACCTTTGCAGCCTATTTTGAGGAGGATGCAGTTGGCAGTGGAGATGACGACGTCGAATATGTCGAATCTCTAACTGGCACATACACAACACCTCCGCTATGAAGTCTCCAGTCAAGTCTGTCCATCATGCGATCGATCCGTTGCTTGAGTCTCCATTCACACTCTCGCCTCAGATGTTCCCGTTCCAGAATTACTAGATGAGGCGAGAACAGCAAATGTGTACAATATTACATCCAAAGCCATTTTCAGAAGTCCAGAGGAAGATCTCGGCCATTGGTTGTGCTGCCAGAACCATGGTCATTGGCCAGTAAGTGCTCCTTCCGATCATCACTTTCATTCTCTCAACTCTTTGAAGTAATACTGACTTAAGATAGTGTCAAAAGACAAACAACCTCGAAATTTCAGATGCGGTCATTGGATTTGAGCATCTCGCTCACAGTTTATCTAATTGATGTGGATGCAAAACGAATTTCCGACTTTTGTTCCTTCAACAACTACTTCCCAGGAAGTGTTTTCAAACTCTTCATCTCATTCACATTGGTGGAGATCGGGTCCCAGCTGGCCTCGAAATTTCAGATGCGGTCAAAAAGATTTTATCGTTAGGAGCGGGACCTTGTTTCCTTTCCTCTTTCAATACTTTTTACAAACAACTTTTCATTGTACAACACCAACCGATCTGCACCACACAAACACAGCAAAAATGAGTGAACCAACCATGGCTTGTGCCACCACAGGCTATTCTCTTGTAAAAGCTGCACCCATGCAATATCAAGTTCCTTCTGGCATCGCACCCAACTCTGGGAAGGCAGTGGCAACTGACTACGCGGGGGAGCGAGAGTTCTGCGCCAACCTTACTGACCCTGGCAAAGACTTTGCATTCGGCATGACGATTCCGATCTCTATTCCAAAGGAAGTCACGACTAAGAGAGACTGGCGCAGAGCCAACCGCTGAAGCTACCTCTGCCCTGGAACTCAGTTCCCGGGAGGAAGTCGCAACTGACCACCCTGGCGAGCGAGAGTTCTGCACGATCTTTCTGGTGGAAGGCGCAAAGGACAACAAGGTGCCTCGCTTTATTCCCCGTCCACCCCCTAGATTTGGGCAACGAGCTCCCTCTCGCTTACATTCCCATCCCAGCATTACTCTAACGAGGTTCTTTGATATTGCTAAAAGAGGAACGCCCTCAAAATTTCAGATGCGGTCAATAAATTTGTGATCTCTGTCGTCCTTTTTCGATACTCCTCTCATCTCGGAGTTTGGATCGTCCGGTGGCGGAAGACCTCTACAATACAAAACGGCGTTATTTATTTTTTAATCGATTGACAGTATCATGAACCAACAGAGGAACTTTAGAGCATTAATGGTGTTCCTTCATGGACACAAACTGTTGTATTCGGCTCGTTACTTTCGTATCTTTGCGGACGTTGTGGTGTGGCATCTTCGAATTGTTTTCCAATGCCTGGGGTATTTATTCCGTTGTGGGGGAAACCATAGGATTATGGATCGCGACTGTGATCTGAACGTTCATTGGGATCTTTCGTTGTTGGTATGCGCAATCATGTATTTCGGATGTGCGGTGGATGATTCTACTCTTAAAAAAGGGCTTGCCATGGCCAGATTACTATAATGGAACTGGCTACCCTGACGAGGGAGAGTTCTGCGCGATCTCTCTGGCGGAAGGCGTAAAGGAAACTAAGGAAAAGAGGGAATTGGGTAAATCTGTCGCATCGTTGTCAGGAGCCATGTTCCAGACCCCGGATCGTTTGCTGGGGGCCGGGCGTACTTCGTTTAAGCAGAATATAATGAGTAACTTCCTCGTCTCTCCCTCCTTATCATAATTCTCATCTGGTACAATCGAAAATGGCACACCTACCATCCTATAAACAGGCAGTTGACGGACCAGACATACTATTCATCGCCAGTGACGTGGAGAATGGCACAATACCTTCAGCCCAACCTGTTGATCTGGGCATGGCCAGAAAGAGAGATGCCTTTTTCTTACTTAAAGAAATCTTAAGCGTGGCTTCGGCAAGTCCACCTAGTATGTACACACCCTCTCCTCAAAATCTCCTACTTTTGAGTATCTTCTGATTCAATACAGATGCTAAGGCCCAGACCACAAGTCGTCAAGAGCGCCAATCGAAGTCAAAGTGCACCATTCTTTGAAGTGAGAGTAGCAGTGACAATACCAACCATCGCGAAAATTGAATGAATACAAACATGCCAGGAGTACGATGGGACGCTCGTCGTCGGTTTGGTTTGGTGTGGTTAGTTTCGTTTGGGGTTTCACACACATGGCGTGTTCAGATATTGTCTTACCTTTTCCTTTTCGTCTGTCGTTTCTAGAATGGATGTATAAGCATTCTTTGCAAAATTGTGAGATGTGAAGAAACGATTACTTTATACAGAAAGTGTTTCCTCTTTACTTGACTACGTATAGAAATCTTCGGCAATATCCTTGTCAAAAAGAAACTCAAACTATAGTGCCAGAATTTCCTAACACTTCTGAAACAAATTTCCCATCATCCCCTAATTCTGTACCTTTAACCCAGAACAAACCAAGGGCTCGCAAGTCAGGTTTTAATATCTCACTTTTTATCTCATCATAGTACAGTATGAAATAAATCAAAGGTATCTACTTCCATTTTTAAAACGCCAACCCTCAATTCTAAAGTACAAAAATTTAAAAATATGAGCTCAAGAAGTTCCATCAATTCCTCTTCATCTTAGCCAACAAATTCAACGCACTCCCCGCAAGCACAAAGCTACACTGATCCTCACTCATCGTATGCTTAGTCTGAATAACCACCTCCTCACCCATAGCCCTCTTCTTCAATTTCAAACTCACACTCCCCTTACCCCCAGCCTTCAACGCATCGTAAAGTCCAACCGTCTCAACCTCATCACAAGCAGTGATAAGATCATAATCCTTCTCATTAGCAAAGGTAAGAGGGACAACACCCTGTTTTTTAAGATTCGTCTCGTGGATACGAGCGAAAGATTTAGCCAAGATCACACGACCACCGAGGTATCGAGGTTGTAAGGCGGCGTGTTCACGAGCCGAGCCTTCACCGTAGTTGTGTTCTGCTACGACAAGCCATTCGATGCCTTCGTCTTTCCATTTCTGTGCGAGATCAGGAATGCTGGAGGTGGATCCGTCGGTGTCGTATGCTACGTTGACTTCTCCTGTTGCAGCATTGGTTGCTCCAATCAAGGTGTTGGTGCTGATATTTGGGAGATGGCCTTTGTATTTCAACCATGGGCCAGCTGCGGAGATGGTATCGGTGGTGCATTTTCCAGTCACTTTGTATAGAACTCGGAGGCCGGAGAGGTCGCCTGATGGGAAAGGAGCGAAAGGTTCGAGGAGGGCGAGGCGGTCTGATGTAGGTGAAACGATGACGGGGGTTGAAGGGGAAGGAGCTCCTGCAGTGGGAAGAAAATCCGGGTTTCCAATTTCGAAGCCACCTTGTGGGAGTTCAGCACCAGTTGGTGGTGAAAAGCGAAATTCCTTGCCGGATGGAGTAGTAATACTGTCTGTCAAGGGATTGAAAGTTGTGCTTCCACTATAAGACATTGCTGTTACGATTTCCGGACTGGCGAGAAAGTTCATGGTGTCTGGGTTACCATCATTTCGGCCACGGAAATTTCGGTTGTAGGATGTGAAAATAGCGTTCTTGTCTCCATTGGAAACACCATCGGTACGTTTCCATTGCCCGATACTATAATACTATTAGCATCAAAATAATCCTATTCAATAGAATATTTCTTACCATGGACCACATGCATTAGCAAGGACGACACCGCCAGCCTTCTCAAAGGTAGAGAGGGTTTGATCGCGATCCAGAGTAGCTCGGATCTGCTCACTGCCTGGAGTAACGAAAAAGTCGTTTACTGGAGTAAGACCAGCTTCTGTTGCTTGTTTGACAAGATCTTCAGCGCGAGCCATGTCTTGATAAGAGCTGTTTGTACAACTTCCAATCAATCCTGCAGAGACAGTCGTGGGCCAGTCATTTTTGGCTACAGCACTGGCAAATTGGGAAAGTGGGGTTGATAAATCGGGTGTATTTGGCCCATTGACATGTGGCTCAAGGGTAGAGAGATCAATTGTGATGAGCTCGTCATAATGAGCGTTTTTGTCAGCTCTGAGAAGGTTTCGAATAGATGGAGCAGACGCTATGGCTTGCGCTTGGAGTGCTACGGAAGCTCTGCCTGTTGAGTCAAGGTACGGGATATGGCTCGACGAGAAGGGGAAGATGGATGTGGTAGCACCAACTTCTGCTCCCATATTACATATGGTAGCCATACCCGTACAACTAAGAGTATCAACACCAGGTCCATGGTATTCAATGATATATCCAGTGCCACCACGAACAGTCAATTTTCCGGCAAGATAGAGAATAACGTCCTTTGGCGAGGCCCAACCACTCAGTTGTCCCTCGAGTCGAACCCCAAGAACTTTGGGAGCTTTCAATTCCCATGGGAAATCCACAAGAGCGTCAACAGCATCTGCACCACCGACACCAATTGCAATAGCCCCGAGTCCACCAGCGTTGGGGGTATGACTATCTGTTCCAAGCATCATCAGTCCTGGTGCTGAATAGTTTTCCAAAACGGTTTGATGAATGATTCCTGCTCCGGGCGGCCAGAACTCGATGCCATATTTCTTAGCCGCAGACTCCAAGAAGTCGAAGACCTCCTTGTTTCCCTTGATGGACTCTGGCAGATCCACATCCGCACCCTGCTCTCCCACAATCATATGATCGCAATGGATACTGGCTGGGACCGAGGTCGAAGGGAGGTTGCAGGTCATGAATTGAAGCAATGCCATTTGGGCAGATGCATCCTGCATGGCAACTCGATCGGGCTTGAGCTTAAGAGTGGCATTGCCTCGAATATTGAGCCCATTGTCGGTGTTGGAAAGCAGCGCTTCTTCGGGGTTGTCTAAATGCGAATAGAGAATCTTCTCGGCGAGGGTGAGTTGCCTTTCGTTGCCCAGGACTCTTCGAACTTCCTCGAGCCTTTTCAGGAGCTTTGGGTATGGAGGGGTTCGTAACTCAATGTCGGGTTTGTATTCGTGGGAGGGAGCATTCGTGATGGTTGCGAGAGTTCGAGCGCATCGCGGTCTGAGGATGTTGGTGTATGTATATGCAGGCTGCGAACTCTGGGGTTGAAGGTCAATTGAGAGCACTATTCATGATGGGAGAGGGCACTTACCCTAATAGCAATAGCAGACCTGCTACTGTTCAGAAGTCCGGCCCTCATGGCTGCTGCTTGAACAATTGCGGAGAGGAAATGATGGGGAGTCTGGAAAAAAAATCCGATCCGACAATTTGGGATGCGGGATGCGATGCCGGACAGTCTCAGCAAAATCGGCATGAAGCCGATTCGTTAGATGAACAATATCCCTGTCAGACTTGACCGCCGAGTACTGAATGGTCTGCAGGGCCAGTCATACCGCTTATAACTGGCCTTGGTAAGGGCCGTGTGACTCGGTTAAAGCGTTATAACTCGTAGAGAGCTCTTAGAACAACGTAACTAGTAGAACCGGGGCTACGAGTATATATTATACTATAGACGTAGAAAAGCCGTGTTATATACTACTATATAGACTATATATACTAATAGCTATAGCTTAATATCTTTTTAAGTAACGTAGTTTATTACTAAGTAGTATATATTACCGAGTAGCGTACTTTCCCTCTACTCTACTACTTTAATATTAGATTAATCAACTATAATAAATAATATTAATTAATACTACTTAGAATCTAATAAACTAGATATATCTATAATCTTTTAATAAGTTCGTATATTATAACTATATATATAAATAATATTAGAAATCTTAGATACTAACTAATTATAATAGCTAAGTTATTAAAAAAATCTAAAAAAATCTATAAATATAAGAGTAATTTTAAGCGAATCGTTAGTTATAGCTAGTAAGCGTTTAAAATTTTTAATATTACTTATTTATATAGTAATAAAGTAGATTTTTTAATTTTATTAATTTTTATTAAGAATTACAGATTTTTACTAGAGTTATATAAACGTTTTTTATATATATTTTTAGTAGACGACTTGATAATATAGACGACTTAATAATAAACTACGTTATACTACTTAGTATTTAATAGACTAATAAGTTTAAAAGATTTAATTAATTTTATATTTTATATTTTAATTAACGTAGTTTATTACTAAGTAGCGTATATTACTAAGTAGTATACTTTTCTCTACTTTACTATCTACTAACTTTAATATACGTTTTCTTAATAACTAACTATAGAAATCTAAACCTAAGAAGCACGAATTATCCTAGCTATTAAAGCTATTTAAATATCTAAAAAACTTAGTCGTCGCTCTATTATAAAAATCTACAAAGTCTCTAAAATAACACTTTGATATAGAATAGCTAGCTAAACCTATTACCTCGAAACTAAATCTAATTATTATAAATTAAACGACTTAGAAAAGAAGATACTTATTTAATATATTCTTAATCTAGATATAAGAGGATTTACGCTCTAACTAGCTAGTATAGAAGATATAGCGAATTATATTCTTAAATCGTAGAGAGGAAAACGCGTTAGTAAGCTCTAGGTATATCGATTTATATAACGTTAACTAGAATTAAAGACGTGTTTTAATCGTGTTTACGACTTTTAAAGAGTCTTATACGAAGATCTAGAGCTTATTAGTACGTGGTTTCGACTTATAGAGAATATAAGAGTAAAATATAGTGTTTTAGACTACGACTTTTATAACTTTAATAAGACAGAGTTTATAATAGGAATTATCTACCTAGTAATAGTTATAACTCGCGCTAATCGACGTAGTAGAGATAAGACAGTTTAGTCTAGTAATCGGGAATAGACTATAGTAATTACTTATATTAATAGTAAGAGTTAGAACGTGTCTCTGTTTTTAGTAGTTTAAGAGAAGAATTATCTTACGAATTAGTATACTAAGAGCGGCCTTCTATATAACTAGGTTATTAAACCTATAAGTAATAGATAGACTAATAATAAGATAAGCCTAGAATAGCTATAATACTTCGATAAATATACTTATAGTTATATAAAAGAGCTATATTAAATACTAGTATTAGATAGATATAAGAGTTATAAATTAGCTATATTTCAAAAGTATTATAAAGCTAATAATATTATTACTCTTTATCTACTTTCTTATTCCTCTTATTTAACCTAGCTACTTAATATTAGATATTTTAGTATTCTTAAACATATATATAGACGTTAAATTAAGACCTTTATTAAAGCTTATATTAACTATATTACTAAGGTCGAGTTCTTTTTAGTCTTTTATATAGCTTATAAGTAATTAATAATAACTTAAAATATCTAAGCTAGATTATATAGAGCTGGCTTAGTATCTTTTAATCTCTAGACTATAATATTAAAGCTTAATATCTAATTATAAACTTCTATATCTACTAGACCTCTCTCTATAGCCGCTAACTCTTAGGTCTTATAGACCTCTCGTAATCTAACTAACGCTCTTTTATAAATAACTTTAGTTAAGAATCGTATTTTATACTATTAAAGAAGCTCGCTAATCTCTATTTTCAAGACTATAGCTATATTAGTAAAGAGTATAAAGCTATTAGCTTATAAGATAACTTTGTTATTAGCTGAAGTTTATACTCTTCGTAAGATAAATAAAGCACTTAGTAAGCGCTATAGAGCTAAAAAGACTCGGGTCTATTAAGAAGGTATACTTACTATAAAGAATATATAAGACGTATTAGCTTAAAAGAAGGCAGAGAAACAGACTCGACGTAATAAGCGTTCTAAGAGAGGTAGATAAAATAAGAGATAAACCTCTAAACGACGGTATAGTACTTATAGAAAGACTAGTAATAAAGTAAGATTTTTAATTTTATTAATTTTTATTAAGAATTATAGATTTTTACTAGAGTTACACAGACGTTTTTTATATATATTTTTAGTAGACGACTCGATAATAAACTACGTTATATAATATAAATAATTAATTAAATATTCTAGACTTATTAGTTTATTAAATACTAAGTAGTAAATATAATTATTATTATATAAGTAAATAAGCCTCTGACTTATATCTATCCACGTGACTAGCACGCTAGTACTACGCTAGCATAAGTATAAATAGTCGTACTTCGAGTATCTAGAATAGTTATAGAGAATATAATACGTATATATAACTAGATAGATTTATAACTAAAGTTATACTAATAAAGACTATACTAAGATATTATCTAGTTCTATAAAGTATATAAGAACTATCTATATAATAAGTACTCTTAGCTACGTTACTAGAGTACTTTAAAGCTACTTCTAATACTACTTTAGAAGTAGAGAGACTTATTAGTCGATTTTATAGAACTAATTCTTATAGTTAAGAGATTTAATACTATTATAGTAGTTACTAACTAACTTACTAAGAACTACTATATTATTCTATACTATTTAAGTATAGACGCTACTAATTTCGCTCGCTTATTTATATAAGAAGTATAGAAACTCTATAGCTTACTAGATACTATTATTTCTAACTAAGGCTTTATATTTATCTTAGACTTCTTATTTAAGTAGATCTTTTTATAGCTTACTACTTAGAGTCGGATAACTAGATAGAGATAGTAAATAAGTCTATTTTAAAGTATCTATAATAGTATATTAACTTCGCCTAGAACGACTAGGTATAGTTTCTATAATAGCTTTTTATAAATATACTAAAAGAAGTACTTATAAAATTATTACGGCGCTGGTCCGTAACACGTGATTCTCGGTCCTACACGTGACCGTCAGAGCTGTAACGCTTGGACGGATTTATAACGAGATTAAAAGCTCTTTATAGTTAGTAGAAATACCTCTTTTTCGTAGAGTATATATTCTATATTCTCTTATTCTTAGAACTATAGCTTTAAATTCTCGAATATATATATATATACTCTTATACCTTTGCCTTTAGATATAGATTATAATATTATTTAAAGCTTAACTCTTTTTACTCTCTATAAAGGATTATAATATCGACTAGATTCTACGCTTATAATAGCTAGAAGATCTTATACTTATAATAGTATAATTACAACCCTCCTCCTCTATCTATAATAGCCTCTCTTCTTATAAGCGGATCTCTTAAGTATCTCTATGTCTATAACGACTTATCTCCTCGAAAGACACGCCTGTAACAGCCTATATAACCTTTTTTATAACCTCTCTCTACCTTCTCCTTCTTTCTTTCTAATAATATAATAGCCGATACTTGAAGTAGTTGTAGTAGAAAAGGGAAGACATCTACTAGCTTGTCTTAAACCGAGCCTTAATAACCGGATAATACCTCTGGAGTTGCCTCTCCCTCGCCTGCCTCTCTTACGATAAGCGAGCCTTCTATAGACGAAAGCGTTCGTTTATAGGCTAAAATCATCTCTTTACATACGTAACTCTACTAAACCCCGTTGCTTATAAACTACTCTAATAACCCTCTCCTAAGCCGCGAGTATACGTAAGCCCTCTAAGAGGCTACTACTAACTCTTCCCGTTCCCGATTTAGTTATAACAATTCTACTCGTAAGTTCTAAGATAGCGAGAAACTTAAGAACAGTATCTCCCTGTTATATAAGGCCTGGTAGATTATCCTAGCTAGTAAAATAAGAAAGAACCTCTTTGAAAACGAATAAGATAAACTTACCTTCGTCTTTATAACTACTTCCGGCGTAGTATAAGAGCACCTAGAACTATAGATAGATTTCAGTTCCTCTACCTTATTTATAGACGTTATAAATATACTTATATATCTAGATACCTTGTTCGTAGATAGTAACGAAGCTGTAGAGGCTTATAAGGTCTTCTATAAACTCTTAATATAAGAGGACAAGACTTTTACTATGTTTAAAGCAACCTTCTTAAGCCTTATAACTAAGGCTTATATCCTGTTAAGTAAGTAGTCTAAAGATTTATACTAGAAGCTTACGCCAGCTCTCTAAGTAAGTATCTCGCTAGTCTAAATCACTCTAGCAACCTTTAACCAGTTATATAACCGCTGTTACTCTGTCTATTAAGACGGGGTAACTATTAAGGAACGCTTTACAGCTCGCTACAACCGCCGCCTACCTATAAGAGGTTTCTCTACTAGCTACGGATTAACTTATCAACTTCTAGCTCTACGTACTACTATTAGTTATCTACTAACCCAAAGCCCGGTCTGTTACTCTCTAGTTATAGATCGTAAGACTCCTTTGCCTACTTATAAGAGTACGACTCCTGTCTAGGATATAGTAGACGTTATCTATTATAATTATAATAAACCTAGGTACTACGCTAGTAAATACCCTCTTTCTCGAAAACCCTCTATAGCTATTAAGCTATTAGAAGACGCTAAAAACTCGCTTACGAACTCCTACGGACTATAAGCGTCTAAAGAAGAATCAGCTAACGAGGAACTTATTTATAAGAACTTAGGAAAAGAACAGCTCTAAAGTAAGTCTCCTCTTTAGAGTAAAATAAACTTAGATCTTAACCTCTTAATCTAAGTTATATAATAGACGGAAAGGCTTTTATAACTATATATACTTTAATTAAGAATAGATATACTTTTAATACTACTAGACTTATTAATACTAGAGTAAATAGATAGCTATTTATTAACACAGCTTTAGCCGACTAGTTAAGTTAATATTATAGATAAGCTATAGAAAAGCTATTATACGTAATATTAATTATAGAGTTTAATAGACATAAAGAACTAGCGATTACTCGCGTTATTTACTTAATACTAAGTATCGACAGACGACAGTTTACTAATACACTCTTCCTAATTACTAATATTAGTAGATATGATATTATTATCGACTATTAATAGCTTATAGACGTAAACGTAAAGTTAGTAGTCTGTAGCTATAAGATTAAGTAGCTAGAATCCCTTCCTCTAGTTCGTCGATTTAATTACTTAGTATCTATTACTAGAGAATCGATAACTATCTCTCTACTAGACCTCTAAGCTTAGAAGGATATAGAGAACCGCGACCTCTGCTAGAATACTATAGAGGAACTTATATTAATCTATTTAATACTACTTCGAAGCTAGCGCTAAACCCCGCTACTAGTTACTCTCGAGGAAATTCTAGACGAAAGCTTTTAGTAAGACCTCGTCTCTATCTAGAATAGAATATAGGTTCTTATTCCTAACTATTAACAACGTTGTCGATCCTTCTTAGGAAAACGTTTAGTTATAGACTATAAAGCGGCTATAAGCTCGCTTATAGACATCTATAAACCTATAGAAGACTTCGCTATTAATATCTATTATATTAGAGCTACTGCTTTTAAACTTAACCTTTAAAAGCGTGATAACGAAGTCTTCTCTACTAGCTTATAAGAGATCGACTATACTCTTATAAACAGGTTATATACAGAGCTCTCTTTAGTAGATTACGCTTTAGACGAATAATTAGTAGAATAGAACGTTTGCTAGGAATATATAGACTTTAAGAATGTCTTTTTAAAAAGAGCTTTAGATAAGCTTCCTCTACTACGAAACTAAGTCGACTACTAGATCAAACTTATAGGTCTAAATACTCTATTATATAGCCTGTTATATAGGATAACAACTAAGGAACTTCTAGCTATAAAGTAGTATATCCTCGATAACCTCGATAAAGGGTTTATTATTCCTAGCTACGCCTCTTTCGCCTCTCTAGTACTATTCGTAAAGAAGCCTAACAGAAGCTTATAGCTCTATATCAACTACTAGAAACTTAACAACCTTACTTATAAGAACCAGCACCCTCTTCTACTAATTAACAAAACTCTTATACGAATCACTAGTACTAAAATCCTTATAAAGCTCGATATTCGTTAAGCTTTTAACCGTATATATATAGAACTAGAGTTAGAAGAACTTATAACCTTTTAGACCTGTTATAGCACGTTTAAATATAAGATGTTACCTTTTAGCTTAACCAACGGTCCTACTATATATCAGAGGTATATAAATAGCGTTCTTATAGAATATCTTAATAACTTTTATATAGCTTATCTTAATAACATTCTTATATACTCTAATAATAAGCTCGAACACGTTAAACACGTCTATAAGGTCTTAGAACAGCTCTATAGAGCTAGGCTATAAGTAGATATTAAGAAGACAGAGTTCTACGTTACTTATACAAAGTACCTTAGTTTTATTATCTCTATAGATAGAATCGAAGTCGACCTAGAGAAGATCTTAGTAATCGTTTCTTAGAAATATCCTAGTACTATTAAGAGTATCTAGTTCTTTCTAGGTTTTTACAACTTCTACCAACGTTTTATTTAAGATTATAGATAGATTACTCGTCTGCTAAACTATCTTATAAGTAAGGAAGTACTATTTAAGTTTAACTTAGAATATAAGAAGGCTTTTAACACGTTAAAAGAAGCCTTAGTTACTACCTCTCTCTTATACTACTTTATAGCTGATTTAGAGACTATAGTTAAAACTAACGCTTCTAACGAAGTAGTTACAGCTATAATATCACAACGTATATCTGAAACCGAACTATAGAGACTCGTAGACTACTTCTCAAAGACGATAAACCCTGCTAAGCTAAACTACTAAATCTACGATAAGGAGATATTAGCTATTATATACTCTTTTAAATAATAGTAAGCGGATCTTACTTAAACTAGCTCCTAGATCAAGGTCTTCACCGATTATAAAGCTTTAGAGTACTTTATAACCTCTAAAACCTTAAACTAGTAGTAAGCGAGATAGGCAGAGTTTCTATTAGAGTTCTATTTTATAATTATATTTTAATCTAGTAAGTAGAACGAGAAAACGAACACGCTAACACGCTAAGACTAAGACGTTAACCCGTAGAACGACCTAAAAGCGTCTATAAGATAATAAACCTTACTTACGTCTAATCAGTTAGATCTACGTATTACTACTCGATTAGAACCTTCTATAACGTTAGCCCTAGTTACCTTAGAACCCTCGTTTAACCTTATCGACCAGTTACTTACTACTAACCGTAACTCTTTAAACTTAGAAGACGACTAAACAAAAGCTACCCGCGGGTACTAAAACTAGATAATAGAGAACAGCTTACTTCTTTAGCAAAAGAGACTCGTAGTTCCTAATTAAGGCATCTTATAAACAGACCTAATCTATAAGACTCACGTATAAGTATCTATAGCTTACCTTAGATAGACAAAGACGGTAGCTATCCTCGCTTATAGATACTAGTAGAAAGGTTTACAGACGTCTGTAGAAACCTATATTAGTAACTATAGAGACTGTCGACGTACTACAGTTCCTCGCAACTGTAAACCTAGGTTTTTAAACCTGTTACCAGCTCTAGAACGTCTCTAGCAGTATATTACTATAGACTATAAGTCTTTCTCTACTAATAAACAAGGTTACGATACCTTATAAGTAGTTATAGATCGCCTAACTAAGCAATCGGTCTCGATCCTCTATCTAAGAACAGTTATAGCCTAAGATATAGCTTAAATATATATTATATAGATCTATTAAACCTATAGCTATCTATAAAGCATTGTTTTAAACTATAGACTATAGTTTATTTCTTCTTTCTAGTCTAAATTCTATAGAATCCTTAATATAAAGCTTAAGCTATCTACTGCTTTCTACCTACAAACTAACGAATAAACCGAAATTATAAACTAATAGATTAATCAACGCCTATAGCCTTTTATTAGTTACTATTAGAACAACTAGAGCGAACTTGTCCCTATTCTAGACTACGCTTAGCTTACGCTTCTATACGAGAGTCTAGTATAACGAAACTCAAACGAACTAAACAAAGATAACTAAGTCTCGAAGGTTAGTATACAGATAAGAAGTATAGATACGCCGGGTTATTTACTTAGAAGTAAACTCGTTACTTATATCAAAGATATTAAATAAGATAATAAGATTAATAACTAAAGTTAAGTACGAAGCTTCTATCTAATAGCAGACGTACTAGTCTTATATAGAACCTTCGTTTATATTAGAGTCCTACTTAGCAGGAGTTCTAAAAATAGAGTCCGACTCTATTTCTAGGGCTTCTTAAAACTAGACTCTATTACCTGACTTCTCCTAACCGAGTTACGTAATATAACTATAATAAGATCCTAGGATTATATATTCTATTATAACTAATCCTTTCTTCTTTCTAGAGTTATAATAGTACTCGTTCTATTAGAGCGTCGTCTAGACTTTACTCTATTACGTACTAGTACGTGATTCGTAATACTATCCCCTTCTTAGCCTAGTATATCCCTATACTAGAATATAAGCTTAAAATATATCTATTAGAAAGATATCAACCTTCTTTTATATATAAATATATTCTCTTCTTATACTAAACGAAAAGAGCGTTTAGCTCTTACTATATAGATTGAATCTATATAACGTCTAGCTAAGACTTGTTCTTTTTATTATAAATAGTCTCGTCGATGCTTTCTAGAGCTCTCTAAGTCCTCTTGTTATTCTAAGTATATTTAGTTGAAAAGGTTCTATAATAGCCCTAGCTATCTTATCGTTCCTGTCTCTAGGCCTTAAAAACCTATATATCGATTTTTCTTTAGTCTTATACGTAAACGATTCTCTATTACTCCTCCGAGTCCTCCTTCTTCGAGTCCTCCTCTCGAGTCCTCTTCTGTCTGATTTCCCGCTTTTAAGATAGCTTCTTTTGTTAAGTAAGTACTTTCTAATAATATGTCTTTATCTAACCCTGGTCCTGAGTTCTAGGCAGCCCTAGGTTTTGTTAGTAGAACTTCTAAAGTTCTCTTAGATAATAGTTAAGATTGCTTTTTAGTTCTTATATATTCTTTGAATATAAGTAGTCTAACTATTTAATTAAGTACTTAACTTTGCTTCTAATAATCTTATAGTTAAGAATCTTTTTAACTTTGTATTCGGCGTTTAGATTAACTAGTTGAATTTCTATAAATAGGGCTAGTAGTGCTCCTAGTAGTACTAGTTCGAGTAAGGATATATAGAATACTAGGTAGATGTTTATTATCTTTAGTAGCGTTAGTTTATAATTTAAAGATCTTTTAACTTATTTAATTTTAAATAGTCTAAGTTTTTTATAATCTAGTTTATTACTTAGTCTTTTTATATTAATATTTTTCTATACTAAGTAGACTTTATCTCTCTCTTTTAGTATTAGCTTCTAACTATGTCGTTTGTTATAGTAGTATATATTTCTTTCTAATATAAATTATAAGTCTTTTATAAGTTCCTTATATAGACTCTTAATTCTTAAGATATAAATATAAGTAAGTTAATTATTAATAGTCGTAGATAGTAGTTCTTAATATACTATTAATTTATATCTAAAGTTAGTATAGAATAGTATAATAAGTATTGTTTCTATTACTAAACTATTATAAGCGAACTATACTAAGAGTAGTAGTTCTACCTAGTTGTTTTACTAGTAGTTTATATAATAATAAAAGTATATTTCTACTACTTAGTTTGTATGTTTATTTCCTCTATTTATCTAAAAGTAAAAAGCTATTAAAAGCTTTCTTTTTATACTTAATTATTCTATAAAAGTAATCTAGAATTTAGAGATAAAGAGTTTATCTTTATCTAAGAGTATTTCTTTAGATAGTCTATATCTTAAGACTACTTCCTTAAGGAATATAAATACTAATTCCTTAGCTATACTTAACTCTATATATAGTACTAAAATCATATATTTTATAAGTCTTTCTATAATAACTAAGACTAAATTATACTTAATTCCTATTATTAGATCTTTAGATTTTAGAAGCTTAATAATAAAATCCTAAGATATTAATTTCTAAGGTATCTATAGTATTAGAGTAGTGTTTATCTATCTATAAGGAGTATAGTAGGAAGCCTTATTCCTAGTATAGGTATTATATTCTACTATTACTTCCTTAACTATCGCGGATACTTGATTAATATAGTAGTATTATTTTATTCTCTAGAGAGTTCTACGAATTCCCTAATAACTATAAGTAGGCGTAGTATAGTATTCCTATATAAATTCTTTTATATATAAGCTAGGAACCTATAATTTCCCTTTTATATACTAGTTATAACCTTTATATATATTCTAAATCTTATCTATCTAGATATTATTTATTACTACTATCTTATATATAGTAGATACTAAGTCTCTATTTTTAAGAGTTTTTAAGATTATAATCTTTTTATACTCTTTATTTCTCTTATATCTAGGTTTCTAGCTAAGAGTATTAGCTTAGGTATTTAACGTTCTCTTTATATATTAAATAATAATATTAAATCCTTCTAATATTTCTAACTATCTAGCTAAATACTTAGTTATAAGTTTCTTAGTTATTATAAACGTCTTAAGGTTCTTATAGTTAGATAAAATTATAACTTAGTATTTTACTAGCTATAAATAAATTCTCTAGTATTCTAAAGCTAATATTATAGTAAGTAATTCTTTATTAAAAATACTATAGTTTTATTATACTAGGTTAAATATTTTAGAATAATATATAATAGATATAAGTTTCTCTTTACTATTTAGTTATAAATAAATTATATCTACTAATATATCTAAAGCGTCTATTTTAATTATACTAAGTTTTTCTATATTAAAGTTATATAGAATAGGTTTTTCTATAAACCTTACTTTAATTCTTTAAAAAGCGTTCTTAGCCTATTTATTCTAAATAAATTTAATAGCTTTCTTAACTAGTACTATTATTAGTTTAGTAATCTTTATATAGTCTTATATAAATAGATAGTAAAAGTTTATAAATCTAAGAAAGGATTATATATCTTTTATATTCTCTAGTAACTTCTAGTTTAAGATGTCTTAGATCTTTACTAGATCTATTTCTATTTTCTCTAAGCTAAATACCTATCTTAGAAAAAGTGTCTAAGTTACTCTAAACTTGTATTTCGAGAGCTTTAACTAAGAATTCACTTTTATAAGTTATTATAAAACTTCTTTAATATATTTCTTATATTCTTCTTCTTTTTCTAAGAAGATTAAATATTATTTAGGTAATAGATTACTATTACTTCTAGAGGATCTCTTAAAATGTTATTATTTTATCTCTAATATATAGCTAGTATATTATAGAGTTTAAATAGTATAACTGTGTATTTATAAAAGCCTGATAGTAAGGTAAATACTATCTTCTATTCGTCTCTGACTTTTATTTATATAAGTTTATAGGTGTTTTATTAATCTAGTTTTATAAATCGTACTAGCTTATCTAACTTGTCTTATAAGTATTAGCTAGGTAGTAGTAGATAAGCGTTCTTAACTATAGCGTGATTTACTTCTTAGTAATTAATATATACTCTTTTATCTAGATTATCTTTCTTCTTAATAATAAGTATATTTAAGGTAATTAGTAACTTAGATTTTCTAATATATCTCTTCTTAATACCTTTCTTTATATAACTTTCTATTCTCTATAGGCTTTTCTAGTTATATAACTGAAGCTTCTACTTTAAGAGGTAATATCCCTCTTTTAATTTAATCTTATAATCTTATAAGTAATGTTCTAGTAAGACTTATAAGTCTTCTAGGTTTTTAAACAAAGCTTTAAATTCTCTATACTATATAGGTATTTCGTTATTAGCTATTCTGCTAACCTGTAGAGGACCCTGGGCTAGGTGTTCTAGCGTCTTAGAAGAGGTAGCGCTAACCTCGTTCCTATCTTATAGTTATAATTATAAACCTATATAATTATATTAACTAAAGGTTATTTTCTAAGCCTTCTAGTTAATATCTGGATTATGTTCTTAAATCTATAGTATACTAAGTATCGCTTTCTTATTCTCTATTTTAATAATAGCGAATTATATATTTAAGTAGTGTTCTTTGATAGTAATCTTTATTAGAATAGTTTATTAATTAATAATTCTATCCTAGTATATAACGTCTGTTCTATTAACTACTCCTAAGTAGTAAGGCCTTATACCTTTAATTAGAACGTTTAGTTTCTTCTAAGCTGCTAAGGAAAGGAAATTACCTATTACTCTAGAATTAATTAAGACTCGGAGTTCCTTTCCTCTTATCTTCGCTGTTATTATAAGTTGATTTTCTCTGGATATAGTGTTTAACTCTCTTATAGTAGTGTAATTTTCTAGTTTAATATAATAAACCTTGAATCTTCTCTTACTATTATCTCCTTTTTAAGAGCTTAGAAAGAATGTTACTTTTTTATCGTTAGAAAAAGCTACTTTATATACTAGACTATCTTTTACAGTTCTCTTAGGTTCTAGAAGTGTTCTTATAAAACGTCTTTTTATAGACTAGTCTAATAATACTCGTGGATTATACTAAACCTATTTAACAGTTGCTCTATATAAGGTTTTAGCAGTCTACCGCTCGCCTTTTATAGGTTAGTAGAATTCCTAGATTAGGTTAGCCTAGAGGTCTATCTTAGTAACTCTAAATATTTAATAGTCTTCTAATTCTTTAAATACTATTATAACTCCTCTTTTAACTCTTAATATATAATATTTCTTATTAATTTCTAACTTATAGTCTTAACTAGGGAGGTAGGTAGTTATATATAACGAAACTTAAACGAACTAAACAAAGATAACTAAGTCTCGAAGGTTAGTATATAGGTAAGAAGTATAGACGCGATAGATTGTTTACTTAGAAGTGAACTCGTTACTTATATTAAAGATGTTAAATAAGATAATAAGATTAATAACTAAAGTTAAGTACGAAGCTTCTATTTAATAGTAGACGTGCTAGTCTTATATATTCTATTATACTTAATCTTTTCCTTCTTCTAGGGTTATAATAGTGCTTGTTCTATTAGAGCGTTGCCTAGACTTTACTTCGTTATATACTAGCACGTGATTCGTAATACTATCCCCTTCTTAGCCTAGCGTGTCTCTATACTAGAATTTCAATTAAATATATTCGTTAGTAAGACGTTAACCTTTCTTTATATATAAACATGTCCTTCTTATATACTAAACGAAAAGAGTGTTTAGCTCTTACTATACGAATCGAATCTATATAACGTCTAGCTAAGACTTGCTCTTTCTGTTATAAACAGTCCTGTCGATGCTTCTTAGAGCTTTCTAAATCCTCTCGCTGTTCTAAGTATATTCGGTTAAAAAGGTCTTATAATAGCTTTAGCTATCTTATTATTCTTATCTCTAGGCCTCGAAAACCTGTGTATCGGTTTTTCTTTAGCTCTATATATAAACGATTTCCTATTACTCCTCCGAGTCCTCCTCCCTCGAGTCCTCCTCCCGAGTCCTCTTCTGCCTAGTTTCCCGCCTTCGAGATAACTCCTTTCGTTAAACAGGTACTTTCCGATAATATCTCTCTGTCTAACCTTAGTCCTAAGTTCTAGGTAGCTCTGGGTTTTATTAGTAGAACTTCTGAAGTTCCTCTAAGTAACGGTTAAGGTTGCTTTTTAGTTCCTAAGTGTTTTCTAAGTATAGGTAATTTAACTATTTAATCAAATACTTAACTTATCCTCTAATAAGTTTATAGTTAAGAATCCTCTCGACTTCGTACTTAGCGTTTAGGTTTACTAGTTGAATTTCTGTGATTAGAGCTAGTAGTACTCCCGGTGGTGCTAGTTCGAGTAAGGATATATAGAATACTAGGTAGATGTTTATTATCTTTAGTAACGCTAGTTTATAGTTTAAAGATCTCTTAACTTATTTGATTTTAAATAGTCTAAGTTTTTTATAATCTAGTTTATTACTTAGTCTTTTTATATTAATGTTTTTTTATACTAAGTAGACTTTATCTCTCTCTTTTAGCGTTAGCTCTTAACTACGTCGTTTATTATAGTAGTATACGTTTCTTTCTACTATAAATTATAGGTCTTCTATAAGTTCCTTATATAGATTCTTGATTTTCGAGACTTAAACATAAGTAAGTTAGTTATCGATAGTTGTAGATAGTAGTTCTCGATATACTAATAATTTATACCTAAAGTTAGTATAGAATAGTATAACAAGTGTTATTTCTGTTACTAAACTATTATAGGCGAACTATGCTAAAGGTAGTAGTTCTACCTAGTTATCTTACTAGTAGTTTATATAATAATAAAGGTATATTTTAACTACTTAATTTATCCTTTCGTTTCCTCTATTTGTTTAAGAGTAGAAAGCTATAGAGAGCTTTCTTTTCGCGCCTAATTATTTTATAAGAGTGATCTAAAATTTTAAGATAAAGAGCTTGTCTCTATCTAAGAGTATCTCTTTAGATAGTCTATATCTTAAGACTACTTCTCTAAGGAATGTAAATACTAGTTCCTTAGCTATACTTAACTCTATATATACTATTAGAATTATATATTTTATAAGTTGTTCTATAATAACTAGGATCGTGTTATATTTAACTCTTATTATTAGATCTTTAGATTTTAATAATTTAATAATAAAATTTATAGATATTGATTTCTAAGGTATCTATAGTATTAGAGTAGTGTTTATCTATCTATTAGAAGTATAGTAGGAAGCCTTATTCCTAGTATAGGTATTATATTCTACTATTACTTTCTTAACTATCGTAGATAACTAATTAATATAGTAGTATTATCTTATTCTCTAGAGGGTTCTACGAATTCCTTAGTAACTGTAAGCGGGTATAGTATAGTATTCTTATATAAACTCCTTTATATATAAGTTAGGAACCTATAATTTCCCTTTTATATATTAGTTATAACTTTTATATATATTCTAAATATTATCTATCTAGATATTATTTATTACTACTATCTTATATATAGTAGGTACTAAGTCTCTATTCTTAAGGGTTTTTAAGATTAAAATCTTTTTATACTCCTTATTTCCCTTATATCTAGGTTTCTAGCTAAGAGTATTAGCCTAAGTATTTAACGTTCTCTTTATATATTAAATAATAATATTAAATCCTTCTAATATCTCTAACTATCTAGCTAATTGTCTTATTATAAGTTCCTTAGTTATTATAAACGTTCTAAGGTTCTTATAGTTAGATAAAACTATAACTAGGTATTTTACTAACTATAAATAAATCCTTTAGTATTCTAAAGCTAATACTATAGTAAGCAGTTTCTTATCGAAGATACTATAGTTTTATTATACTAGGTTAAATGTTTTAGAATAATATATAATAAGTATAAGTTTTCCTTTGTTATTTAGTTATAAGTAAATTACATCTACTACTATATCTAAGGCGTCTGTTTCGATCGTACTAGGCTTATCTATATTAAAATTATATAAAATAGGTTTTTCTATAAACTTTGCTTTAAGTTTCTAAAAAGCATTTTCTATTTATTTATTCTATATAAACTTAATAGCTTTCTTAACTAGTACTAATATTAGTTTAGTAATCTTTATATAGTCTTATATAAATAGATAGTAAAAGTTTATAAATCTAAGGAAGGATTATATATCTTTTATATTCTCTAGTAATTTCTAGTTTAAAATATCTTAGATTTTTACTAGATCTATTTCTATTTTCTCTAAGCTAAATACCTATCCTAGAAAAAGTATCTAAGTTACTCCGAACTCGTATTTTAAGAGTTTTAACTAAGAGTTTACTTTTATAAGTTATTATAAAACTTCTCTAATATATCTCTTATATTCCTCTTCTTTTTCTAAGAAGATTAGAATATTATCTAGGTAATAAATTACTATTACTCTTAGAAGATCTCTTAAAATGTTATTATTTTATCTCTAACATATAGCTAGTATATTATAGAGTTTAAATAGTATAACTATATATTTATAAAGACCTGATAGTAAGGTAAATACTATCTTCTATTTGTCTCCGACTTTTATTTATATAAGTCTATAGGCGTTTTATTAATCTAGTTTCGTAAATCGTACTACCTTACCTAACTTATCCTATAAGTATTAGCTAGGTAGTAGTAGATAAGCGTCCTTAACTATAGCGTGATTTACTTCCTAATAATTAATATATACTCTTCTATCTAGATCGTCTTTCTTCTTAATAATAAGTATATTTAAGGTAATTAGTAACTTAGATCTTCTAATATATCTCTTCTTAATACTTTCCTTTATATAACTTTCTATCTTCTATAGGCTTTTCTAGTTATATAACCGAAGCTTCTACTTTAAGAAGTGATTACTCTCTTTTAATTTAATCTTATAATCCTATAAGCGATGTTCTAACAAGGCTTACAAGTCTTCTAGGTTTTCAAACAAAGCCTTAAATTCTCTATACTATATAGATATTTCTTTATTAGCTTTCTTACTAGCTTATAGAGGACCCTAGACAAGGTGTTCTAGCGTCTTAGAAGAGGTGGCGCTAACCTCGTTCTAGCTTTATAGTTATAATTACGATCCTATGTAATTATATTAACTAAAGGTTATTATTCGTGTCTTTTAATTAATATCTGAATTATGTTCTTAAATCTATAGTATACTAAGTATTACCTCCTTACTTCCTATTTTAATAATATCGAATTATATATCTAAATAGTATCTTTTAATATTAACTTTTATTAGAATAGTTTACTAATTAAAAATCCTATTCTAGTAGGCAACGTCTATTCTGTTAACTACTCTTAGATAATATAGTTTTATATTCTTAATTAAAACGTTTAGCTTTTTTAAAGCTATTAGAAAGAGGAAATTACCTATTACTCCTAAGTTAATTATAACTTAAAGTTCCTTTCTCTTTATTTTTATAGTTATAACTAACTGCCTTTCTCTAGAGGTAGCGCTTAGCTCTCTAACTGTTAGTTAGTAGAGTTCTCTCTATACTAACTCCGTTTCTTAGTCTATATTATATTCGTTTGTATCCTAGAAGATTATACTAAATAATTTTCTACTTCCTAATTCCTAAAATATTACCCTGACTTTTCTAACTAAAGCGACTATAGTATACTAGCCTCCTATTTCTAGTATAGCTTCCTTGTTATTAGGTAGCGTACCTAAAAAACTAGGTTTAGAGTATCCTATAAAGTCGTTAGAACCCTACTATTACCATAAGCTAGTTTCTTTCTAAAGATCTACGACTATCTAAATATCTCTTATCTTAGACGTTCTAGATAGTTTACTAGATACTACTTATTCTAGTCTAGGTTCTTTAAATTCGATAGTTTCCCTTCTAGTAACAAGGCTTACTAATGTTATTCTGTTTTACTTATTCTAAACTATTTCGTAGGTAGTTAAAATAGTAGAGTTAATTCCTTAAGTAGAATATAGGCTCTAGAAATTAGGTTTCTAGTATTCTATATATACCTATCTATTCCCTCTCTTAAAGGTTCTAATAAATGCTTATATCTCGCCTTATTTAAGCTTATATATTCTTAGATTCATTTCTAACGAATTAGATTCTAATTCTAATAACTCTAATAAACTAGTTAGTAGTAGTAACTCGTATTCTACTTAAAGAGAGAATCTATATTCTATTTCTAATTATATATTATAATATTCTTTAAGAAGTAGATTCTTACTATTATTAGTATCTTATACCTTACTAGCTTAGAGTTCGATTCCTTCGCTTAGCTACAGGTATACAACGCTAGTTAATATATCTAAAGCATTTGTTTTAATCTATATACTATATCCTCTAGCCTCGAGTTCTTCGTCTATAAGTTCTATTCTTTCTAGTAAAGCTACTTCTTTTTAAACAGTAGCTTTCGCTTATTTCCCTTTAAAGTCTTTCTTCTTACTATACTTATTTACTCTATAGCTAGAAAGGCTATAGTTATAATATAAGTTCTACTTACGACGACGATCTCGCTCTTTCTAGGAAAGTCCTTTCTTTAGTAGATCTCTTCCTTAAGTTCCTTTTCCTAGGATCTAACGCTTCTAAGTAGTATTAACTTCTATAAGCTCTCTACAGTCTTTTTTCCTACCTTTTCCTTAATATCAATGTCTATAACTACTCTTTTTCTCTAGACTCCTCTTATAATTCCGATTATCGATTTTAATTATATCGTTAGTTAACTTATTAAGAGTATCTAGGAAGTTATCCCTAGCTAATTCGTCCTTAATACTGTCCTTTAATCCTCTATAGTACTACTTACGTAGGGCTTTATCGTTCTAGCTAAAACATATAGAGTATTATTAGAATATTAATATATATTTAGCTACTAATCCTTTCTACTAGAGGCTATATAAAGCTCGTACTGCTTTTTTCTTTAAATCCACATCTATAAACACCTAGTTAATTTCTTTCTTAAATCTAGCAACGGTTAAAAACAATCCTTAAATACTCTTACTTATAAGGTTTAATACTCTTCTATTTAATGTTTTATTCTTCTAAAAATCCTCTAAATATAGCTCTATCTAGTTATATACTACTCTCTTAAGACAGGTCGTAAGCTATATAACTTAATTAGTTTTATAAGCAAACTATACTAAATAAAAGTTCAAGTATATTAAAGCTTTTATAATAAACTTAGTAAGTTTCTCTAGAAAGCTGTTAAACGTTTTAGGTACCGGCAATTTCACTTCCTCTCTAAGAGTAGTAACTGATACTGCCGGCATTATTAGCGCTAGAGGCGGTGTAGTAGTTAAATTCGAGGATAACGTAGTTTTCGATATTATATCAGTAGTACTTCTAAGTAGATACTCAAAGTATAACGAAACTTAAACGAACTAAACAAAGATAACTAAGTCTCGAAGGTTAGTATATAGGTAAGAAGTATAGACGCGATAGATTATTCACTTAGAAGTGAACTCGTTACTTATATCAAAGATATTAAATAAGATAATAAGATTAATAACTAAAGTTAAGTACGAAGCTCCTATCTAATAGCAGACGTGCTAGTCTTATATAGAACTTTTCGTTTATGTTTAGAGTCCTACTTAGCAGAAGTCCCGAAGATAGAGTCCGACTCTATTTTTAGAGCTTCTTAAAACTAGACTCTATTACCTGACTACTCTTAACCGAGTTATATAATATAACTGTAATAAGATCCTTAGGATTATATATCCTATTATACTTAATCCTTTCCTTCTTCTAGGGTTATAATAGTGCTCGTCCTATTAGGGCGTCGCCTGGACTTCACTTCGTCACGTGCTGGCACGTGATTCGTGACATTATATCCGACTTTAGATATTCGTTGTATTTATTAAATCTCTTTAGATAATACTACTACTATTTAGCAGTATTATTCTTTAAATTAGTAACCTTCTATAGATCTCTCTTCTCTAGGTAGTTATTCGATATTATCTATTCTAGTTATAGCTTCTTAAACTTAATAGTTTCTTTACTATTAATAGAGCTAACTATAGTTACTCGATCTTAATTATTTCTTACTATCTTATAAGTAGTTAAGATAGTAGGATTAATTTCTTAAGTAGAATATAAGCTCTAGAAATCAGGTTTCTATTCTTCTATATATACCTATCTATTTCCTTTCTTAAAGGTCCTAATAAATGCCTATGTTTTTTCTTCTTTAGGTTTATATATTCTAGGATTTACCTCTAATAAGTTAGATTCTAACTCTAATAACTCTAATAAACTTATTAATAGTAGTGATTTATATTCTACCTAAAGAGGTAATTCGTAATCTATTTCCGACTATGTATTATAATATTCTTTAAGTAATAGATCTCTATTATTATTAGTATCTTATACCTTACTAACTTATAACTTAATTCCTTTGTTTAGCTATAAGTATATAGCGTCTACTATTATATCTATAGCGTCTGTTTTAATTTGTATACTATATTCTCTAGCTTCGAGTTCCTCGTCTATAAGTTTAATTTTGTCGAGTAATACTACTTTCTTACGAACTATAGCGTTGATTCGTTCTTTTCTATTAGAGTCTTTCTTCTTACTATACTTATTTGCTCTATAGCTAGAGAGGCTATAGTTATAATATAAGTTCTACTCGCGTCGACGATTTCGCTTCTTCTAGGAAAGTCTTTCTTTCTTTTAAAAGGTTTTCTTTTATATAGCGTTTACCTCCTTACTATGTTTGTTAGTATAAGAGTACTTCTACTTTCCTAACTCTTAACTCTTTTCCCTATACCTAGGGTTACTCTTTCTAAATTTATATAAGCAGTTATCTAGCTAAATAACTTCTTTAATTATACTTATAATAGTTAAGAACTATATATTCTATTTAGTTATTTCCTTATAGATATATACCTTTAATCCTCTATAAAAGAGTTCTATAAGAGCGATAGTATCCTATCTCGATTTCGTTCTATAATATTAAAATTTATTAGTATAATCTATTACTAATCTGGTTTAGTATAATTCTAAAAGCTTATATATAGCTGTTTAAATTATATCGAAGTCTCTAAAAACTTTTCTAATAGTTGCCTTAAATCCTCTCTAAGATTTAAACATAATCTTAGTTAATTCTATCTTTCTATCTTTATTCTTATTCTTAAAGAAGTCTTCTAAGTATAGCTAAGCCTATTCTAATATTAATCCTCTAAGGTAGGAGATAGCAAAGATGGTTTATAAATTATAATTACCTTTGAACTTATTAGAGTTAAAGTTAAAGTAGATGTCTATTTAGAGAAGGAATAAGTCGAGTTCCTTTTGTTTCCTATAATACGTATCTAGTATCTTAACTTTAATAGACTTAAGTGCTTCGACCTTATAGAGCTCGGAGGCGTCTAGTATACTAATATTGTCGTCGTTCTTAGTTAACTATATACTAGTAGGTGTTCTTCTAGTTATACTTCTAGATATACCTACGACGTTAACTTAGCTAGTATTCGAGCTAGCTACTACGACGAGGGTTGCTAGAGCTATAGCAACTAAACCTCTAAGTAGGTGTTTAAAGTATAACGAAACTTAAACGAACTAAATAAAGATAACTAAGTCTTAAAGGTTGGTTTATAGGTAAAAAGTATAGATACGCTAGGTTGTTTACTTAGAAGTGAACTCGTTACTTATATTAAAGATATTAAACAAGATAATAAGATTAATAACTAAAGTTAAGCACGAAGCTCCTATCTAACAGCAGACGTGCTAGTCTTATATAGAACCTTTATCCTAATTATATTACTTACATCGCTTACGTCGCTCGCGTCGCTCGCGATTAAGGCGATTACGTTATATAACCGTATATAACTTCTAATATTACTACAATAGTAAGATCCTGAAATCCCTAAATACTCTTTATATTACTAATTTCCTCTTATATTACCTTCTATTCCTAGATGTTATACCTTGTCCTATTAGAACGCCGTCTAGACTACTTACTACGTATACCGTGGTTCGTAACACTAGTGTTATTATAATATAAAATACTTAATACTATATAAAGTTATTATTACTATAGAAGCTATCTAGTATTCTTTAGAACTTTCGCTATTTTCTATATCTAATATTTCTACTTAATAAGTACGAGAATTATACCTAGTTTTACTATAACGGCTATAGTGCCTGTCTACGCGAACTCTCTTCCTAGACTCTTTACCTTGTTTCTAGCTACTATTTTCCTTAGATATAATTAAATCAGCTACGTCGCTTACTATTAATATCTCTTAACTCTTAATATACTTCCTCTTACGACTTTTATACTTAGTTATAGCCTTAGTTATTATACGAAGACTAGTGATTTCCTTACGTATTAATACTATATTATATATTACTCTAGTTAAGTCTTTTTCGAGTTGATTAAGAGACTGAATAATAGAACTAGGTAACAAGTCTTAATATCTTTGAATCCGATCTCGAAAAGCGTTAATTAAGCTATTATTTCGTATACGTTACTTAGTGTTTTAGGTGTCTATAGAGTGTCTTCTAGTATTGTTAGTATTAGCGTACGAAGCCTTAAATCAAGCTTTAATAATACAGCTTCTAGGCTATATAGAACTAGCCTAGCACCTTTAAAACTCGCGTAGATATTATCCTTTGTAAATGCTTTATAAAAAGCTGCTTTAAATATAAGAAGAAAGGTTTCTTTAGTAATATAATTAATATAATTCTATACTAAGCCTGATATCTTAGCTTTATACGCTCGCTTTAACAGCGAGAAGTAGACTATATTAAGCGGCTATAGTAGATACGATAAGTGTAGAGGTATATAGAGAGTAATAATATTTAAGTCTTTATAGAGTTACTAGAATTCAAGCGAGTTGTAGCTTTTATAACTATTAATAATTAATAAACGATATTCTTCTATACTTTGTATCTTTGTATACTTATTAAAATACTTTAACTATATAACTCTAAGCTTATTATTTATCTAGCCGTTGTTACTAACCTTAATTACCTAATCGTATAGTATATATATGTCTTAGTACTAGGTAGGAATAAGTACTTTGCCTATGAATATAATAAATAGCGAGATTACCTATTCTATTACGTTAACTCCTTAAATAACTATAACCTACTTACGATTACCTAGCTGAACTTGCTTTCGCTTTCTACGCGTTTCTAAGCTTATAATAATAAGTTAGAACGAAATAACTCTTATTATAAAGCTACTTTCGTTAAAGTTATAAATATCCTTATCTTAAATACTATATTTCTCTTTAATAGACTATATAAGCGTAAACTATAAGCTAATAACTCACGGATCTTTAGTTAAAGCTCGCTGACGATCGTACGAACGACTCTATCGAGTTTTAAGTTTAAGTATATGTTTTATAAAGTTATCTAGCTAGTTCCTACCTATAGGCTTTCCGTCGCGCTCTCTTAGTAGATTATTAGCTATATCTTATACTATATCTCTTATAGGCGAAAACCCTCGCGAATCTAACTCTAATATATATCTGACTATTGCCTTCTCCTCTCGCTTTGTAAGCTTTTTCGAATTAGGCTAGTAATCGCGTTATAAGAGCTTTCTAGCGCGTTGATCGAAGAGAGTCTTTCAAGGAATATAGTAAATCTTTACAACGCTTCGTTTAGTTAATAACGCGTTGTTTTCGAGTTCTTAGGTTACTAAAATAATATTAGCTTCTTAAGAAGGTAATTAAACGTTGTAGTATTAAGCTATTATGATTTAAAGGTAGTATATAGTATACGACGAGGAAAGTAGGCGACCCGCTTATATAGGCGACTCGCTTATAAAACACGTTATACTTAACTCTATATATAGTACTAAAATTATATATTTCGTAAGTTGTTCTATAATAACTAGGATTAAGTTATACTTAACTCTTATTATTAGATCTTTAGATTTTAGTAGTTTAATAATAAAATCCTAAGATATTAATTTCTAAGATATTTATAGTATTAGAGTAGTGTTTATCTATTTATAAGGTATATAGTAAGAAGCCTTATTCCTAGTATAGGTATTATATTCTACTATTACTTTCTTAACTATTATAGATAACCGATTAATATAGTAGTATTATTATATCTACTAAAGAGTTCTACGAATTCTCTAATAACTATATACTAGTACTATATAATATTCTTAAATAAATTCTTTTATATATAAGTTAGGAACCTAAAGTTTTCCTTTCTTATACTTATCTTTATAGTCTTATTCTTCTTATATATAGTATATATTAATATCTAGTTTCTATACTAGGTTTCTTTCTTCTTAAAGTATCTATAGTTATTCTTTCTTCTAAGTATTTAAGATCTTATTTCTCTAAAAGTCGATCCTTCTTAGAACTATAACCTTATAAACTATTAGAGCTAAATCTCTATTTTCGAGAGTTTTTAAGATTATAACCTTCTTATATTCCTTATCTCTTTTATATCTAGGTTTCTAGTTAAGAGTATTAGCTTAAGTATTTAATATTTCCTTTATATATTAGATAATAATATTAAAACCTCTTAATATTTCTAACTATCTAGCTAACTATTTAGTAATAAGTTCCTTAGTTATTATAAACGTTCTAAGATTCTTATAGTTAGATAAAACCGTAACTATAACAGCTCTCTACAAATGTACTAAAAGAGATACTTATAGAATAGTACTTATATTCGAAGAAAACTAAACTAAAAAGAGAAGAGAAGAGTTAGTACGCTCTGTCTCTATTTATATATACTAAGCGAGACTTCGGTAGAACCTCGGCACGTGATCCAGTCGTATATAACTGGGACTGTTACACCACCCTCTCCTTTAAACGGGCCCCTTCTAACTAAGCCGCTTTGTCTTCCGTAGCTATAGAGTCGTTACTCTCTAATTCGCTATAATTATCCCTTCCTACCTCGTACGCCTCTAGCTACAAAGGAAGAGCCTTTAGAGGCCCGTCAGCTGTTAGATTCGCTAAATAGAATTCCTTTAATATATGTAGCGAGTAGGCTATATAGCGAGCTAGATACTAGTTAAGGTCCTCGTTATAGCTCTTCTACTTTAATTAGTAGTAAAGAGACTTCTATCGCGTCTTACTTATAAGTACTTCTTTAACCTCCTATTCTTCTTCTTTGTCGACGATAATTAGTAGAGGTAGTATACTTACTTATCTAAGCAGAGGATCGTCTGAAGCTTTACGTAACTTCTCTAGTACGAAGACAGGATAGACTCTAATAGAGGATAGTAACTAGAGTCTAAAAGCAGAGCTAACTTTCTTAAGAATCTTAAAAGGTCTAGCTATCTAGTAGTCTAACTTCCAGCTAGGTCTTTATATATTCTAGTCCTTTGTAGTAATAAAAACTATATCGTTGACTCTAAAGTCTACTTCTTATCTATGTCTATTTATATCCCGTTCTTTCTTTTCTTAAGCTTTTACTATATTCGCTCGGCTAACGTTTAGTACTTCTTAAAGAGTCTTTATAACTGTTGTAGCTTCTTCTTATAATAGCCTCTCTTATATAGTCGAGGGTTTAGGCGTATTCTAGTTAAAAGACGTTCTTAGTAAGTAGCTCTTTTGTAATTTGAATAGAGATATTCTAATAGTACTATAAGGTAGTATAAGCTAAGCGTGGTCTATTATTAGAAGTAGCTCTAACTAATTATTCTAGTAGTAATTTACATATAGCCTTAAGCGCTAATCCAGGTACTAGTTTATAATTTCAGTTTATCTATCTATCTATCTAGGTATAATTTATAGTCGAAAGTCGAAGCCGGACGCCGAGGATTCGTATAAATTCTTATTAGAAGGCAAAGATAAACTAAGGGCTTCTGTTAGAGACAATACTCTCTAGGATTCCGTAATATTATAATAATACTATAAGTATAGCCTAGCTATCTACTTAGCCGTTACTTTCTTTTAATATAGGATAGAGATAGATTGTTTAGATAATCAGTTGATAACTACGAATACGTTGTCAAAGCCGTACTTATTAGCTAGGAAGGATTTAAAGTCTATTACTACGTGTTACTATATACGTAATAGGACTAGAAGTAGGTATAGATAACCAGGGGTCTTGTCTCTTAGCATATCCGCTCTTCGACATTCGTAACAGTTACGTACGTATTACGTAATATCAGACTTTATATTTCGCTAGATATATCTTAAGCAAAGGATCTAGTAGGTCTTATCTCGTCTAGAGTAGGCTAGTAGTACTTGGTCGTGTGCTTTATAGATCAGGTCTGTTTATAAAGTATCGATATCTAGTACTATTAAGCAGTCTTAATAAAGCAGTAGGTCTTTCTCTAAGACGTATAGAGAGTCTTTGTCGTTCTTAGCCTATAATCGTAAAGCTTGAAGTGTCTTAGTATCCTTATTTACTTTATAGATTTGTTTAGAGAGCGTAAGAGACTCCTAGAAGTGATCGTCGTCGACTAGAGCTAGCGTAATAGAGCTTATTTCAACCTCGAGGTCTTTAAGTACTTCTATATTAACTTGTTCTTTCGTTAAGAGTATATAGGTCTAGTATTGTTCTTTCAGCTTCTTCTAAGTCTGTAACTTGTCTGTTTTTCGTATTAAAGCGTCTGTCTTTCTATTCTCTTTTCTAGAACAGTATATTACTATAAAGTAGTATTCGGCTAAAGCTTTAGCCTATCTAGTTTAACGTATAGTAAGCTGCTTTATCGTTATAAAGTACTCGAGTGCTTTGTAGTTAGTATAAATACGAACTTTCTTATATATACTTTGTAATTCTAGTCTCTATTCCGTAAGCGAGTATACGATTACAAGTATCTCTTTATTATAAATCTTGTAATTATACTTAGCTGAGGACATAACCTTACTAAAGTAAGCTACTAGGTACTATTCGCCGTCTACTTACTATTGTTGTAGTATTCTAGCGATTATCCTATCTAAGACGTCTGTCTCGATTATCGTAGGAAGCTCTAGAGAGTAGTAGCGAAGAACTAGTACTGTTATAAAGTATTCTTTTAGCTTCTTAAAAGCGTCCTAGAAGCTTTTGTCGAAGTTAAAGAGTACGTTGTCCTTTGTAAGGCGTGTAAGTGGTTTTATAATAATTCTATAATTCCGTATAAACCTCTAGTAGAAGTTGTAAAAGCCTAGGAAGCTCTAGACGTCTTTTACTATATCTAGTACTTGCTAATTCTAGACTACTATAACTTTTTCTAGATCTACTTTAATACCGTCAGTCCTAATAATAAAGCTAAGGTATTTTGTCTTCTTAACGTTAAATTCGTATTTCTTAATATCTACTTATAAGCTAGTATCTCGTAGTTGCTAGAGGACTTTTTATACGTGTTCCTTATACTCTAATATATTCAAAGAATAGATAAGGATGTTGTCTAAGTAAGTAGAGCAGAAATCGTCTAAATAGTCGAAAAGTACGTCGTTTATATACCGCTAGTACGTAGATAGTCTATTCGTAAGTCTAAAGAGTAGAACCTTATACTTATATATTTAATAACGTATATAGAAAGTGGTTAGTTCTTTAGAATTAGGATCTATTCGTATACGATAGAAAGCTTAATAGATATCGAGTTTCGTAAAGATATAAGCTTAACTAATACAGGCTAGCGTTTTATCGATAAGAGGAAGTAGATAGCGGTCTTTTTAAGTAAGGTTATTAAGCTTCTAGAAGTCGATATAAAAGCGTAATCTTCTGTCTACCTTTTTAATAAACAGTACTAGAGTAGTAAAAGAGGACTGGCTATACTCTATAAATCCCTTATAAAAGTTATCTAAGATATATTCCTTTATAGTAAGTAGCTCTTTAGTTAACATCTTATATAGTAGGGAATATCTAAGAGTATCTGTTCCTTCTAGCTGTATTTTATAGTTGTAATATTAGTAAGATAGTAGGGTATCTGAAGCTTCCTTTGAAAATACGTCTATAAAATCTACGTACTTCTCTAAAACCTCTGGTATTATTATATAATTCTCTTCTTATCTAGCTATAATACTATTAATCTCGTATAAGCTAGTAGTAAACATCTCGCTATCTTTCTAAAGTAAATAGTAGTATATTTCTACTACGGATATAGTAGAGATATTAATTATTATAGAAGGTTCTTATTTTAGAAAGAGCTTTTATTAATAGACTAGGGTAAGTACTTTCTTAGGTAATCTCTTAAGTTCCTGTTTTATAATCCGGTATTATACTTATATAGAAGACTAGTAGTTGCTTTCGCAGATCGTAGGTATATATTCTAGATATTCTATTATACTAAGTTCTAGAATAGATCGGCTATTCTGTCTCTGTAATTCGTCTATTTCTATTACAAGGTTATAAGCGTCTGCCTAATTCTAGTAAAAGAGTATAAGATCCTTAAGACGAATAGCTTCGCGTAAGAGAGGGGTAGGCTACTAAGTAGAGAAGTGAGGCTTAAGTTTCTCTAGCTAGAGTAACTTTCGATAAGTTACGTCGATATTAATATAAAAGTATTTAAAGAATTTTTAGCTAAGGATAACGTTATATAATCCCAGGTCTAGTAGAATAAAGAGTATATTAAAGAATTTATAGCTATCTAATACGTAATTAAAGAGGAGGTAGTAAGTAGCTTCTCTGCTAATCTCTCTGTTATATCCGCGAATCTTTATAGATATAGGAAGTCTTTTTATTTTAAGATTATAGAACTTCGCTAAGTTGTAGCCGAATTAGGCGTCTATAAAAGAGAATGTATTTACTCTAAGGTTACTAAGAGCAGTGGTTTATATACTATATCTATTAATCGTTATTATACTAGGTAAAGTAAACGCTTTTCTACTAACTAATAACCGTAGATTAATCTTAGAGAGATTAATTCTATATTTACCTAAGGTAGAGTCTTCTCTTAGGTATAGTCGTTTCCTAACTTAGATCTAGCTTCTTCTTCCTTCTCTAGCTCGCTTAAGTCTACCTTCTTATAAACTCTTAGCTATAGACAGGACTTGATATAATAGCTAACTTCTCCACAGTTATAATATATGTTAGTAGAGAGGTGAATACTAGCTACGCGAGTAGGAATTTCTGGAGAACGTGTAGCTATAGCTGTATTTATAGCTATAGTAGATAGATACTTACTTATACGCTTTCTAGTCTTTTCTTCTATAATGTCTCGTAGATCGTTGTCGACGCTACTAGTAAGAGTGTAAAAGAGGTCTATATCTCTCTTAGCTTAAAGTCTAATAACTGTAAAGAGCTTGTCGAAGGTTAATAGTTAACTTATTAAAAAGGTTGTTAATTCTGTCTTACTTTAGAGCCTTAGACTCGTCTGTTAGCTTCTAGAACTTCGCTTGAAACTCGTAGAACGTCTCTCGAGCTATTCGTAGCTCTTAGTACTTCTTACGAGCTTCGTTATAAACGTATAGACTAACTGTAATATTACGGAGGTAAGCTAGCATCTCGTTATAAGTAGTAAATCAGTCGTTAGTATTAAACTTTTATTTTAGGTGAATATAATTACGTGCTTAGCTAGTAGTAGTATAATATACCAGGTTTATCTTTGCCTTCTTAGACTCGAAGTAGTCGGTATTAATATATAGCTTTGCTATAATTTCAGTCTCCTAGGTATTATATATAATCTAGTCGTCTTCTATCGTAAACATACGTAGATTCTCTACTTTACTAGTCTTCTTAGAAGACTAGGCAACCTTTTCAGCTTTAAGCTCTATAGAGGTGTATTTATAGCGTACGTGTATTTCTGCTGCTTAAGAGGTAGATCTAGTATTAACTTTAAGGTAGTAGACCTTATCTGTAAGAGTAGTTATCGTCTAAAGGATTTATCGTAAGATATTATCGACTATAAGAGGAGGAGGTAACTTAGACTCTGCTACTGTAGAAGAGCTAGTAGTAGCCTTGCTAGTAGGTAGAGGTAGTAGTACTATAGCTCGGGAAGAGGTCTTAGTCTTTTAAGAGCTAGTATTAATAGGAGGTAGTAAAGGTAAAGGTAAAGGTAGAGGCTCTTCGTCTGATTACTTATCGAGCTAGCTAAGAGAGAAGCGTTATAACTTGTTACCGTATACGAAGGGATTTGCTATAAGGTGAATATATATATTTTCGTTCGTTAGTTTTAGGATATTCGTATGCCTTCCTAGGCGAGAGTGTAAGTTTAGTTTTAGTATAACAGCTCTCTATAAATATACTAAAAGAGATACTTATAGAATAGTACCTATATTCGAAGAAAACTAAACTAAAGAGAGAAGAGGAGAGTTAGTACGCTCTATCTCTATTTATGTATACTAAGCGAGACTTCGGTAGAACCTCGGCACGTGATCCAGTCGTATGTGACTGGGACTGTTATAGTAACCTAGTATTTTACTAGCTATAGATAGATTCTCTAGTATTCTAAAGCTAATACTATAATAAGTAATTCTTTATTAAAGATACTATAGTTTTATTATACTAGGTTAAATATTTTAAAATAATATATAATAGATATAAGTTTCTCTTTATTATTTAGTTATAGATAAATTACATCTACTACTATGTCTAAAGCGTCTGTTTTAATTATACTAGGCTTATCTATATTAAAATTATATAAAATAGGTTTTTCTATAGATCTTACTTTAATTCTCTAAAAAGCTTTTTTAGCTTATTTATTCTTAATAAATTTAATAGCTTTTTTAACTAGTACTAATATTAGTTTAGTAATCTTTATATAGTCTTAGATAAATAGATAGTAAAAGTTTATAAATCTAAGGAAGAACTATATATTCTTAATATTCTCTAATAACTTCTAGTTTAGGATATTTTAGATCTTTACTAGATCTATTTCTATTTTCTCTAAGCTAAATACCTAGCCTAGGAAAAGTGTTTAGATTACTCTAAACTCGTATTTTAAGAGTTTTAATCGAGAGTTTACTTTTATAAGTTATTATAAAACTTCTTTAATATATCTTTTATATTCTTCTTCTTTTTCTAAGAAGATTAGAATATTATCTAGATAATAGATTACTATTACTCTTAAAAGATCTCTTAAAATATTATTATTCTATCTCTAATATATAGCTAGTATATTATAAAGTCTAAATAGTATAACTATATATTTATAAAGACCTAATAGTAAGGCGAATACTGTTTTCTATTTATTTCTAACTTTTATTTATATAGGTTTATAAGCGTTTTATTAATCTAATTTCGTAAATTATACTACCTTATCTAACTTATTCTATAAGTATTAGCTAGTAGATAGTAGATAAGCGTTCTTAACTATAGTATAATTTACTTCTTAGTAATTAATATATACTCTCTTATCTAGGTTGTCTTTTTTCTTAATAATAAGTATATTTAAGATAACTAGCGACTTAGATTTTCTAATATATCTCTTCTTAATACCTTTCTTTATATAACTTTCTATTCTCTATAGGCTTTTCTAGTTATATAACAAAAGCTTCTACTTTAAGAGGTAATAACCCTCTTTTAATTTAATCTTATAATCCTATAAGTAATGTTCTAGTAAGGCTTATAAGTCTTCTAGGTTTTTAAACAAAGCTCTAAATTCTCTATACTATATAGGTATTCTATTATCAGCTGTCTTACTAACCTATAGAAGACTCTAGGCTAGGTGTTCTAGCGTCTTAGAAGAGGTAGCGCTAACCTCGTTCTAGTCTTATAGTTATAAGTATAAACCTACGTACTTATATTAACTAAAGGTTATTATTTAAGCCTTCTAGTTAATATCTAGATTATATTCCTAAATCTATAGTATACTAAGTATTACTTTCTTACTTTCTATTTTAATAATATCGAATTATATATCTAAGTAGTATCTTTTAATATTAACCTTTATTAGTATAGTTTACTAATTAATAATTCTATTTTAGTATATAACGTCTATTCTATTAACTACCCCTAGACAGTATAGCTTTATACCTTTAATTAAGACGTTTAGCTTCTTTAAAGCAGTTAAGGAAAGGAAATTACTCGTTGCTCTAGAGTTAATTAAGACTTAGAGTTCCTTTTCTCTTATCTTTACTATTACTATAAGTTAGTTTTCTCTAGTAGTAGTATAAATCTCTAGTTTAATATAATAAATCTTAAATCTTTATTTACTAGTATTCTCTTTCTAAGATACTAAGAAGAATATTACTTTTTTATTATTAGAAAAGGCTATCTTATATATTAGACTATCTTCTATAGTTCTCTTAGGTTCTAGAAAGGTTCTAATAAAAAATTTCTCTATTAACTAGTCTAATAAAGTACGTAGTTTATAATAAACCTATTTAATAGTTGCCTCTTATAAGATTTTAGTAACCTATTATTCGCCTTCTACTAGCTAGTAAAATTCCTAGATTAGAGTAGCTTATAGGTTTACTTAAACAACCTCGAATATCTACTAATTATCTAATCTCTTAAATAATATCGCTATTCCCTTCTCTACTCTTAGTATCTAATACTTCTTATTAATTTCTAATTTATAATTTTAACTAGGTAGATAGATAGTAATATCTAACTTTAGATATCTATCGTATTCGTTGAAACTCTCTAAATAATACTACTTCTATTTAGTAGTATTTCCTTTTAGGTTAGTAACTATCTATAAGTCTCTCTCCTCTAGGTAGTTATTTAGTACTATCTATTCCGGTCTAGGTTTCTTAAATTCGATAGTTTCTCTTCTAGTAACGAGGCTAACTATCGTTACTTAGTCTTATTTATTCTATACTATTATATAAGTAGTTAAGACTATAGAGTTAACTTCTTAAGTAGAATATAGGCTCTAAAAATCAGGTTTCTAGTTTTCTATATATATCTATCTATTCTCTCTCTTAAAAGTTCTAATAAATACTTATATCTTATCTTATTTAGGCTTATATATTCTTAGATCTACCTCTAAGTTAGATATTAATTCTAATAACTCTAATAAGCTTATTAATAGTAGTAATTTATATTCTATTTCCGACTATATATTATAATACTCTTTAAGAAGTAGGTTCCTACTATTATGAATATTCTATACCTTATTAACTTATAACTTAATTCCTTCGTTTAGCTATAGATATATAGCGCCTACTATTATATCTAAGGTATCTGTTTTAATCTATATACTATATCCTCTAGCTTCGAGTTCGTCGTCTATAAGTTTAATTTTATTAAGTAAAGCTACTTCTTTCTAAATAGTAGCGTTAACCTGTCTCTTCTCTTTAGAGTCTTTCTTCTTACTATACTTATTTGCTCTATAACTAGAGAGGCTATAGTTATAATATAAGTTCTACTCGCGTCGACGATTTCGCTCCTCCTAGGAAAGTCCTTCTTTCTTTGAAAAGGTCTTCTTTTATATAGCGTTCGCTTTCTTACTATACTTATTAGCGTAGCTATACTTCTACTTTCTTAACCTCTTACTCTTTTCTCTATATCTAGGGTTACTCTTTCTAAATTCGTATAGACGGTTATCTAACTAGACTACCTCTTTAATTATACCTATAATAGTTAGAAACTATATATTCTATTTAGCTATTTCCTTATAAATATATACCTTTAATCCTCTATAAAAGAGTTTTATAAGAGTAATAGTATCCTATTACGATTTCGTTCTATAACGTTAGAATTTATTAGTATAATCTATTACTAATCTAGTTTAGTATAAATCTAAAAGCTTATATATAGTAGTTTAGATAGTGTTAAAGTCTTTAAAGACTTTTCTAATAGTTGTTTTAAATCCTCTCTAAGATTTAAATATAATCTTAGTTAATTCTATCTTTCTATCTTTATCCTCGTTTTCGAAGAAGTCCTCTAAATATAGCTAAGCCTATTTTAATACTAATCCTCTAAGGTAGGAGATAGCGAAGATAGTTTATAAGTTATAATTTCCTTTGAATTTATTAGAGTTAAAGTTAAAATAGATATCTATTTTAAGAAGGAACGAGTGAAGTTTCTTTTGCTTTCTATAATATATATCTAGTATCTTAACTTTAATAGACTTAAGTACTTTAACCTTATAGAGCTTAGAGGCGTCTAGTATACTAACATTGTCGTCGTTTCTAACTAACTATATACTAGTAGGTGTTCTTCTAGTAGCACTTCTAGATATTTCTACAACGTTAACTTAACTAGTACTTAGGCTAGCTATAGCAGGGGTTGCTAAGGCTATAGTAACTGAACTTCTAAGCAGGTACTTAAAGTATAATAAAACTTAAATAAACTAAATAAAGATAACTAAGTCTCGAAGGTTAGTATATAGATAAGAAGTATAGATATACTAGGTTATTTACTTAGAAGTAAACTCGTTACTTATATTAAAGATATTAAATAAGATAATAAGATTAATAACTAAAGTTAAGTACGAAGCTCCTATCTAATAGCAGACGTACTAGTCTTATATAGAACCTTCGTTTCTTTCTAGGTAGATAGAATCGCTTATCGTTCTAGTTAACCTAGGTAATCCTCTTATTACGTGATTTCTAACGCGTTTCTAATAGTAAGATCCTAGAATCCTAAATACCTTTATATTATAGATTCTCTTCTATATTACCTTCTGTTTCCTAGATATTATGTCTTATTCTATTAGAGCTCCGTCTAGACTACTTACTATATAAAACGTGATTTATAACACCTTCCTAGAATACTTATTCTTTTATACTTACTTCTTAGTATTCTACTAAGCTAATATGTCCTATATATCCTCTATAGTAAGTGTACCTCCTTAATAGACATGGGTCTTTTTAGCTCTATAACGTTTACTAAGTACCTTATTTACCTTATAAAGAGTCTAGACTTCAGCTATTAATAAAGTTATCTTATAAGCTATTATCTCTATATCTTTAGCTAATATAGCTGCTGTCTCGAAAATAGAGGTTAGTAAGCTTTCTTAACAACGTATAATATAATTTTTAACTAGAGTTGTTTATAAAAGAGCGTTAGTTAGGTTATAAGACGTCTAGGAGACCTAAGAGTTAGTATAGGCTAATAGAGTACTTAGAGGTATTAGAGTTTATAACTTAATATCTAGCTTAGAGATTATAGCTTAAGAATCTAGAGGTACTAGACTAGCTCTATAGAACCTGGCTTTAGCGTTTTAGATTATAATTAACTAATTATAAGCTATATAAAAGGCTATAAAGAATTCGACCTTAGTAATATAATTTATATAAGCTTTGATAAAGGTCTTAATTTAACGTCTATATATATATTTAAGAGTACTAAAAGATCTAATTATTACGAACCACGTGCTAGCACGTGAAAGAGTGAAGTCTAGGCGACGCTCTAATAGAACAAATACTATTATAACTCTAAAAGAAAGAAGGGATTAAATATAGAAGAATATACAATCCTAGGGATCTTATTATAGGTATATCACGTGACTCGGTTAGGAGCAGTCAGGTGATGGAGTCTAGTTTTAAGGAGCCCTAGAAATAGAGTCGGACTCTATCTTCGGGACTTTTACTAAGTAGGACTCTAAATATAAACGAAGGTTCTATATAAGACTAGTACCTCTATTATTAGATAAGAGCTTCGTACTTAACTTTAGTTATTAATCTTATTATCTTATTTAATATACTTAATATAAGTAACGAGTTTACTTCTAAGTAAATAACCTAGTATATCTATACTTCTTACCTATATACTAACCTTTAAGACTTAGTTATCTTTGTTTAGTTTATTTAAGTTTCGTTATACTTTAAGCACCTGCTTAGAAGTTCAGTCGCTATAGCCCTAGCAACCACTGCTATAGCTAGCTCAAATACTAGTCGAGTTAACGTTGTAGGAATATCTAGAAGTACTACTAGAAGAACACCTGCTAGTACGTAATCAACTAGGAACGACGATAATATTAGTATACTAGACGTCTCTGAGTCCTATAAAGTCGAAGTACTTAAGTCTATTAAAGTTAAGATACTAGATACGTATTATAAAAAGCGTAAGAAACTCGATTTATTCCTTCTCTAAATAGATATCTACTTTAACTTTAACTCTAATAAATTCAAAGATAATTATAATTTATAAACTATCTTTACTATCTCTTATCTTAGAAGATTAGTATTAGAATAGACTTAGCTATATTTAGAGAACTTCTTTAAAAACAAGAATAAAGATAGAAAGATAGAACTAACTAAGATTATATTTAAATCTTAGAGAGGATTTAAGACAACTATTAGAAAAGTCTTTAGAGACTTCGACACGATCTTAACAGCTATATATAAGCTTTTAGAATTATACTAGACTAGATTAGTAATAGATTATACTAATAAATTTCAACGTTATAGAACGAGGATAAGATAGGATACTATCGCTCTTATAGAACTCTTCTATAGAGGATTAAAGGTATATATCCGTAAGAAAATAGCTAAATAGAATATATAATTCTTAACTATTATAGATATAATTAAAGAAGTTATCTAGTTAGATAACTACTTATATAAATTTAGAAAAAGTAACCCTAGGTATAGAGAGAAGAGTAGAGAGTTAGGAAAGTAGAAATACTTCTATACTAAACATAGTAAGGAGATAAATACTATATAAAAGAAAACCTTTCTAAAGAAAGAAGAATTTTCCTAGAAGAAGTGAAATTATTAACACAAGTAGAACTTATATTATAACTATAGCCTTCTTAGTTATAGAGTAAATAAGTATAGTAAGAAGAAAGACTCTAAGAGAAAGAAATAAATCAATACTACTATTTAATAACAGGTAGCCTTAACCGATCGTATTAAACTTATAGATAAGGAACTTAAAATATAAGGATATAGAACCTAGATTAAAAACAATAAAGAAATTAGTAAGGTATAAGATACTAATAATAATAGAGACCTACTTCTTAAAGAAAATTATAATATATAATTAGTAGAAGTATCTAAGTAATATCTTTAAACAAAATATAAATTATTATTATTAACTAGCTTATTAGAAACATTAGACTTATCTTCTAGTTTAGAGAGAGAGCTTAGAAATAAGGACTCTAAAGTTAGAGAAACTTAGACCTTTCTTAGAATATTTAAATAAGGAAATTAATAGATATATATTAATAATTAGAAGCTAGACTTTTAGAGTTCTTATACTATATAAGAAATAAACCTAACTATCTTAATAATATATATAGTTATAAGAAATAACTCTAAGATAATAACTCTAGTTAGTCTAATTACTAGACGTAAAACTATTAAGAAAAAAGAACCTAAGCATAGCTATTAATAAGTTAAGAAACCTACTTATTCTAAGATAGAGAATATATAGAAGGTATATAATATTTTAGAAGAAACTAGTATATAAACGTAACAGGTTCTAATAAGATTTAAGAGATGAATTAAAACCCCTTTTCGTAGAATAATACCTAAAGACGTTATATTAGAAGAATTTAAATAATATATCGTAGTTATATTAATCAGAAATAATAGGCTAGTATTTAGAAAATATAGCTTATAGTAGATGTTTAGTATACTATTCTAGGAGTAAAGAGAGCTTAATATAACCAGATAGGCTAAAACGGAACTAACGGAATTTTACTATCTATTAACAAAAGAACTATAGTTTATAAAAACAATTTAAGAAATATTAGTATAATAAATATAATATAAACCAAGTCTAACCTTAGATTAGTTATTATAAAAACAGTTTAAAGGAATTTTACTAGAACTTACTAGAATAGTAGAATATTATTAGATATATAAGGTAGCTTTATCTAATAAAGAAAGAGTAGTATTCTTTCCTTAGTCTTAAATATAAGCAGTTAAAGAAAAGAACTTAAGAGACTATATATTTAAAATTTACTATATAAAGTTAGAGATAAGTATACTTAAGACTACTTTAGATTATCTATATATAAAGGAACTATAGTCTATAGAAGCTATTTTAGAAACTAGTTATAAATAGATCTAGTATAACTATAGATAATTACTAAAACAATTTATAAAAGGAATTCCTAAGACTATAGGAATCGTAGAATACCGATTAGTATACGAAGTAGTATACACTAATTAGAAAAGAGTAAGATTCTTTCTATAGTATAAGAATAAGGAGATATAAAACTATAATTAAGAAAATCGATCGTTTAAAGTCTAATATATTAAAACAAAGTTAGATACTACTTTAGAGGAAAGATAGTTAGTAATAACTATAGAAATATAAGAGAAGAAGTTATAAGTTATAATAGACTTAGAAGTAATAAGTAACTTTATTTCCCTAATAGCTTAAGAGAAGCTAAACGTTCTAATTAAAGGAATAAGACTCTATTAACTAAGAGTAGTCGATAAAACAGATGTTATATACTAGAATAGGATTATTAATTAATAAATTATTCTAGTAAAAGTTAATATTAAAGGATACTATTTAGATATATAATTTAATATTATTAAAATAGAGAGTAAGAAAGTAATACTTAGTATACTATAGATTTAGGAAAATAATCTAGAAATCGACTAGAAGACTAGAACGATAACCTTTAGTCGATATAAATACATAGGTTTGTATTTATAACTTTAAGACTAGAACAAGGTTAGTACTACCTCTTCTAAAGCACTAGAACACCTTACCTAAGGTTCTCTACAGGTTAGTAAGAAAGCTAATAACGAAATACCTATATAGTATAGAGAATTTATAAGATTATTTAAAGACCTAGAAGATATACGTACTCTTCTCGAATATTAGCTATAGAATTATAAGATTAAATTAATAGAGAGTTATAACCTTAGAAAGCAAAAGCTTTAACTATATAACTAGAATAACTTAGCTTTATTAGAAAGTTATATCTAATAAGGAATAAAAAAGAGATATATTTAAAAATCTAAATTACTTATCTCTTTGAATATACTTATTATTAAGAAAAAAGATAACTTAAATAGACAAGTATATATTAATTATAGAGAATTAAATAATATAATAATTAAGAACGCTTATCTATTACTAACTAGCTAATACTTATAAAACAAGTTAGATTAGGTAAAGAAATTTATAAAACTAGATTAATAAAACACTTATAAATTAATTAGAATTAAAGTAGGCTATAAATAAAAGACTACGTTTATCTTACTATTAGGACTTTATAAGTATATAGTAATATCTTTTAGTTTAACTAATATACTAGCTACTTATTAGAGATAGAATAATAGTATTCTAGAAGATCTTCTAAAAGTAACTCTTATATATTACTTAGATAATATATTAATTTTCTTAGAAAATCTAAAAGAATATAAGAGCTATATAAAAGAAGTCTTATAAAGACTTACTAAAGTAGACTCTTATCTAAAACTCTCGAAATATAAGTTTAAAGTTAAAAGAACTCTCTTTCTTAGATAAGTGTTTAGCCTAGGAAAAATAGAAATAGATCTAGAGAAGATCTATATAGTTGTTAAATAGGAATTACTAAAAAACGTTAAAGACGTATAATCCTTCCTAGGATTTACTAATTTCTATTAACTATTTATTAAAGACTATATAAAGATTATAAAACCTATATTAATACTAACTAGAAAAGCTATAGCTTTTATCTAGAATAAGAAGGCTAAAAAGGCCTTCTAGGAAATCAAAAGATAGTTTATAATAAAACCTATCTAATATAATTTTAATTATAAGAAACCAAGTATAATAGAAATAGATGTCTTAGATATAGTAGTAAATACTATATAACTATAACTAAATAAAATAGAAAAACTTATATCTATAGTATATTTCTTAAAAACGTTTAATATAATATAATAGAACTATAACATTTATAATAAAGAACTAATAGCTATTATTCTAGCTCTTAAAGAATAGAGGATTTACCTCTAAGGTACGTCGTACCTAGTAATAGTACTTACTAATTATCTAAACCTAAAAACATTTACTACAACTAAGGAACTTATTATAAGACGCCTAGCTAGGTAGTCTAAAACCTTAGTAGGATTTAAAACAATTATTTAATATATTAACAGAATAAGTAACGCTTAAGCTAATACTCTAAGCTGAAAACCAGGCTATAAAGAAAACAAAAAATATATTAATATAGTAATATTAAAGTATAATAAAAACAACGACTTAGTACCTACTATATATAAGATAGTAGTAATAAATAATATCTAGATAGATAAAATTTAGAATATATATAAAAGTTATAACTAGTATATAAAGAGGAAACTATAAGTTCCTAGCTCGTATATAAGAGAGTTTATATAAGAATACTATACTACGCCTGCTTATAGCTACTAAGGAATTCGTAAGACTCTCTAAAGAATAAGATAATACTACTATATTAATCGATTATCTACGATAGTTAAGAAAGTAATAGTAGAATATAATACCTATACTAGGAATAAGGCTTTCTACTATACTACTTATAAATAGATAAATACTACTCTAATACTATAAATACCTTATAAATCGATATCTATAGATTTTATAGTTAAATTACTAAAATCTAAAGATCTAATAACAGGAGTTATATATAACACGATCCTAGTTATTATAGAACAACTTACAAAGTATATAATTCTAATAGTATATATAGAGTTAAGTATAGCTAAGGAATTAGCATTCGTAATTCTTAGAGAAGTAGTTTTAAGATATAAACTATCTAAAGAAATACTCTTAGATAGAGATAAGCTCTTTATCTTAAAATTTTAGATCGCTCTTATAGAACGATTAAATACGAAAAGAAAGCTCTCTATAGCTTTTTACTCTTAAACAAATAGAAGAAATAAACAGATAAATCAAGTAGTTAAAATATACCTTCGTTATTATATAAACTACTAGTAAGATAACTAGGTAGAACTACTACTCTTAGTATAGTTTACTTATAACAGTTTAGTAATAGAAATAACACTTATTATACTATTTTATACTAATTATAGATATAAATTATTAGTATATCAAGAACCGCTATCTACGACTATTAATAACTAACTTACTTATATTTATATCTTAAAAATCAAAAGTCTATATAAGAAACTTATAGAGGACCTGTAGTTCGTAGTTGAAAGAAACACGTACTACTATAATAAACGACGTAGTTAGAAGCTAACGCTAAAAGAGAGAGATAAAGTCTACTTAGTATAGAAAAACATCGATATAAAAAGACTAAGTAATAAACTAGATTATAAAAAACTTAGACTATTTAAAATTAAATAAGTTAAGAGACCTTTAAATTATAAACTAGCGCTACTAAAGATAATAAACATCTACCTAGTATTCTATATATTCCTACTTAAACTAGTACTACTAGAAGCACTACTAGCTTTATATATAGAAATTCAACTAGTAAACCTAAATATAGAATATAAGGTTAAGAGAATTCTTAACTATAAAACTATTAAAAGACAACTTAAGTAGTTAATTAAATAGATAGATTATCTATACTTAGAAAACACTTAGAAACTAAAAGAAAGCCTTACCTATTACTTAAAGAAACTTTAGAAATTCTACTAACAAAACCCAGGGCTGTCTAGAACTTAGGACTAGAGTTAGATAGAGAAACATTATTAGAAAGCACCTGTTTAACAAAAGAGGCTATTTCAAAGGTAGGAAACTAGGAAGACAAGGACTTAGGAAGAGGACTCGAGGGAGAAGGACTCAGAGGAGTAATAAGAAGCTGTTTATATAAAGAGCTAAAGAAAAATCGATATATAGGTTTTTAAGATCTAGAGAAAGAAACGTCGAGATAACTAGAACTATTATAGAATCTTTTTAACTAAATATACTTAGAATATCGAGAGGATTTAGAAAGCTCTAGAAAACAGCGATAAGACTATTTTTAATAAAAAGAATAAGTCTCTACTAGACGTTATATAGATTCGATTTATATAGTAAGAGCTAAACGCTCTTTTCGTTTAATATAAGAGGAGGATATAAGAATACGCTAGGCTAAGAAGAGGATAGTATTATAAACCACGTACTAGTATATAAAAGAGTAAAGTCTAGGCGACGTCTTAATAAGACAAATACTATTATAACCCTAAAAGGAAGAAGAGATTAAATATAGAAGAATATATAATTCTAAGAATCTTATTATAGTTATATTATATAACTCGGTTAAGAGCAGTTAGGTAATAGAGTCTAGTTTTAAGAAGCCTTAGAAATAGAGTCGGACTCTATCTTTAGAACTTCTACTAAGTAAGACTCTAAATATAAACGAAGGTTCTATATAAGACTAGCACGTCTGCTATTAGATAAGAGCTTCGTACTTAACTTTAGTTATTAATCTTATTATCTTATTTAATATCCTTAATATAAGTAACGAGTTCACTTCTAAGTAAATAACCCGGCGTATCTATACTTCTTACTTATATACTAACCTTCGAGACTTAGTTATCTTTGTTTAGTTCGTTTAAGTTTCGTTATACTAATATCGAGTATTACTAGGTTAAATAAGATAAATAAGAATATAGATAGAGAAGAATTATATTATTAGCTTTATAATACTCTTAAAATATAGCTGATTCGTAGCTTTTATATCTATCTAGTACTAATATTTAATATAGCCTATATATATAACCGCGAGTATATTTATTAAAGTATTCTAGCTATTTAAAACTCGTCTTATTATTAGTCTATCTATTACTTATTAGCTTTATAACCTAATTATATAGTAGGCCGCTCTTAGTATACTAACTAGTAAGATAGTTTTTTACTTTAACTACTTAAAATAGTAGTATACTCGAACTCTCTCTATTAATATATATAATTACTATAACGTAGTTTATAAGCGAGTTAGACTTCTAAGCGAAATGAATTTTTTTTCTTAGTATTATATAAACTTCTTTAGAGCGCGATTTTTTCTAATAAACAAAATAGTTAAGTATTAGATAGAGTCTAATATAACTCTTATATTAAATATACTTTATATAAGTCTATATTTAAAAGCTAAGAATGTTACGCGGATTTATAAAGTATCTTATATAATATTACTTAATCGAACTTACGGAATATTATTATAATAAGATTCTATTACTAATTCTTAAAAACTTATAAAGATCGAAGAAAGAGTTATTATATAATATATTCTCAACCTAGATTCTCGATTATTTCCTCTACGAATACGTTATATTAAAGATAAAGCGAATCGTATTCTCTTAAAACAGGGTATAAGACGCGTTAGTAAGAACTAGATATCGAACTTCGTACGACGATAACTAGAACTTAAGACACGTTTTAATTAAAGGATTAATTACTAAAGAGTCTAATACAAAGATCCAGACGCGTATAACACGTGGTTTCGCCTCGTACGAAATATAATTAACAAATATAAGATTTAGAAAGAGGATATTTATAACTTTAATAAGACTAGGTTTTATATAAGCTAAATTATATTAGAAATAGTTGTTATAAGTACTAAAAGGCTTTCTTAGCCTCGTATAGTATAGTAAGAAAACTAGGAATAAGTAATAGTAATTTAAGATATTAGGTTATATAGCTTTATAGTACCTCTATATATTATTTTAGTAGAGAAGAATCACCTCTCCTCCTAGTCTAAAAACAGCTAATTACTACGCGATTAAGTAATAACTATAACTATAAATAGCTAGATAATAAATAAACAAGGCCTAGATTAGATTATTTATTTTAATCGGTATATAAAGCTTTAAACGAAGGGTATTTACCGGCTTCTTATACTTAATAGCTATAAAAGCTACTACTTAGTCGATTTTAAGCTTTTTTATAAGAGTAATAATATTATTACTCTTTATATACTAGCTTATTCCTCTTATAGACTTTAGCTACTTGATATAGGATATTTTCAAGTGTTAAAAAAGCTATATAGTACCGAACTTAAGAAATTAATATAACTATATATTATATATATTTCTAAGAAGGATTTCTTATCTATATTCTATACTACCTTTTATACGATAATAACTGAATCAAATATTTAAGAAGGGTTTCAAAGATCTGGATTAGTACTATATAACCTAGATTCTATAATTTCATAGCTTAAAATACGACTAAGGACTCTATTACGTCTATCTACCTCGACAAGCCTCCTAGCTATTTAGGAACTAAAGACTCTAAATAACATAATAGAGGCTTATTCTTAGACGTTATATATATAGAATAAGGTCTTATAATACTAGGATAGTTCTTCGACCTAGATTCTATATAGCCTAGACTAGCTTATAAAGAGTATAAAGCGTGTAATTACTAAGGTAGCTTTATTATACGCTAAGAATACTATACTTTATATAGTAAATAATCAACTAAGTCGGTGTTATTATATAAAAAAGCGTCGATTATAGAAAGAAGGATTACTTACTCTCTAAGATACGTAAGATCTTAGAGCTCTAAGTAATATTACTTCGTAAGAATAAGTAGTTTTAGTAGAAAATAGTGATTATACGAACCCGAGTCTAGTACCTCGCCGGCGCTGTAGATTATATAAGAAATATAGCTATAATATACGAACTTATTAAAAAGAAGAAGAAATATATAAGGATTCTAATTCTAAGTAGTATAATTAATTTAATTAATTATATCGTAAGATATTTAATAATTCGTAGAATACTAAGAAAAAAAATTTATTTCGCTTAGGAGTCTAACTCGCTTATAAATTACGTTAGCCTATTCTCGATTACTAGGTTAAATAGCTTTGTCTCTACTACGTCGATCCGCGTATATAATAAATATAGCAGAGCTAATTATATCTATTATAAAGCTGGTCTTGTTAAAGTTCTAAAAGTCGAAGTCTTAAATACTATATTTCGCTTATATATTCTCTACTAGCTGGAACTATACTCTAATAAGCTTAGAATCTTCGTATAAAGCTCTTTAAAAGTCGTAAACGCGATTAAAACACGTCTTTAACTCTAGACGTTGTTATATAAAACGTTAAGCCTAGTTCTTTCTAACGTGTTATTCTCTATATAACTCTAGTATATAATTTACTATATCTTCTATACTAGCTAACTAAGGTCTAAATCCTCTTATATCTAGATTAAATATATATTAAATAATCACTTCTTCCTCTAGTTTAGTTAACTTATAACTTACTAGTCGACGTTTACTAAGAGTTATATAGCCGCTTATTCTATTAGAAAGCGTAGATTTAGATACTTTATATATCTTAGTAGTAGTATAACTACTAAGTTTTTTTGTTATTTAAATAGCTTCGATAGCTAAGATAATTCGTACTTCTTAGGATTAGGTTTCTATTACTAATTATTAAGAATTTATATATTAAGGTTAGAAGGTAGTAGAGTAAGGAAAAGTATCCGAGGTCCTAGAGTATCCGAGGTCCTAGTATACTATGTTATCGTAACTACGATAATTAATTTAATTAGGTATTAACTATCTATATTATAACAGTTATAGTTACGAAGGCCGGATGTTATATATTCGCTTAGATACACGCTAGTACTAGCGCACGTACTAGCGCGGATGACTTATATTTAGTTCCCGGTTCTCTCGAGCTCTTCTACTCTCCTCGTCTTTTGTTCTAAGAATAGAGTATTATTTGTTCTAAGTCTTATCTAAAACACGTCTGTTATATACACCGCTCTACTAATATATAAACCTAGTGCTCCTGCTTATTAATTAATTTATTAATCTATTTTTATAGGATTTTATTCTATTCTTCTAGTATAAATTATTATATTTCTATCTTAGTAGTAGGCTACTTACACCTTCTATAAAGTAACTACTTAATCTATCTCTAGTATTTCTTAATCGGGTTTATATTAGAACTTATAGAAGAGTATAGTATTAAGATAATCCTATACTTTATTCGGTATTACGTATAGTAGTTTCTTATTAACTTATAGCTATAAGCTAAGTTACTATCTTTTATAAATAATAGCTCTAAACTAAGAGTATATATATAGGTCTTAAAATCTTCTAAAATCGACTTAATATATAGAGTTAAGACTTGCTCTAGGTAATTCTTTTAAGTAAAGGCTCTCTTCTTACTAGATCTATCTACAAATACTAAAGAACTCTTATAATTATATTTAATAGCTTCTTAGATATTTACTAGTATCGTATATTCTTAGTAGAATTAGTATTAGATATAGTTATTATAAAACTACTTATAGAGATTCCGTATAATCCTTTACTTTACTATATAACTACTAACTAAGAAGGTAACCTTATCTAACTATAAAACTACTCTCTACTTAACCTCTTTCTACTAGAATATATATCTAAGTCTCTAGATTATTTAGTTATTTACTTAAAGAAGTATAAGATAGAGCTTTTAATATATTATATATTAAAAGTAGCTAGCTTCTTTAAAGCACTGTTCGAGGGTTTTAGTACTATACTCTAATTTAAGCTTATTATAAAGTCGTATATAGTCGAGGATCTAATACTCTTAAGAATCACTATAATATATAATAATCCAACGAATTTAAAGGTTATTTAAGAGACGTAGTCGCCTAGTTCAAGTAGGCTATATACGTTCTAGAGCCTTATAATTAAGAACTCGACGGATTAAGGAGTAGCTAAGGTTATAGCGTACTATAAGCTTTAGAATAGAGATAGCAGCGTAGTTAAAAAGCTAGCGTATCGCCTCTTTATATTTAGTAAGGATTTCAAAGCCTAGAACGTGCTCTAGTATTAGAGGTGTAGAAGCTATAATTTATAAATTATAGTAGAGTAAAAATTTAAGGTTATTATAATCTACTCGCTAAAAGAGCCTATAAGACACAGACTTTTAACGACGGGCTCGTAAGAGTAGTGAAATTCTTTTAAGAAAAGGGGTTATTTTAAGAATTATTTATCTTTTAGTTTACTTTTATTATACTTACTTTAAATTAATAAATTATATAGAAGAGAGATAATTAGATATAGCGCTTCTTTCTAGCTAGGCCTCGTCTCTTTTAGAGTACTATTATTTTCTGTCTTCTAAAGAAAAGAGGGAGAAAGCCTTAATAAAAAAAAGCTTAGATTAAAAGGGCAAATTCAATCTTAACTCGCAACTCACTGTATTACATCTTATATTCTAGTAAATTCATTGCCGTAATTCTATTTCCCAAATCACTTCAAACAACAAAAAACACCTCATTTCACAGAAATCACTTAAAAAAGACTCAAAACACACTTAAAATATCATTCATATTCGCAGCACCAGGGTATCTAATTTAATCCTCAAGCGCAGCACGCAAAAGAGCCTCAAAATCATCATCACTCCTCTCCTCAAACAACGCATTAATCTCCAGATCTTCCTCCTCCTCAATCTCAATTGGACCAACAACTGGGAGCGTGAGACTGGATGTCTGCACAGCTCTCACCGGGACCTGTGGGAGCGACAGGCCGGTGGTTTGCGCGAGTCGGACCGGAGGTTGTGGTACCATCGAGGATGGCCCAGGTGGCGGAAGAGCAAAACCAGAGGTGCTGGCAGCCGGAGGTTGTGGTGTCATCGAGACACCGATTTGTGCGAAGGGTGGTGGGAGGGTCGAGATAGTGGTGGTTCGGAGAGCCTTCTGAGAATCCCCCGGCATCCCATTAAACACCATCTCCACCCTCGCATTCTCCGGATCCAGAAACTTGAAAGGAGACCGCAGAGCTTGTTTGCAATTAGAGCATTTCTGTCGGTCCAACCAGACGTAGTTGCTCTCCTTGGCTGCGATATAGAACTTGTTGGTGTGTCCGCAGACCTCTCCTGCCTTTTGTTTGCCCAGATCCCTGGGGAGGACTCGCTCACACTCAACTCTGGGGTTTCGGTCATCAACGAGTTGTCCAAATATGTACAGTCGACCTGCTTCGGGGGTGATGTAGGGTTTTCCAGGCGCAACAACAGCGTTCTCGACTTGGAGCTTCCAGAAATCTCGATCGCGCTCTAGCTGAGCGATCTGGGATTTTGCCGCGTCAAGCTGGGCTTGGAGAGCATTATTTTCCTTGGAAAGTCGATTGTTTTCGGCCTTCGCCTCATTGAACTTGTCTGAAAGAGGATTGCGTTGTCTGGGGGTCGACTTTTGTGGCTTGATAGCACCCTTTGGAGCCCCGACACCACTGGAACTTGCTCGAGAAGCTTGGGAAACCTGGGCAGCGGGAGCGATGTGGGCGAGAGGAGCAACCGCAGATTTGCGTGCGACTTGGTCGACGTGGGCTAACCAACCGGATTGAATTGCTCTGGCCGAAAGCGCGAGAGCATTTTTGAGGAAGTCATCTTTTGCGAGTTGGGAAACTGCCTTTTCGGCAGGAGTGCAAGTTTGAGGGTCGATGATTTTATCTAACTCTACTAGCTGGACGGAGAGATGTCTGATGTTGTGAATACCGCCGATAAAAACAAGGAGCTTTTGGTCGACACGATCTTTACGCAAGGTTAGTGATTGAGCTTTCAAGGAATTCGGGTCAAATAGCATACCAGTAAAGCCCGGGGCCTCTTGCGGTGGATTGTGAGATCGCCAAGCCGATACAAGTGCCTTGGGGTCTGGAGATCTAGCTAACAATTTGATGAAGTTAGAGGGCTCGTACACTCTGCAGTCATAGCCTGCCTCCAGCTGTGCGATGATGCTATGGTCGTTGTAAGGTGCCATCCCGAGACCTGAGCCTGGTGCTTGGAAGTCCATTGGGTAGCAAAGTTGTGGGCCATCGGACAGACGTGCGATCCATACGGCATCGTTTTGGGGAGCGGTCAAAATGGTTTGGGAGGAGCCTTGAACTCGGGGTTGAGCCTGCGATGCCATTCTGGGAGCCTGCGGTGGATTTGTCGAAGGTCCAGACATGCTCGCTGCGAGAGACTGTGCCGGTGAAGTAGCTTGCGATGAGACTGGTGATGTATATGGCGACGAGTGTGGCAGACCGGGTGCGAAATGTTGAATCTGCGATGAGTTCTGGTGATATCTGTGGATGGACTCGGAAGTACTAGCCTGTTTCGCGAGCGAGTCGTCAGAGGCACCGACCACATGACCTTGCAGACGGGAACCTTCTTCACCTCCCCCAACTTGTGTTGATCCTTTTCCTGTGATTTCCTTGGCCCCAACCAAAGAATCGTCGCTACTCGACGCCTTTTTGGCTTTCTTCCGTGGGGCTTTGCCTGGTGTAAGGGGTGCATGGGGTCCAAATGGCAACAAGACATGTGGAATACCGGCATACTTAGGGGTGCGCTTTTTTCTTGTTACAGGAGCTGCGTTCGAAGTCTCGTTCGCGACTGATCCCAGTGCGGGTAGCCTTTTCGAGTTTCCATTCTTGCTGCTTCCAGGGACGGTGTTGACATCGTATGGCAATGGCTTTGGTGCATCTTCCTCGACACCGGTCATATGGTGGTCTGAGTCTGATGAAGGGGACGATGTGCTGCGACCGAATGTTTCTCTAGATGCTACAGGATTCTTGATACCAGATTCAGTCAGACTGGGAAGTAGCGGCGAGCCAAGTCGTACACCTCCGTCTATACTCTGGGACCTCGAAGAAGCCTGATGAACTTTGTTAGCTTTGCAAGATATAATGATCGAGAAACTCACTGAAGTGGTGCATTCTGTCGATTCAATCAATTGCGTGGGAACACTGTTTTCTGTTAATACTTGATTTGATCTCGAGAACTCTGATTGTTGCAACTCATGATGAGAGGTTGCGATGTCATTTTGAGAAGGAGTCTCTGGAGAAAGGGTCTTGGAGTGGGATCGCAACTTCGAAGGGGGGATATAGAGGCGAAGCGATTTGGCTTTCTCGATCAAGGCGTTCTCTGTTGGGCGAAAGCTTTCGGCGAGAGTAGGCTGCTTCTGATGACGAGAGATGTTTGTAGTACGATCGCCATGATCTCTTGGGGGGAGTGTAAGTGTTTGATCTTGATTTCCTCCAGTAGTATCTCCTTGGTCGCGCCCATCAAGCGGAGCTGGAGCATGACTACCTCCAGTGTTGTCCGTGTTATACATCTTGATAGATCGAGACAAGGTCTAGCATACCTGTTGCTGTCCCATGGTTCTTTGCACTGCAGCCCGTCAATTCAACTTCAAGCGCGTCGTCTCAAAGGTTGAAGCAATGACTGAGATGTTACCGATCTTGATTCAAGGACAATCTCTCAACCAACAGGAGGGCAAATAATGGGGTGCGCGCTCTTTTGTCAGCTGAACCACGACACGCACAGCAAGTGTGTTGTGTTGAATGTGGATGGGATAGAGAAGAAGTTGGTGCGGGAACCGACTTGGGGTTTGTGGTAGCGCCGGGCAAAAGTCGGACCGATCATCTACCTAGCCGCTAGCGTTGCCCCCTTCCAAAGGGGAGAAGGTGGGTCCCCCTATTCCAGCTTTGTTGTATAAACAAATGAATAGATTCTTCTAAAACATACGGGTTAATATTCTAAAATCTTCTTGCTTTTTAGAATACTTACTTGAAATCCCCTAGCAGATTAGGACAACGAGATACTGTCCTTTTTACTATCCATATCCAAAGAGGAGCAGAAGCATGCCAAAACAGCATGAGAAAGAAACAGAGAAAGACATGACTGTGAAGCTATGGAAATTTAGTTGGCTTGAAGTCCTTGGCTTAGGATATGCACTTACTATCTATTGCTTTGCACTCAAGTGTCACCTGCTTTCATCCTTAACGCATACCACTGCAGGCAGCAAGCAGTGAACTTCATAGCTAGGACACAGCAATGTTGATAATGATTCAAAAAGGGGTTTTCCTTGGTAGGACAACCTGGAAATGAGGTGATATTGGGATATCATGCTGAGGTGGTAGTAGCTACTCATAAGTCTGTATGATAACTAGGAGTATTATTAGTAATCACTTTTTGAAAGAAAGGATAGCATTACCTGTTAATAAGGTTCCAAAATACCCAAGATATGAACAATTCTTGTTGAATGAGGTTGACTTACAGTTGCCGCTCCTCCACAATTAATATGGAGATCAGGTTCCGATTTGGGTCTAGTGAGGGGCACTAGTGGGGCTTCAGCTGGTGACGTCTGAACAAGCTTCCCCAACCTCACTTGCCCTTCCGAACTTATATCTTGGAGTCTTGCCATCCCCCTCCCCGATTCAGCTGACACTGACACAGCTCAAAGGGAATTGCTTCCTGATTGCATTATCGCGATTGCAATTTGCTGTTTGCTTGCTGGCTCCAACATGTCCGTTATTTTGTGTACAGGTGAGTCTTTTCTCGGCGCGCATGCGTGCACTCAATCAATGCGCTTCACCCACATATATCTTCCCCTCCGCCCCAAGACTTCTCTCACTCCTGCGCATGTCTTTTCAAGATGTCTGAAGGCTCTAGAAATAGTGACAATGCTGACGAGGAAATGCCTCTTTTGTGTACAGCGGGATACGATCATACCATACGGTACGTCTTGCGCTTGCTTGCCCTCGTCCTCACCTTTGCGCTCCACCTACCCTCCTCCACCCTCCCCCTCGCTCCTTCTTTGCTCGCGGCATGGCTGACCTCTTCTTTCCTCTAGCTTCTGGGAGGCGCTATCAGGAATCTGCTCTCGAACCATCCAACACTCCGAATCGCAAGTCAACCGACTCTGCATCTCCCCCGACAAGAGATTCCTCGCGGCGGCCGGTCACCACAATGTCAAGCTCTACGATATCAAGTCGACCAACCCAATCCCCATTCTCGCATTCGAGGGACACACAGGCAATGTAACGGGTGTCGCTTTCCACTGCGAGGGTAAATGGATGGTCACAAGTTCGGAGGATGGAACAGTCAAGATCTGGGAGACTCGCAGTGGTACGGTCCAACGAAGCTATCACCATGGTCCGCCAGTCAACGACGTCGTCATCCATCCCAACCAAGGAGAGATCATCAGCTGTGATCGTGGAGGAAATGTTCGTGTTTGGGATTTGGCTGAGAACAATTGCTCGCACCAGCTTATTCCAGAGGAGGACCAACCAGTCTCGAGTGTCACTGTCGCAAGTGATGGCTCTACTCTCTGCGCAAGCACCAATTCCGTAAGTTTTACTCTCTTCCTCTTACTATTTGGCATATCATTAACAATAAATCCAGGGCAACGTCTACGTCTGGCACCTCCTCCAACTCCGCGAAAAGACCCAGCTCATCCCCCTCACCCACTTCAAAGCCCACAATAGCACCATCACTCGTGTCCTCCTCTCCCCCGACGGCAAGCACCTCGCAACCTGCAGCGCCGACTGCACCGCCAAGATCTGGGAAGTCAAAGACCTCGAGGCGATGATCCCCAAGCCCGGCCAAGTCAAAAGCAAAGAGGAAACCGAGAAGCCATTCAAGCTGGAGAGTACATTGACGGGTCACCAACGATGGGTCTGGGATTGCGCATTCAGTGCCGATTCCGCATATCTCGTTACGGCTTGCTCAGATCACTATGCCAGATTGTGGGAGTTGCATAGCCAGCAGATTATTCGACAGTATAATGGTCATCATCGTGGTCTTGTCTGCGTTGCTCTCAACGATTATTCGGAGGCTCGCTAGGTTTTGCTGAGCTGTTTGATGGGCATGTTCATTTTGATTCTGATCTTGGTATTAAATCGATCTGGATTTCCCGCTCTCATGTTTTCAAGGCGTTCTTTGTAGTAGGCTTTTTTATACCCGGAAATGACATAAATTTCACTTTGATAGAACTCTTTTGATGATTTTGTGGTGTGACTTTGTCGTGAAACATGAGGGTGAGTTCCAAAACGGCCTTTATTGGTTTGGATGGGTAAATGAAGATATCCGGAGTATTTTACTATAAACTTAACTATACCCTCTATATCTTGCGCATCTAATCCTCTCTTTTGAAACCAGGTTACGTAAGGAAAGCAGATTATTAAAAACGAAGACTCTCTTTTACTGGAACTAGTACTCTGATATCCCTCTCTTATATATCTAATGCTTACTTATAGAACTCTGTTGTTGAAGAGGAACCGCTTATTGAAATTAAAAGGTAGATTTTACTTATATAAGTCTATACTTTCTATATGTCACGCGTCCAAACTCAAGTAATAGGATTATACTATATAAGAAGATTAGTATATTTGAATTATTAAAAGACTTTTACTTTAATAAGTCCTTTATAAGCTAAGTATACTCTTTCCGACTTCATCCTACGGAGCACCGTTGTATAAGCAATCTGGTATCTTTGAATTACTAAAAGACTTTTAACTTGAATAAATTCTTACGAAACTAAGTATACTTCATCTAATGTCTGTCATCTTACTAATCAATAATATATAAGAAGGTTAAAATATTAGAATAGCAAGGGACCTTTTACTTAAATACTACTTCTGAAAGAAGTGGTATTTTAGAGCTGAACTCGATTCACAGAATCATCTTATATGAAATGATTCGAGAAGTAGAATAAGATATAAGATTTTACCATCTAGTACTTATGAAGGACAGATATTCAACATCGGGAGTCGGTTCATAGAACTTTGATATACTAGAAGAATAGAGAATTGAAGGGGATTAGATAACCGGGATGTATCTCCAGAAATAGTTCGGGAAAAGCTGGAAATTTCAAAGGACTTTAGGGTAAGTATTTTTGTGAGATTAACTTATTCCTAGTACTTGGAGTCTAGAAAGATACCAAGGCTTTTTAAGACTTAAAATGAAAGAGATAACTTTTTCTATTGGTTTAACTTGGTAGTCAATAGCTTAATACAAAAAGAGGATATTATCGTTGTAACTATCGTTGATATATACCGAGTACAAGCTGTACTCGGTTCTACTTAAATACCTGCCCTCCTCGTTAAGCGAGAAGGGCATGTGGAAGTGCTAACCACTTGTGCATACCAACATTTTCTAACTCACGTAATATGAAATTAAAAAATAAGAGAAATGAAACTCCATTTCTTTTTCTAAGAGGTAGTTAATGACTTTCCTCATACTCTAAATTCCCCACATCTAAGTTTAAACCTTTCACTTTTCATCACTGCTTTTTTCTCGTATCTGCAGTACCACCAGGTCTCGTTTCAACATTTCAGCCTTCTTGAAAATTACACAAACTCACTTCCCTAACTATTATTTTCATTCCAGCATCGAAGACTTGCCTTTCCACTTCCTCATCCAGAGACATTGCTGAACTTCCCCTCTCGTAGGAAATCCAGAGTAGTTGACCGTTCACGTGTTTTCGTCCATATTAGGCGACCTGCATATTTTGTTGCACATCATTTTACCCTTTAATAGACTAAAAACTCCCCTGTAAAACCGCCATTTTCACTACTAGAAACCCTATGATCATTCCAAAAACAGATACATGCTACTCCTGGTTAAACCTACTCGGTCCTCGTAGATCTTCAGATAAAGTTACATCTAAGAATGGGTGTTGCGGGTGTATGGATGATGAACGACCTGATGGCTGGAATTTTGATTGCCACGTGACGGGGTAGCAAGGGAAGAAAGAAAATGCAAGGGAAAGGGAAGGCATGTGTACCCAACTACAAATGACATGAAAAGATGGGAATTCGTAGCTTCATTCTTCATTCTTCGTCCCTCATTTACTCATCATAATAAACATTTAAAGTCCACCAAGACTTCAGCTAGTAAGAGAGACCGTATAACCCTCTCACCTCCAAATATACAATCCCCTCATCCCCTCATCCCCGTTCCCATCCTCTCTTCTCCCTCCCCTAGCCAAATTTAAACCCCCTCTGCGGATCCCAAGTCTGATTCCCACCCTGCGGCTGCGGATTACCAGGCGGAGCACCACCCCCGAATTTAATTCCCATAGCCGGATCCCAAGTCCCACCAGGTCCCATTCCCATCGCTAAACCCGGACTCTGCATACTCTTCCTCGTAGGGACTGGTGCTGAAATATCTTCTGCGGCACCGTTGTAGACATGGGGGACTTGTTGGGGCGGTGAGGCGGAATTACCTATAGTTTGCTGAGGTGGGGGAGCGTGGTGCATGCTGAGGGAGGAGAGAGGCGGGAGGAAGAGTTCTCTGTCAAGGGTTAGTATTCGACTACAAGTGGGGAGTAAATAAGAGGGAAAATGGGCAACTCACGACTCCAAAACCTGCGCCTCCTCCCTTCTCTCATAAACAAAAGCCTTACACCCATCCCGAAACCTCCCCACAATCCTCGCCAAATCATTATAAAACTTCCTCCCCACCTCCAAATTACTCACAATCTCCTTGTACTTAAAATACGCATTCTCCAACCTCTGCAACGCCTGTTCCCTCTCCCTCGAACTCGTATCTCCTTTTCTCGCCGCTACAAACCTCGAGTTCGCTTCCTCAAGCGCTTGGGTGAGCAATTCCTGTTCTTCAGACTCAGTTTGTAAAGATGTGGAATCGACATCATATTTGGTGAGTCTTTGCTCGAAGAAATCTTCAAAGTGGACCGCGGCTATGGTTTGAGAGGGGTATTCACGTTCTAAGCGGGCGGCTTCGGCGAGGATACTGCTGTTTATGTCGTCTTTTTTTGCCTTTTCGCGCAGGGCTTCGATTTTCCTCCTCCGTCGGGATTCGAGACGAGAAATATCGTTGAGACTACTTCGTAATCTTGATACTTCTCCTTCCAGTTTTGGGGGTATGGCTACACGGCGACTGCTGGGGACGAAATTTCCAATATCTCGGTCGGAGCTGGAGAGGATTCGTAACATGTCTTCGCATTCGCGGAATTTGGTTAGAACGAGGGAGTCACTGTTGGCTGCGCTTTTGAGATATCCATCTATTTCGTCGACTTGGGCGTATAGTTTTGCTGCTGCGGTGCGAGAATCTAGTCGTGTCCATCTGTCTGTGCCATATTTCATGAGGAGTCTTTCGTTTTCTGCGGCTTCTGCTTGGAGAAGTTCTCTGCCTTCCGCGAATTGTCCATCGTCTGATGCCTTGAGTTTTGCGGTATCGGAGAAGGATCGTTGTAATCTTGTCAAGGCATCTGCCTGTCTGATTTCTTCGGCATGTGCGGTAAGAGTTGGTGGTAAGCCCAAAGGTTTTTCCAGCGCTTGGAGTGAACCTGGGAGATTGAGGGATCGTAGTGTATCGTGGATTTTCGTAGTCAGGATTTCGAGTTTGGCAATGATATTGTCATTAACGAGACGATCTCGTCTCTCTTCGTAAATACTGGCAGCAACATGTACAGCAAACGGAACGAGCTTTGCGAAAAGTGGTGGCCCGAATTCCTTGGTATCTCCAATGAAATTAGCTGGTTCTGAAATCTCTTTTGGGACTTTAGATACTGCCATATTGGCTCGTTCGAGGGTCTTGAGCTCTGATTTTGGTGGCACGGGGTCTAGAAGGTTAGCATACAAACAACGCCGTGTTTCTAGAAGACTGACTTAGATATATCAAATCGTTATCTTTCTCCGCCCGTTTCAAATCCTCCGTGACTCTATTCTTGAGACCATTCAAATCACCCAAAACCACCTTGTTCAAGTATCTCGCCTCTTTCAAAGCTTCATTAACACAAGCAATACTATCCCTCAACCGTGCAACCTCCTCTCCATACTTCCTCTTCTCCAAACAATCACAGGCTTGCCTATACTGCGCAGCAGCCGCAAAATGATGATGCTTCGCCGTGGTATGATGTATCCATTCCGAACTAATAGCCTCACTCTTAACCCCCCAATCGCCCGCAGCGCCATAAAAGTCTGAGACCTTAGCAGCCAGCTTCGCAATCGACGCATCCTTATACCCATCCATAACCGCCTTCTGCCAAAAACACTCCTGGGCTTGTGCCAACATCAGATATTCCAGAGATTCAAGTGTACTGTCGTCCATATCTTCTGGCGGGGTAGTTCGTAGTTCGGGAATGACATCCGTCTTAATATGTTGAATAACCCCCGCAGCTTGACAAAAGTAATTACATGCCGCTCTCAGCCCCTCTGTCGTCCCGCGATTCGAAGCAGTAGCTAACTGCGAGTACAGCGCTGCCAGGTTGTAAAGAACGTTTGCGAGTTCGAATTTGAGGTTATTTTCCGTAATCGGTCGTTCGACATTATACCCCAGCGCAGGATACCAGACAAAATCGATTCCAATCTGCCATCACATCAGTTTCTCCACTCCAAACTTGGCAGGATTTGGGTGTGTACATCGATAGGGAATTTCCCCCCCATCCAGGAAAGCTGCCCCGCATAAGCTGCTATCTTCTTAATCCCACTCGTATGCGGTTCGCGCACATGCACAGCATCTCGTCGCAGGGCATCGATGACCTCCAGGTCCTGCTTGAACATGTCGGGGTGTTGCTCATATTTGCTGGATATGTATTGTTTAATGGCGGAGGATAGGGCGAGGCTGTTCGTTTTGCGGAACGGGAGGAAGAGGATGTTGCTGTCGGGATCCATGGTTAGTTTTGGTTGTTTATGTTTTTGGAAGAGAACTTACTTTGACATGGCACGAACTTTATTAGATTTCTTGTCGCGTTGCGCCTCGCAGTGAATATTTCTTAAGTGAGAGTTGGGCCAGAATGTGCCGATGACTTCATTGTTTTGCTGCCTCATATCCAAGGCCTCAGGATAGGCGGGGTATTTTTAAGGATTTTTATGAAATGAATCTTCGAAATTCTGCTAGCTATGACTCTGGGAATCTTTAAACTATATTAAGGAAAAACAAAGTTGTCTTTCGCCGGTCATTTCTTGGAACGGAAAACTTGGCAGGTCAACAATTTATTGGTCTTTCCTACCATTTTTCAATTCAAACTTCTCAAGAAAACACTAATTTGTATTTACCAGCTATATCTCCTATTGGTGTACAGAAACTAGGTGTTGGGTTTCTAGTCCAGCCTTGAGATGCGGAACAGAACAACCGAAGAACCCTTATCCCTTTATTTTAGTGAGACTGTTTTCCTTTAGGGGATGTCAAGTCAATTTCCTTTAAGATAAAAAGCATGAAAAGTAGATCAAAAGAGAGACTGTAGGTTGAAAGTTATCATTTCCCTAGTCACCCCGTCAAGCTATCAGAATATTCATCGTGATATTAATTATTGAATAAAAAAGATTCTATTCAACTCAGCGAAACAATAGAAGAGAGAGGTTAAAAGAGAAAGGCTTGTTTTTGTAAAATCATATTTCTCCAACTCTCTACCAATCGACGGCTTCCAATCTAACCTCATCAAGAAGCATCAAAAAGTAGTATTCGAACATACTTGAATTTGCACCTCTCTTTCGTTGTTTATTAGAGACCTGTTAGACAGAGAAAATTTATTAATTATAGTCGCTAAAAGAACCCCTCGTGTCAGAGACAAGAAAATTTGGAATAAATGTGGATGCTAACGGTAGAGGAAAATTATAGAGGGACCTAGAAATGAGTTTAAATTTTGAGTTGGGAGCGAGGGTCTAGGTCGCTCTTTCCTTGTGGGGTTACGAAGAGTGTCTGGAGATAAGGTCCGCATGCGTGAGGCATTGTTGGTAATTCATTGGGTCTTAAATCTGGTTGATGTAATATGCTCCCTGTAAACGAGTTTCCGCACCAGAATTGCCAACTTACTTGAGCTGAGCTGTTATCAACCTCACTCATTCAAAGATATTCTGAACATCAGCCTGGGCTCACCACATTGCATAATCAAAAAAACCCCCCTCTTTCAATCGATAAATATGTCTGTTGTCAGTCATCCGCCTAACATCTCCGCCTCTCAGACGTCCAACCCAACCTCCGTTGAAACAGAGTCTCCGTTCCTAGAGCTTCCCGTCGAGATTCGAACACTTAGATATTCCTGCCTCATCCCAGGCAACAAAGTTTTTCTTGCTCAGCTAAAATATCTTCGCCTTCAGCCTGCCTTCCGAGAGGACAGCAGTTCGTGTAGTCTACGCGTCAATCGAAAGGTCCACGCCGAAATATCGTTAGAATAGTACTCCAAAGCTCTTTTCGGGGTTTGCATAATTGAAATGACTTCGGTGGATGAGGAAAAGGGATGCTATGGCGTGCTATCATTTCTAGAGACGAAATTCAAATCAGGCGGTCAACTTCCTGGTCAACTTCAACAAACCAAGAACCTCAGCCTCCAAATCAGTCTCCTAAAACATTATGTGATAAGCCGTTCACTTGTTTCTATTCAGTACATTAAGCAAAGCTTTGAGTGATGTTCGTGATTTTGCAGATTCATTGTCTTATATCACGACAGGTGCGAACTTACCCTCCAGTAGTATCAAGACCAGAACCTACATTGCAAGTGATTCCTCCCATCTGTTCATTAAGGACAATGCTTTGTTGGCAGTTCTTTCATGACAACTTGACGTTACCTTGGGGCTGGTCGCCCCTTTAACGAAACAGAGAGACTACTAGAACAAGCGCGATTTAGTCAAACATTAATCAAATTTCATATATACATCACGGGTATGCCCACTTACAAGTCTCTCAATCATCACGATACAGTCCCGCATCTCGAATATACCAACTTACCTTCTCCGGGACCATCTTTCCCAATCGTTCGACATCTCGCCCTTTCGCAGCTTCCCGGACTTTCGTACTACTAATAACTTCCTCTCCTTCTTGCCGTCCATCAACCATAATAATTCTCCCCTCCGTAACCCATTCCCTCACCCCCCCAACCTCTTCAAGACTTCCCTCCTTCCATTCTCCCTCCGTAGCCATCCCCTCCTTGACAAGCAACCTCCCCTTCGCAATCCCTTCAATAAACCCATCCTGTGCCTCCCTATCCCCCCACGAATCATCCGTCCGATACGTAACCTCCAACCGATGCTTCTCCAAAAACGGCACCAAGACATCCAACTTATGATTCGGGGGATAATACTTAGGAGAAAGTAACCTCGTCAAAGTATCATAACCAATTAAATGAACCTGCTCCATCCCTTCTCCATCTCCTGTTTTATATATCTCCTCTTGCTCGATATCCTTGGATTTATCCACAAAATAAGGGTGCTTGGTCACGCCAATATCGATATCTACCAGATCAGCCTTGGGCCCAAGACCAGCTAGCACTTCGGCTCTAAAGTAATCTAGGAGGGCTAATCGCTCCTCGAAGGAAGCGGGTTTGGGAGCTTTGTCTGCATTTTGGATTGCGAGGAGGAGGAGTAGGCGGCTTGGGTGGGGGTTTGCTGTGAGAGAGGTGAGGACTATTCGGAGGTGAGCTAGGGTTGGGGGGTTGAAGGAGGAGTCGAGGACGTGGAGGGTGTTTTGTTTGGATGGGGGAGGGCGTTTGGGTTTGCGGTCTTCTGCTAAGGTTTTGAGAATTCGAAATGTGGATTGAGAGGAGGAGAAGGATTTGAGGAGGTTGCGATAGGAGTGGATTGCGCTTCCCATTTCTGCAATTGAAGGCTGTGTTGTCATATTGGGTTGTATGTGATATGAGTAGTCCGAGAGGGCGGCGGGCGGGGACTCACCGGTACCCCAATCAGCTCCACCCCCACACAAGGCTGTCATGCAAGGCTACCAAATTCCATGGGCGATCGTCCGCCTTGGTCCATCTAAATCTTGTGTTGACGACATGACTTTGGTCTCGCCAGCGACACCAGAGGGACACCACAACAAATCCGCATCCCCAAACTTGACAGTTCGACAATTCCCCATCGACAACAAGATGGTGTTGGTTCAGAATTGGCTTCCTCCATCCAAGGAGAGTTGGGAACTCGTAGTCTGGGGTTTCCAATTCTTCCCTCTGGTGTGTCCCACCCGTGCCACAAAGTAAATATCTCACTAACCAACACAATTAGATCACTATCATACAATGGGTGAGCACCTGGTATCCTGCTGGAAAAACATCTATCAATAGCAGATTCAACATTCCCGGAAAGGTAGCATGGATCACCATGGAAGTCCCCGGTTTCCTAACCTTGTTGTACGTCATGAATACCCTCCCAAAGGAACTCGGAATCAAAGAATTGCCATGGGAGAATATAATCATGGGTTCTCTATTCGTAAGCCCTTTGAATACCCCGCAGAAAATACAGATATTGATTCAAGCAGGTAATCCACTACCTCTACCGAGCAATTCTCTGCCCCCTCCTCAACCCCTCTATGTCCCCTATCCACTTCCTCTCCTGGTCCTTCGCAATAATGTTCCAGCTCTCCAACGGTCTCTCAATCGGCGGCTACCTCGGCGGCTACGGCCCAACAACCCGCTCAGACTGGCACACAAACGCAACATCCTACAAACCCGCCGCGATAATGGAACTAGGCTTCATGATCTGGGCTCTGGGTCTAATAGGCAACATCTTCCACGACGACGAGCTGCGCGAGATCCGTCGTGCAGCACAACGGAATCTCGACAAGAAATTGGCAGAGGCGGGAGATGATAAACAAAAGAAGAAGGGGGTCCATAAGGTGTATATGATTCCTAAAAATGGATTGTTTTGGTGGATTTTCTTCCCTCATTATTTGTGTGAGTGGATTGAGTGGGGTGGGTATTGGATGATGGCTGGATGGGGGGCTACGCCTATGAGGACTTTTTTGGTTAATGAGGTGACTACTATGTTGCCGAGGGCGATTGCGGGGAGGAAGTGGTATATTGAACGGTTTGGGGAGGAGAAGGTTGCAGGCAGGAAAGCGATTATTCCGGGTTTGCTCTAGATGGGTGGAATGGCTGAGATTGACATTGCGACGGGGGCTGTAGGTAAGCTGCTGTTTGAGATGGTAGCAATTTTGAGTTTTTTTGAGCATTTATGCCTCTGGACTTTAAGTATCGCTTGGATTAGGTTTGTCTTGAAAGGCAAATCATCGCGGAGAACTCGACCTGAATCACAAGTCGGGAATTGTATGTAAGAGTCCCCTGTCCTCGTGATGGTACTTGTTAAAAGATATGATTCTGAAACGTCCGGGACAAACAAGCCAATTTACTAAAGTAGTATATGGTAAGTTGAAATAAGGACTATTCACTTTAGGAAATATTCTTGTAAATCTTGTCAATTAACGTCGTTGTTCTGAACCTATAGGGTGATATGTTTCTTCAAGTGTACAAGGGGCGAGGCCGGAGAGTCTTACCAGGACTCCATAGTCAACCAGCTTGTTACGAGTGAGTCTCTCCCAGGTCCTTGATCAGAGCTAATTATCATCTCATGCAATCTCTAAACATATTATTCTTTGATTTGCCTGGGGTAGGTTCAATCTTTCTTTGGGCCAAAGAAGTCCTCTGTCTTGTTGCCCACTGGTCGAGAGAGGAGGCACAATGTCGGGATGGCTTCCAGCTTGGAGCCCAAAAAGGTTGACGCGGTATTCGCACTCGATGTAAAACTTGGTAAAGGGTTGTTTGCACGGAGAGAATCATCGGAGTTTTCCCATGGTATGTCGCCGCGTCCTCTTCTCTCTCTTCCCAACCTTCTTCTCCATCGACAACACTATCCAACCCACACCAAAACGGTAAACCCCTCTATCACACACACTTTTGCGCCAGTCCAAGTTCTACTGAGGGTGGCTGTGGCTATGGTCTGGATGGCTTTGGGGTGGAGGAAAGGTGTTGCTGGTGAGTTCCTAACCCCAAGTTCTCACCACCTTCACGCACACTAACACCCATTCTTCAACAGTTTTCCGGCTAGATAAGACCCGCGACCGAGTTCTGCAATCCTCCTTGTCCGGCAGAAGCACTCTCCCTTTCGCTCTTTGAAATCCGAAAGCTTCCTTCTCCATGCTTAACACATACACATCTCCATCACCAAACCGGACCACTTCCATCACATACCCCTCTGTCGAAGTTCTTATCGAGAACATTTTCTTCAACTTTGTTGGGATGGTTTCGCCTCTTCCTCGGTATGTTTAGGGTTCTCTCAAGTTTCACTGTGGCCTTTTGATTGCGGTTCCTTTTCTAGGGGGGGCTTTTTTGTGTTTGTGAAACATCACTCAAAGCTATCAGAACAATGTACTTCTCTGAAGTGCTTGGGGGGTTCTGTTTTCCAGTTGACGCGAGTGCGTCATGTCAAGCACAAAATTTATACCCCTGTCGGACTTTGTGCACTTCCATTTTTCAAAGCACCTCAATTATTCCCGTCGAATGAGCTTTTCCCTCATCCCCTAGTTTGCGTCTCTGTTGCCATTTCCCTAATATGGAGTATGTTTTTTGTGTTCTGGGCGTTATTTTTCCGGTTTCCCGTGGAAATGGGGCAAGAATGCGCGTTGAGGCACGTCGAGTATTTAAGCGCACAAATTTTCAAGGCTTGAGGGTGTTTCCGAATCCAAATTAGTTACGTTTGGAGTTTTCGAAAGTTTTCGTAGAGATTTACTTCTCTCACTCTCTCTCGTTCTCACTACCCTGTTTTCGTTTCTTACTCGGAGGATCTTCCACACAAATTACAGAACGTAGGGTCGTTCTCTTGAACAATATTTGTTGAATGATAACGTCCTAAAGTGTCTAGGATGATTGAAGCGAGAATCGTTCGGCTTCATAATCTAATACCCTTTTAGCCGATTAATACAGTTCTATTTAAGCCCCAATTACAATGTCGTTATTTGAGTGTACGCTGAACGATGATGGGATACCTTACAATACTTGTTCTATTTTTGGTACTTGTCAGAGAGAGTATTGGGGTGATACAAGGGAGGGGCTCCGAACTGCTTCTTTTCCGGTTTTACCCAATCCCAACGTGTGTCCAAAGTCTGTATTCTCCCAGGATTCTTGTATCTGAATGCAAAGCTATCTTGAATTGCGTGCTTCTGTCTCTCTACGTCTATCTTTTTCAAAAGGCGTGGTTCCGGAAGGCTTTCAATTCTTCCTTAGATGGCTCATTTTCCTTTGCATCGTGTGGATTCTCTAAACCCTCGTTTTACTCACATAATTATACTTCTCACTCTCCCGTACATTCTCAGAACCAGAAACGAACTGAAGTTTTTCCGCAGAAAAAGCCTCCTCCGCACGCATCCTTTAGAGTACTCGAACTAACTAATATGAACCAGTACAGTGACGAGGAGATGTAGAAGAGCTCGAAGTTTCAATAAACAGCCTACATGAAAATTGGCAGACTTTGTATGTTTCCCAAGCCTCAAAAGTGTAAGACAGCCCACCTTGTGGTGCGCTTTTTTACTAAATTTTAGAAATCAACAGTACACGTCCCATAAGCCTTCATCATCTGTCCCACAACTACCAGACCCCCAATAGCAGGCGCACAGAAAGCGAACGTGGTAATAAGTAACCCTACACTGCTGTATTCTTTGTACGTACGGTCCTGTCGTACAATTCCCATGACGATCCCCCATGAATACCAAAGCATCAACCATACTCGCTGACTGTACGTGCTTTCCCCCCTTTCGAATTTCGAGATCCCTCCGATGATGCCGAAAACTAATCCACCGTACAGAAGACAAGCCAAATGGGTGGTATAGTAGAATGGTTTTGGCTCGCTGTAGCCCTTGAATGTGCTCACGTTGAGGTCCGTTAGAAAAGTCACATTAGTGTCGAGATCAGTTAGGTATGTTTTAATACGACGGAATTTTGAATGTGTTGGGACCAGTATAGTCGCCGGTAGGTGCGGGATGTCCGATCCTTCCTCAAGCATAGTCGTGCTCACATTCGTGCCCGCGATAAATGGGGGCATGGATGGATTTCGATAGACCTCCGCGATGATTACAGGAAACTCATTTGTCTCTTTGTCCTGGGTATATGAAAATCGAGAAGAGGAACTATCCTGGTCTTTGGTTATGGGAGGCAAAACTTTAATTTTCGCAGTTGTTTGATCGGCAACTGAAACAAGTCCTCCCATGACACCATCAAACTGGGCACCTCGCTTGATCGCCTCATCCATCACATCTGAGTGAACCATCGTCAAAGCAGAATACTCAGGGGTAAGTAAACCACCAAGAAGGTTGAAGAGCGACATTATGGCATATGGAAGTACGCTTAATGAGAATGCCGCGTAGCCGTACTTGTTCATCTCAGTACTTATTGATCGATATAAGGTTGAGATCGCGTAAAAGAGCTGGAATATCGCCACCAAAGCTTTGGGAATGCTGAATGATCCACTCACAATTCCTGGGTTTGCCGCATTCCGTGTAGTACTAGCAGTGTTTTGGTCGGGACTTATATCAGTTCGCTGAGGAATTTGGATAACAGCATCCATTGGAACATGTGCGATTGCATATTGCGACTCTTGGTCTTTGAAGTCATGAAATCCTTGGATTGTGGTGGTGGGAAGGACATACTCCAAACTGGTGTCTTCGTATCGCCAAAATCGACTGCGCTCTTGGACCCACGGAGGCCGAAAAATCTCCAGTTGTTTGGGGGATTCTAGGTGCTCTTCTGTCGTTCTATTTTCATAATGAGGAAACCTACCGCAAAAATCATGTAGGAAAGGGACTCACTCAGTATCTACTTTCAGTGAAAAGATAAAAATTGGAAGCCAATTCCACGCCTCGAACAAAAGAGCGACCATTTTCTCTCCCGTAAAACTTCTCTAATCGTAGTTTGAGAAAGGCCTTAAGCCTCCCTGGCGGATCCATTTTCACTCTCGCTCTCGGGCGTAGAATCACGTCTGTGACTTCGTCTCCGGCTTGGGGCCGCCAACAGGGCGTTCTCACCACCATGCATAGAGCTCCGGCCTGGGCAGCAGTCTGGTAATCATTGTGCTGTAAGGCGTCGAGGAAATTCTTTCGCTTGAATTTCGCGTTTCGGAAGATGGCTGTGAGGCCGCGGACTAGGCCGGAACTGGGGAAGAAGAGAGCTCCTAGGATGGCGATGACCAGGGAGATGAAACCTTCGCCTGGCTCGGCTTTGACGGTTGTTGCGTGGGCGAAGTAGTTTCCGATGAAGAAGGTGGCTATGGATGTCCAGGTTGTTGGGATACAGTTTATGTTGGGGATGTTGGTGTTACTGATACTTGTTGGTAAGGCTGTGGCTTTGAAAGCATATAATGCGCTTATGAGGAAGAAATGCATCGTACTTAAATTGAGTAGGATGGGGGTGAGGAATGAAGAGTTGGAAGTGACCAAAAGTCCGATGGGTACCGAGAGAGCAAAATATTGAGAAGTGAGCAATCTAGGAAAGAGGGTTGCAATGGTGGCTGGGAGCTGAAAACTGGGAATTTATTACTGGCCAATTACATAGCTAGGATATCAACCACCCTAGCAATAAAATTGCTTGCCATTGCGGCTAAAATATATTGTACTAGAGCTCAGAGGGATTAGACTCGCATCGTGATTTGTGCATTCTAACGGGTTACGAGTGTATTTGTAAAGCAACTCAGCCCCGCCATTCGCTTAACATGAAATCTCCCCTTGGTACTACAACACTACAGCACCATGTTCTCAGCACTCAAGAGAACGCACTGTTTTTTAATGCTGAGAACAGGAAGAAGGCTTTCCAATAAAGGGGTGGCAAGATGAAATAATCTGGAAAGCTCCTGATTTGGAAAATCAAAGGGAAATTTTATAGAAGTGTAAAGAAAGCCTTGGGAAGTGTGTAGCAACAGGCGCTCTTTTATAAATTCGCCGTTTCCATGATTATCTCCCCTGTGGTATAACTCAACTGTGAAACATGCATTAATACAAAGCTTTGCCTAGAGGGTCATATGCTCTCATTGTGATATATATAGATCATTCTTTTAATGCCTGTATGTGGTCAGTATAACGGATAATAGTGCTTGGAGATACCGGAATTCTAGAAAGAGACTGGGCTTTTATACTAATGGCTGCTATTGGTAGGTAATCAACTAATAACCTATCTTGTAAACTTATGTTGTAAAAAAAGTCAAGCTATTTGTAGAGTACCTACTGATAACTATCTTGTAAAAATATCGTGTATAAAAGTAAAGTTATTTTAAGGTTGGCTGCCGATAGCACTATCTTGTAAAAGATTTGAGCTATTTGTAGGTTACCTACAAATAGTCGAGACAATGTTCCCACTCAGTGCTATTAGTAGGTGACCTAGAAGAAGCTTAATTTTCATCATCGTACGTTCTTCTAAGCAGCCTTTATGCTAAGAAATCGCCTCATATCTATAGTACTACGACCTCCGGATACACATGGTTTTACCAGTTGAAAGAGCTGTGGAATTTAGACGAGAGAAGTGGCTCGGATATCGTGGAGAATTAAATTTCATAGGCATTACAAGAGCGCGATTTTGAGAGTCTCGGTTTTTTACTTATCTACCGAAGAGGTACTACCAACATAAATCCCCTACTTGAATCTCCGTGAAAGGTTCTATGCTCGACGTGAACGTCTCTTCCTCGCCGCAGCCATAATATCCTTCCTAAGTCTCCCGCCCTGAAATACAATTCCCTCAAGCAAAGAAGTCTCTTTATCAACCGACCTATCTAAGTCCTCCAAGAGTTCCTCTCGCTTAGCATACTCTGGGGATTCCTCGCTCCATTCCTCAATTTCCTTGCGACGCTTTTTGCTCTTTTCAATGAACTCCGAGTGATTACTCTTTTCCTTGCTGATGAGTTGGCTCATTAGTTCGAGAGTGAATTCGGAAAAGGCTGCTTGTCTTGCTTTTTTGTATTCGGCGTAATCTTTCGAGTCGAGATCGTCGCAAAAATGTAGAGAGGCTTGCATAAGGACTGGTATTCGGTTAGTTATCGCGTGTGAGAGAGACTCTGGGGGAGAGGTGGTTGTGCATACATTCGGCTGCGCCTTGGTTTCCTCGAAGAGCATCGTATTCGGTGGTTCCAGGGCGGTAGTGGCCGAGGTAGTATTGGATATTTGATTTCTCCTTCTCTGGGAGAGGTTCTTGGGTGTGTTAGTATACTTGTTCCAGTTTAGTTTTTGGCTTTGAGCTGTAGGTGATGACTTACCAACTTGACCAGGGACTCTCATACACAGGACGCGCCATACGAGAACCGGGATGGTTGGATGGACTGGTTTACTCTTTGGTTTACTCTCTGGTTTATCCTCTGGTTTATCCTCTGGTGGAGGAATAGCGCTTGGCTCTTGAATGGGGCCACCCCATACTGGAGCAGGAGGTATTTGGTTCACAGGGTTGCTTCCAGACTGGGGAGTGTTGTTCGGCGCGGGCATTTTGAAGTAGGATTCTCGATGGGTAGTTGCTTTGGACTGTATTATTTCTTGGTTATTTTGGCTGTGGGTGTTTTTGAGAAACAAAAGCAACAAAATTTGATGAAGTGGTTGGCATGGGAAAGGCCCTTGTAAGATGGAGAGATTGAAGGTTTATGTAGGCAGAAATATTACAGTTGGTGAATTGACGTTTGTTGATAATGGATACCGTCACGTGACCTTTGAACTGTTCATTTTCTGTTTTCCATTCAATTAGGCTTCGCACGTTGCCAACATGAAATTGTAGTTGAAAATGCATATGTATTTGCAGGAGAAATTTCATGTGCCAAGGCTCCCCATCGAGCTTTCCATATTCTCTATAAGTGCATTACATATAAAAAGAACTCATTGCATTACTGAATGGCTACTTGACTACAACTTGTCCCAAACGAAATCAAATATCCTAGCCCACAAGACCATAGTTCGACAAAATTTCCCAAGTGTTTTACCTCAAGTTCCATTGTGAGAAATAAAGAAAATCTTTCCAGAAGATTGGTGGATGAAAAGTATCGCGACCTGCGAACTTGAAGGTTTAGACAATTTAAACGAACTACCTACTTGAAGAGTCGAAGTTTAGTCACAATCAATAATCTGTGAACCACGGAAATAGTATTCAGATTTAAGTAAATTACTATTCTGAAGATGCACTGGTACCTTACCCCAGAGGGGATTTCTGTGGAAGAAACCCACTCACGATACTGTTCCTTAACTTTTCCTAGAAGGTAAATTCCTCCAGGAAGTCTCCATATCTTAGCATCAATCCAACGGACTATGACGCCAAACGTACCCTCGCGAAATCCTTTCGTTGCCCAGACTCGTAGACCAGTAACTCAAAGAATCATCCTTTCGGTATGGTAAGGAAACCCAAAACCCCGGCATTCAAGAAGAACCATTCGACTCCTCCTACTTGTTCTCTAGCATCTCCGTATCCTCGTACTGTCGAAGAAGATCCACGAGGGTATTCAAGAATGAATCCTGCTTTTGCTTGTCCATGCCGTTATTCATATTCCACTCCAAATCCTCCATTTCGTAAATCCAGTATCCGTTCCGACGGTTCCTAGCCTCTAGCAGCTCTAGCTTCAGAGTCTCAGAACTAGTTGCTTTGCCCTTGGATTCGAAATCGTGGCGATAGCTTGCGGCGCGTTCGGCGCGGAGGAGGTGTTCATGCTTGAGCTTCTCGATGCGGGATCTGAAGTCGATATTGTTGGGAGTTTCCATGGCTATTTCCTCGCTAGGTTAGCGATGTACATTTTCATTCATGAAAATAGAAGGGAGGGAACTTACTGGGTGGTTCAGGTGGAGGATATTTGTGATTGTAATTGGTAACGGCTTCTTCAACTTCTATTTCTGGGTTAGCTAGCTACCTTAGTCTTTTGGCCAAAGTTGGAAAAGGATTGAATTATACGGTGTTTGAGTTCTTTTCCACCCATCATATTCTCAACTTTCTGTGTGTCATCAAGGACTGCTTTTTAAAATTAGTGCATGCTGGTAGGTTTCTTAAATAGAAATGGGGAAGGGTAGCTAACCATCAGGGGGTGAATAATCATTTTCCATTTGGTGGTGGTTTCGTTCAATTGGTGAATCATTCAAGGCAGCTTCCATTGGATGACCATTTGCTGCTGAAACGTTAGAATTCGTTTTTCCACACTCTGTCATCATGTGAGGAAGGCCTTTTAAAGAAGATTGCATGAGTGGATATTGCACTTACGACGAACCTCGTTACGATTTTTGGGATTATCTAAGACAAGGTAAGCATTCAGATATCCCTAGCCTTTTCTCGGTTTAAGGAGGTTGTGTAAGGGACAACGACTTACCACCATGGTGGAAAGGACCAAAAGGATATTCATACGAACTGAAATCTGTGGAAAATTTAGCACTTGGAAGATCCTCGAAACCCTGAAAGCACTATCTCCAAGACAATAAAACAGTACATACCACAAACATGGCGGTTGATATCCAAAATGCCCCCCATGTCAACTTCACAGAAGGGACATATATTGCCATCTTATGAACGAGTCAGCATACAGGCATAGATGCCAGTAGATTGGAGGTTATTGAGACAGCTCAAAGATGCGAATAGAATACTTACTGTCAGAATTCTTAACTTGACTACTAGCTGCATCATCAACTACAAAATGAAGTCAGAATTCGCATAATCGAGAGAGAGATTTCTTTTATGAAATTGAGCTCAAAGGCAAGAACAAGAACAAAAGACTTACATCCACCAACCTCAGACCTACTGCAATCATGAGGACAAGCAGCTGAAGTACAAGCTTCAAAGGAATGTCAGCATTCATACTCATAAGACCACTCACCCAAAGGCATTGAGTTCAAAGAATGAGAGACTTACAGTTAGTGCTACCACCAGGACTGTGGCAGCAAGTACAAGGATTCTTTTTGCCACCTCCATCAAGAGGAATGTAATCCAAGTAATCAGACATGCTGAGGTGGAGTTGGCTCAGTTGTCTTGTGTTGGGTTGGGAAGAGAGACAGAAGGTAGAATGCAACAGTCCTACCTGAGGCTGTCAAGAAATGTCCGTGCGGACAGAAGGAGGAGATGAGTTGTAGATGTAGATGTGAAGAATCAAAAGTCTTGGCATGGTTCCCACCTTGTATACCTGGAGAAGATAGTGAAGATGCGATTGCTCATTTGTGATAGCACCTTCACAAGGTGAATTGGACACTGAAAAACACCCTCGCTAAAAGAAAGGGAGCAAAGTCACGGTGAACAGCCTATTGCATAGTGTACACCTGAGATGCTACTACTCTAAAACTTCCTTCTTCTCATGTATGTCTTCTTACCATAACACTCAGTCTGTAGAGAGGATTTCCCAGGGAACACATAGATGAAGAGTTGTAAATCTGAACAGTGGATCATTGAAAATACTAATTAAAAACATTTAGAAATAATGGGAATATATAGTTGCCCCAGACTAGGCAGAGTAATAGGAAAAGCGAGTCTTCACAAATCAATGAGGTGGCTCTTAAAATTCATAGTTTCTGGTATTCAGGAATTAGTATTTGATTACTACCTATTCTGAAGGTTCTGAAGGTCCTTTACTACTCTTTCTGCTTGATAATCGCTGAAAAACACCAAAAGCCTAGCATCATTCCTATGGACTCTGACACCGTATATGCCACGGTGAAATGACTCTTTAGATGAGTGTACCCAAAGAACTTCCCTTCCAATGTGATGCTAAGACCTCAAATCAGACCTCAATGATCCTCTTCCTCGATCTCCCAGGCATGAACATCAGCCAAAATAGCCTTGATGGCCTCAATCTTGCTAAGTGTCTCAATGCTCTTCTCTCCCATGGCCTCGCATTTCTCAACATTTCGGCGAGCATCAGGTGGTGCATTGATCATAGATTTGAGAACTTCACGACTCTCTCGGGCGTATTTGATGCGAAGTCGGCGGTGAGGTAGGAATCGCTCCATGTATTTGTCGAAGAATGATTGTGCGCAGTTAAGGAGTTGAATGTCTATTTATTGTCTTTGTTAGAAACCATGGCTTGTCTGATTACGAAAGTTAATAAGAAAAGTCACTTACCAGTCAGTTCGGGAGTGTCAAATGAAGTAAGTGCGCCGGAGATATTGCCAATGTCTGTAAATAAATTAGGTTTCCCGTCAAGGGCTATTTGTAAATAGACTGGAATTCGGAATTATATCTGCTTGAGCGTTTTCGTCATTCCAATCCTTGATAGTAACTACTTGTTCAAATACTGTTTTTTGGTTACCAAATTTGGCGTCTGATATAAGGTTTACGGGGAGTGAAGGGTAACTAACCACCTGCAGAACCAATTCTGAAAACAAGCTGACGTTGGCCAGTCAATCCATTTGGTGCAGTGAAGTATTGAATGCCTGGCTGAGAACCTGGCAGAAGAACAATTTGTGATATTCCCCTACCTCCAATTGAAATACTCTATTGGCGGCTTGGATTAATGCCTAATTGCAAGCCTAGTTGATTGTGCGACTTAGGATAGTCTATCGAGGTATCAGAACTTGCTTTTACTCTTTGGTCCTTTGGGTTGGGGGAATCAATCGCATTCGAAGATCTCGTGTTCAACGATTATCAGAGTAAACCCACATGCGAATGCGACAAAACCGGAAATATTGCCTATAGAGATATCAGCCCGTAGCCTTCACATATTCTCTTCAACGAATGACAGTGGATATCACAGGGAGAGGATGTTACACTTACCAACAACATGGTTATCTAAAGAATTGTCAGCACTGATTATTGAGGAACACAATTTCTCCAAGATATTGTAAACCCTAGCGAGGACCTCAGCCTTACCACCAGAAATGATACCGCCAGAATTGATACCGCGAGAGCTGATGCCACCATTGATACCACCGAGTTGAGAATTGCTGGCTACATCAGGTCAGCAAACATACTCAAGAAACCTACACCCCAAAGAAGTCAACCGTAAAGACAAGAACAAAAGACGTACGAGCTCCACCTCCAGGAGGAATGTTATTGTTGAATAAACCAGACATGCTGATGTAGAAATGTTTGGTTTAGAGTTATGCCGTGAAGCGAAGTGACGTTTGAGATGAAGTTCTAGACTCTGAATTGAGGATGTCAATAATGGAAATGTCTTGGCAAGTTTTATAGCTGAGGAATGGGTAAGTGTGAATAGGTGATTGCTCATTCATTGGCGACATTCTGTGGTGAATTGGAGATTGAAAGAAGAAAACCTGATTGACTGCCAAAAGGGGCAGCACTCTCGCTAAGGGTTGTGGGGGAGTAAGGTCACGGTGAATGGCCAATTGTGTAGCGCCCTTTTGAGCCTAGCACTCTCTCAATGGATATTTAAAAGTAGAAGTAGATACTTGAGCCTTCGTTATCCTAAATTTCTAGGGCAATTGAAGTAAATTCTCCTACGCACTTGGAAAAAATTTTGACTATTAACCCAGGTGTTTTGGGTACTGTAATTATTCCCATTTTTAATGTCCACCGCGAGGCACTCGAGAAATGACATTTCTATCATGCTAGCTTATATCTCTTCTCCGAATGCTCAAAACATTTATAAATTGAAGTTCTTGCATTGCGCTACGAGTATGCTTACTACAAAATATTTTTTCTAGCTGTTGGAAATTCATCCAATCCCCGTCCACAGTTTTGAGCCTGTAGACCCGTGATGGCCCTTTGAACAACACCCTCAGGACTATACACTCCACTATATATCATCTGTATCATATCCTTCATAATGTATTTCTCCATCCGCTCAACTCTGAACCCTCCTCGTCGCCCGTGTCTGGAGTTCCCGTGGAAGAAGTGTCGACTTCGGTTTCGATGTCAGAAGGAGTTTCATCGTTAATATCGTTTACGGCCGACGAATTTGGTAAATCTTGGGGACCATCACCTGGCTGATGTAGTCTCGCGGGTTCGTTTGGATCAGGTCGATCCTTTGATATAATGAGTCGATATCGTGTATTCTCGCTTGCGTCCCCAAGTGCCATCTCAAGAAAGTTTCCAGTGTGGGTCCCAATCCGAGAAAGCTCCTTTAACAGTTCGGTCAACGCTCGAACAATTAGTCTTCGTAAGTTGTGGTCCACAGGGTTACGTGAGGGCCTCGCAGATTGGGCGTGTCGGGGTAGCAGAGCAAGTTTATAACGTGAATTATCAGCTCGCACCCCCACTCGTGGAAAGTTTCCAGTGCGAATCCCAAGCTGAAAGACCCCCCAAAACACATTGCTTAGCCGTTGGATAATCGGTCCGTGTTGCGGAAGTAATGACTGGGATCGAATTACCAGGTGCCCTGAACCGTGGTAGACAATTGTTGGTTTCGAGATCAGCGGTTGAAGTCGGAAAGTAGGGAGGGGGACAAAAGCAGATGGGGTCGCTCTTCGAGCTGGTTCCTTGAAATTGTCAGCTTGAATCTGTAAGCGTGTGGAGCAAAGTGTACTTGCATTGATAACAAATCCCTGCCCGTTTTCCTCCTCTTTCGGTGGCTCTTGCCACAATGGAAGACCCATTGTTGTAAATTCTGAGAGTTTGCTGGAGTTTATAAATCGTATGGAGGAAGAACAAAAGCGAATGTAAAATGCAATAATAAAACAAATGTTTGGAAAGAATGACGATGTTGGGTTGGGAAAGTTGGAGGGGTGTAAGAAAGCAGATGGGGTTGGAAAGGGGCGTTTTGGACAGCCTTTGAGAACTACTGGGAAAGAGCGGACCTTGGTTTCAAACATCATCGTCGGTTAAAAGGGCGACCTTCTATATTACATCAGGATTTAGAAGATCTGGAAAAGGGCAGAGGAGTAAGAACCACGGTCCTCTCTGCGTACAGCTCATCCTTCCATTTCCCTAGATTTTGACACGGTTCCAACTATTGTGCGGATTCTTCTAAACATTCTTGGAAAATGGATGTCATTGTCCTCCTAGTTTTCGCACATTACTTACAAAGGGCAGATGTAAGAGAGAGGAAATCAGTCATCTCTTATTTCCCATTTCCAATGGAAGACCTTCAGCAATGAAAGTTACTCGAGGGTGGTCGAACTCAAATACTTGAGAAGGTACGATCTTATTGGTGCCTTCCCCTGGAGAGAGAGAAGGCGTCCCGCGGGGAGCCTCTCCCACCAAAATTACGAGGTGATCCGAAAACCCCAGACTTCAGAGTCGCTCCTCCCCTCCTTCTCAGTACCTGCCCAACCACCTCAACTACATCACCACATCCACAAAAGAAGCTTCCGAGAGAAATGTCAAATATAAAAATTTAATAAGGAGTAAGCCCCCTCAAGTGAGAGATAATAGCCGAACCTTTTTTTGTTTTTTTGGGGAAGGGTTCTGGTGTTGGAAGGGGGTTTTTTTTATTTGGGGATGGGTTTCTTCGATTTTTTGCTTGGCTTAAGCGAATTTGTCATGGGCTTCTCAGGGGAGCACCTGGGTAACCCCCAATCAAAATTTCTCACTTTTTGATAATAACAATCAGGGATTGATTATATTTCTTTTTTGTACGTTTTTGAAACTTCATTTGACACGGAAATATCACTTTGGTGGGGTACTTTGCCCAAACTGTGTTCCTCTGATTAGATTGCGACGGGGATGGTAAATTCATGGATTGCGCCCGCCATTAAATCTTGTTCAAGATTGAATTTTCAAGTATTGCTGAGTTTGATCTACACGCTTTCCTCTCCTAAAATTGCTTTCCACCTTTGCTTCCCTTCATGGTTTTTCCTTTCCTCTCTTCCTGGTTCACTCCCACTCTTTTGCATCACCTCAACACTCCCGACCCTCATTTCCCAACCACAGTGTGACTATTTCTTCCTCCATATAGTACCAAACGCGACAAACAACCTAGCGACATCATCTCTTCTCTCGTATGGTAACAAAATTGGGAATTTCACCCGGCACATGGTCATTTTTCATAACTACGTTCAGTACCAACTTGCCAAGCGTACATTAAATTTCATCCCGATGACTTACAAATGGAACTTCGCTTTGCATGCATCATTTACTGCAAGAGTTTTGATCATCGATTTCCATACGTCTGGACTAAACGGAAAAAATGACAAGAGTTGCAAGAAAGTTTCAAACAATGAATATTTATTTTGCCAAATTATCTAAGGCTACTTCATTAGATTCATTCAACTTTCCCATACTCTCCAGAACTCGAATCGAGCTCATAACAATAGCTTGGTTTTTAACTTGTGACTATTTGTAGGTTACCTACCAGATAACCTCAGTTTCGAAACCCAGCAGCTACATCTACTCATAGGTAGCCTAGGAATAGCACCAGCTTAAAATATTACTGCAATTTGCAGGTGACCTACCAATAACACTAGTTTGGAAATTTGATACCTGTTTGTGGGTAGAAACAGCACGGACTTGGAGTTACGACTATTCATGGTAGCTTAGGAATAGCTTGGCTTCGAGAAGTATGACTATTCCTGGGTTGGCTGGGAATAGTACGGTTTTGGATGGCTATTGGTAGGTTACCTAGGAATGCAATATGTATCGTTTTGGTCTACGCAGAACGATATCTAGCAGGTACACATTCATGTCGGGGGCCGACAGGAACGAGGGTCTGCGAGTAGTAAACTCCAATCCTCACCGTCCTCAAAAAGTCAATATGTCAACCTATCAAATACAACAGCACTTCAAGACCTCCAGGGCTGCACTTAGGGTACAAACTCTTTGCAGAGGTCCAAGTGTTGTGGCAAATAAAGACCATTCGCACCCACCAGTCATCTCAACCCACCAAGAATCTCAATTTCATATCATAAAACGTTGATTTTCTCGAATCCGTACTAAAAATGAAACAGCCACTACTCTACAATTATACAAATACCAACCAAACCAAGCTCCCAACCACCAGGACCCCATTCCAAACAATGACCCCAGAAATTACCGATATGCAATCCATACCAATAGAATTTACCAAAGTACCTCTCCGATACGACGAAACCCAATGCAGTGACCACCAAGCTCCAACAATCCCCATATCCGTACTGCGATTCCATAAAAACCAAACAATATTCCTAAACCTCGTGCGTTTCAAAGTATGCAACACCCAATACCGATATCCACGATCTTACCATCCCAATCAAAAAGCAAATCATACAACCCCAAAGAAAGGAGGCAAACATCAAAATCATGTCTCCGTCTCAGGCAAAACCTCCTTCACACTCGTCGTAACAACCCTGCCCTTCCCCTTCTTCCTCCCCCAAGCCTCCTCCACCACCCTCAAAACATTCTCCCTCTCCACCTTCTCCATCTCCTTCAACTCAGCATGATAATCATCCGTACTCTTCCTCAAACTCAACTCCTTCCTCCTACGTCTCCCACTCCCACATCCACTCCCAACTCTCCCATAAACATTACTTCCATCCCAATCAGACAAATCTTTCGCAGTCCAAGTTCGATATTTTCCCTTCTTGCTCTCGGATCTCTTGGGCCAACCGGCTTTATTGTGAACAAGACACTCATCGTAGAATTTCGGATCCGCAATACTGACACTTCGAGTAGGCATATTATCCTCATCAAAACTTCCATCCACAGTCCCCATATCCGTATTAGCAAGCTCCTCAAGCCTAGTCTGCTCAGCGAGTTGTTCAAGCACTTCCTTCTCCATCTGAGCAGCAGTACGAAGTTCCATAGGTAGAATCTCCAACTCGGGGAATTTGAGCTTCAATCCAAGATTGTAACTGCTTCTTCGGCCAAAGGTATCTTCCACCTCGGGATCCTCGCCTGCATTTTGGTAATTATCGATTTCGTCTCTAATTTTGTTGCCCAACTTTTCAACAATGTTTTTCTTTCTTGCGTCATCTGCATGAGAAGGATGATCATCGCCTTCGTAATGATACAAGTGGTGTTTTCTTTCGTGCATATACCAGGTAGGCTCTCCATTTCCTGCGCTTTTCATTGCAAAGTCCTTTGCTTGGATATGATCGGGTCGTCCAGCACTGAAACTTCTTTCATGTCGTGAATGGCTCGGAAAACGTGCCCATGTGGGCGGAAATCGTAGATCTGGACCAGTTGGAACCTTTTTCTTGACAATATTCTTACTTTTCGCCTTGGATTTGGCTGCGATTGCCGCCATCTCTTCCTCCCACGAATCCATGACCGCTTCTTTGACAGCCAAACGTTCATCGAACTGTTTTTGATACTCCTCGCCAGCCGTCTTATGATCGTTGATGTCGACCTTCGATTTCTTTTTCCTTTTTGAAATCATGAGGGCACCGAACACAGTCTTTGGTTCATCGCTGGCTTTTCTTTGCAGCGCGCTCTTCTTTCTTGGTGTGCCTCCCCAAGCACCGCCCATAGCGTCCTCTTCTGCCTTCTTGCGTCTGGCCAATTCCTCGGGGTCAAATCCGGGAACTGGTATACTGAGTAGTTCTTCCATAGGATGGTGCAGCGGGGCTGTCGGGCCATCGTATGATTTGATTGCAAACTTTGCCAGCTTGGCAAACCTGGAAGGCTTGCGTGCTACTGGCGATTCGGTGGTTTTTGGTTCCAAGTCAAACTCCTCTCGAAATTTGCTGGAGACAGGTGTGCTGGGGCTTCGTCTTGCCTCAGTGGAAGCGAACCTAGTTTTTACAATGCTCAGTTCCGCTTCTCGTTCGCGAAAAGATTCAGTTTCCGATATAAGCAATGAGCTATCATCAAACGCTGGTTTTCGAAGATGTCTGGTAAGGTGTAATGGTCGACTAGGGGATGAGCCGCTAGCTGTTGTTGCAGTTGTCAAAAGTTTTTCTAGGTTGGGGAACTCCAATTCTGGAAACGAACAATTAGCAACGTGGATGATTTAAGCGTAATGGAGCAAGATGGGTATGGCTTACTGTCTACCTCAGAGGTTGTGGGGCTGTTCATGCTGCTTGCTAAAACTGACGCCAAGTTGAAGCGAGAACTCCCAGCAGATGGCTGAATACTGTTGCCATTGGACGGATAGAGAGAAGATGTTTGACCCTGTAATACATTACCCCAAGATTGAGGGATACAATCACTCAAAGCCATTGAGTCCGAAGTGTTTCTGAGAAAACGGGATCGCTCAATGCGAACAAGTGAGGTATCACTACTAGATCCAGCACGGGTTTCTGATCCCCAACTCGTCAGTTGGGGAGACGAAGGGGATGTCATGAGGTTTCTAGAAGCCAGTCGATGTGATATTCCCATTTCATGAAGATGTATAGTTGGTACGTTATTCTCAATTCCTCCATCGACACCTGCAACATCATGACTGGCCGTGCAAACCGAACCACTCGGATTTGACAGGTTTCGATCAGTGTCATTGTCATCTAGTCCCAGGATCGGATTAGACGACGACCGCAGTCCTTGACCATGAAGCCACCTCCGCAGAGTTGGCCCACTCATTGATGTTTCTTCGACTGTGGTATGAATCGGTAGCTTATACTCTTGACTGGGTTTGTCTCTATTACCATTTGAAACGAATGATAATCGCCAACCGGACCTAGGAGGCTCCGGAATACTTGGAAGGCGCTTAGGTTGAATGACAGGGGCTGGTGGGATAGTTGGTATTTCACTTTGCTTTCTCTCTGGTTGGAAATTTGGTAGCCCAAGGTGAATGAGATCCCCCTCTTTAAGAACGGGAGAGCTGTGTCTTCGAGAAATTGTCCCGCTTGATCTACTCATTGTTCGGCCCGCTTTAGTAGGTGTCGTATCTAACTTTGGTAGTTGATTTTGGCCAGCTTCGTCTTTGGTCTCGACAGTTTCCTCTTTGGTCTCGACATTTTCCTCTTTGGTCTCGTCCGATTCTTCTTTCTCAAGTTGCCTTGATTGAGTTAGTCAATTGCATTTAGGGAGGGATTGAAGCCACTTACTCGTCTAAAGAAGACAATTCTGGGAAGGGGTATGCTGGTATGCTGGATAGTGCTGGATATGATAAGGAGGGACCCAAGAGTCGTGGGAGTGGAATCGACTCTCCTGGTTTCCATGAAGAATTGATGGTGGTTCCCAGTGTAGTGTCGGCATCAGCAATGGAGGATAGCGACTTCGCATCCTCGTCGTAACTGGCTTCGTTGCTCAGTTCCAGCTGGATCCGCTTGTGGCGTATACGTTTCAATTCGGCTCGACGTTCGATTTCCTCGTCCGTTGTTCCCACGCTAGATATCGATCGACGCTTCGCTAGAGTCGTTTCTCGTGACAGATGCTTTCTCAGCTTCTGTTTGACTGCACTGAGTGTACTCGCGCTTTTTCTTGGTTTGATCTGTTCCCACTCCTCATCGGTATCTGATTTGTCTCCCAGAAGAAGCCCTCGAACCTTGAAAGTGTTTGCCTGTCTGGCAGGAGTAAATTCTGGCTCGCCTGCCGCCGCCTTTGGTACGTCGTCTTCGAATATGGGACCCAGTTCCAGTTCGACATTTTCTGCGACTGCTCCAACTCCGCTATCATTGGGGCACACCGGTACGACGTTGGCGGACGACTGAGTGGATGGCAGAGGTTTTGTTGGAGAGACCGCTGGTCGTGAAGGTTCACCATCCGGAGAAGGAGGAGCGCGGCTGGTGCAACAATTTGCACTGCTCCTGTTGGCACGAGACGGCATCTTGGAGACCAGCAGGCTTGGTGTTTGAAGCGTGCGCGTGGTACGAGATGGAATTTACATGGCGGTTTCGATCCAACCTCGTCCAGATCTTGATAATGTGAGAGCTGGAGAAATGGGAAGGCGAAGATTGAAAAGGCGCTCGGTAGCCAATGTCACTGCTCTTGCTCGAGGAAAGAGCTACTTGGTGGTTTACAATTTGCAGGTTGAGCTGGCGCGGGAAAGCGCGTTTTGCGATCGCTCTTTCCTCCCGACCTCTACTCCGTACCTAGCTTCTCACTGCTACAATTCTTCTGGATATCTCACAACAGCTACTAACTTTCTATCTCGCAGAGACCAAGCACACACAAACTCCACCGAGGCTGTCGCAAAAGCAACCTGAAAACCGCAAAACGGGCAATATTTCCGGCTCGATTGATACATATCGTATCGACGCAGCGCCCAACATCGCCATTCCGACTTTCGTTGACACTTGCGTCTGCTGCAATATCCTGCCCTCGACTGTTCTTGGTACCTTTGGGCGTCATGGTACAACTACGCAAAAAAGCCCTTCGAACATCCCAATGGCAATGAACATTCGCTTTCAGTCCGACGCTCATTGAGCCAACGCGCGTGAGCCCGCCTCTCTCTCTGCTTCTTTGGGAAAGACCTCGAGTTTCAACCCCTCACTGCTTCCCTCACATACGTCAACCCTAAGAACTACGAGACTTCGCATACATACCGTGCCTGGTATCACTTGATGTAGAATGCAGGTACCACGCTGGGAATGCTCTGGATTTGGAGATAAAATCCCATTCACCGCTTCCAAGAGGTCGGGCCTAGGATTGTACTTCCCCGGCGTCTGTTTTCCCAAATATGGCTCTTGCTCTGGCTCGGCGTTCCAAAGGGGTTGGGGATTGTTCACAGGCTGCATTTGTTCTGTCATTACCTACCTTCTTGGGAGCGAACTGTTGGTCCTCCCTTCTGACGGGGATGTTTGTTCACCTGCAGGCAGCTAGTCTGGCTTGAAGGATTCCGAGGCCATACAAACATTGTGGACACTGTTAGGAGTACGGAGCCTCGCGCCATCTTCAAACCTTTCGTTAGCACCGCTTTCCATCGGCTGTCAAAGAAAATTGACGTTGCGCAACAGACTCGCCATGGGGAAAAAATCGAAAGGCCACGGACTGTGGCCGGCCAACTTTGCGGCAAAGCGCTACGACTTACCTAAGAGATTCTCAAGAAAGGACCGAGCCGCAACGTTCTCAGGTACCAATCAACAAGCTCATGCAGTACCTGGATGGATCGTGTCTACGAGTACTACAATCTTCCGTCGGCGTCAAAAAATCCAGTGGAAAGGTTGTGCCATGGGCGAGCACAAGCACACCTTCCTCATCCTCTTGTTGTTGCTCGGTGATACTAGGAGGGAGGCACGTGCTATCACACTCACCTGTTCCGGAATATTTGAATTTTCTTCAAAATGAGCGCCTGGTGAGCCGACATGGAATGTTATTGAGAAAGTGCTTCACGGCGACTCCGTTTTGACGCTCGGCTCGGTTCCTTCAAGGTGTCGGCTTGCTTACGATACGAGACCTGCGTAAGTTCTATACGACTCTGAACCAGAACAGCACATGAAAGTCGAGAACCAAGAACAAATGACACGCATGAACCAGCAGCGTGGTGACTCCAGCAGAAAAAGGAAACATTCCAGAAGCCGCCACCAACCAGGATATTCCTTCTAGCGTGCTTTCAAGAGATATGCATTGTCTTGGCCAGCCTTGGAACCGCATCCCGTTGGCAGATCAGCGACACGGCACGACGGGCGTTTCTGGCCACTCCCCTGTTCCTAAGTACTTATTACTCTTCCCCCCTTTAATTGTCTGTCATGTGCAAGGGTAGTTTAGCTGTGAAAATGTCGGTGCGTCTACCGACAATTAAGGAGAGTAATATTAATTTGGAAATATGCGGGCGGTGAGGTTTTTCTTTTCACCTTCTTGTCTTGGTGAGGCGACGATGATGCGGAAGCCAATATCGAGAATTTCCCCGCCTTGAGCTGACTGCCGAAACCGGAAAATGCCATCAAGTGGCTTGATGCAACGACCGTTCCACGAAGACTCACGCATATGACTAAGACAATCCAACTAAGACGGCACTATTGAACAACAACAAGAATAACCCGAGCCTTAAAATAAATTTGGAGAGTTTCTGGGCGTTGTGCCTCAGAGGCTTTTGAGGGAATGCTGACTGGAATATTCCGTACACGCCCAACTAAAGCCACACAGGGTTTGAAATTTAGGAAGCGGTCAAGACAAGCAGACTCCTGGGAAAGATGCACGAGGCTGGAATTTGAAAACAGAAGACAAGAGGAAACAAAAAAGGATGTTTGCATCCTTAGATAAAGGTGGCCAATGAGAAATCAGGATTGCTATCGAATCAAATTACGGAGGTACGATGGACATGGTGGAGATAATGGATGACGCCGTCCTTCTAGAAGATGATTGGAAGCTTCGATTGCGTTTCGGTTAAATAAAGGTGAGACTGAGGGTTGGCCAGGAATTTTTCTGCTGTAATCATTTATATTCCCTTGCAATTGCGGCGACTACTTCAAGGATTGGAAACACGAACCAAGTGGTTCGAGGGCTGAATTCTTATCAAGATCACAACTTTTGTTTCTTTCAATCAATACCAATCAATGTCAATTTCAGTAAATTGAATGCCTCGTCCACCGCATAGGCTGATATAGAGTTATATCCGCATCCCATGGTTTATATTTGTTTCACTGTTGATTGTTTCTTTTGCAATTTACAAGGCCGCTCATGAATTCCGAACCTTGTGCTTATCGAAAATTATGGGGTGACATTGTGGAAATGTGCCATATTGATTAGGAGATCGACAACAATGGGACTGTATCGTCGTGGCAGCGGCACACGACGCCCTGCCGATGTCGCGATGTTGATTCTTTGTTCTGGTTTGAGAAGTTTATTGTTCAAGACGTAATCACTTGATCATGCTCGCAATTGTCCTCCGGTACTTGGAATGATAGATCAGCAAGTTGAATGATGGCGTGATGCACGTCAGCAATTGCGGTCAAATATAATGGGCTTTGGAGAAGAGAAGTTCTGCGAGGAGATGATGATCGTCGAAGAAGATAAAGTCATTGAGCATGGTATTGCCCCGAGGGGTACGATCACCACCACACCCAGGTCGTGTTGATAAGCTTTCTAGGCTTTCCCTTGACTATAACAGAAGTACGCGGCTGGAGGTAGCCAATCAGAAACCCATACCAAGGGATCTGTTATGAGGTTACACGATCTTGATATTGCAGCAATATGAAAGGCCATAAACTTTATCTTCAGAACCGAAGGATCACCAACGAATTGGCTGATCGAATCCGATTCAGGAATGAGATCAAGTGCGGGGTGGTGATCATCTTGCGGATTGTTTCTAAGTACTTTTTGGAGAGCGTTGAGATCAAGTTGATTCCGCATTTCCGTTTTTGGGGGGTTGAGATGGAGATCTCACATTCTCCGAGTCTTCTATGCAGCACACGTGCATACCGTGGTATGGATTTCCATTCCTGTTACGTTTGTGCTGGAGCCCAAGTGGTCCTGACCCTGGGCAACGAAGACTGCCAAGCGCTTGATGTGGTCGGAATCGACTCACAAAAGAGCGAACCCACCCAATGTTCGGGTTGTTTTGACGAATGATGAAGCTGTTTTTCGCGGTATCTCCGCCAAAGAAGGGCGTTGTTATTGCATTCATCTTCTTTGCTAAGCTTCTTTGAGTCTCCCTTCGCAATTCTCTTTCTCTTTCAGTGCATGATTCGGTAAAGACGACTAGCCCCCGAGGCCGCGCGCTGAAATGTGAAAGGCCGCCTTCGAGACCAAAATGACGCCGCTTTGTGACAAAAACAGACCAATGTCATCTCTCCCCGCCCCTGACCCCCTTCGATTGATCCTCGCGGGCTTCGATGCTAGGCTGGAAGGAGACTAGAGAAGGAGACTAGACGAATGCCACGCCGCTCCCATTGGCCGTGTGCAGGACGGCGCAGCGAGATTGGCAGGCAAGTTGCCCTAAACCTCCATCCCGTTGAAGGCTTTTCCCATGAACACCGGCTGAGATGCCAAGGGAGTTTCACGCTGATTGGCCCCCTTGATGGTTCTAGCGTGGCTTCGCCGCCTTCGACTGCTTCCACGGATGGATCCAGGAGCATCACGCCCGCCCGCCCGCCAGGAGTCCCCAGTCTGGGTGCACAGTGTCTGTCACAACCAGGGCCTCTCTCCTGAAGACCTGAGCCGAGCTGGTGCTGGTGCTGGAGCTGGTGCTTCAGGTCTTCCTGCGCCTGGTGGCTGCTTGTCCTGATCAAGTCGTGATACTCCTTCCGTCCATCCCACCCGCTTCTCGGTTTATTGGTTTTATTGACCGTTGGCGGGGCGTTTATCGCCTACTTGAGTGGCAGACCACGCTGCTGAATAGCCATGTGTTCTTTTCCCTTCTTTTTCTTCTCCTCTGCTTCTCGAATGTTGTCCCGGAATTATAGTACGTGCATCGTGTCTCACTTGTAAATCCAGTCCAACCGCAGGGCTCATCTGGATATGGATCGGCGGCGGAGAAGACCTTCCTAGACACTTTCCCTGCTCTTTCCTACGACTCTCCAATCCGTGAAGCACCCAGTCTGGCATTGGCATTGGCATTGGCATTGCTGCCCCCCAGTGTGTGGCCCTACCGGTGCTGCCGTCTCCATCTTCTTCTCCTCGGCTTCTTCTACTGGACGCCGTATACACGCCTAACTAACTACCTATTACCTACTCGTGCAACTGGATCGACCTGCCCAGCTAGTGCTACTAGCTTGAGACTTGTACCTTCTAGCCTCTCTCTAGCCTGTTTCTAGCTGGTTTCTCTGCTCTTCTGGCGCTACAACTACCTTGGCATTTTCGGTTAGGCTATCACTAGTCTCGGACACGGCGATGAATAGATCAGTGGACTTTCGACCAGCGCTTCAACAGTTCATCATGCTTCTCGCTGCTGAGGCCACTACCCACCAGTTCCCGGCCCTTTGCCCAACTCCTTAGAACCTCAGGAGCCAAACAGTGAGCGCATCTCGAAATCCCAGAGCCGCCCGTCCAGGGATTCCGGAGTTGTGGGCTCCTCGCTCCACCTCCAGGAGTGAGAAGCGGCCTTGGTTCAAGATTTGCTCCAACTTTACTTGCAAGGCTCACGGCTCAAGCTTCAGGAGTCCTCCCTGCGACCGGCCTCATCCAACCCGGCCTCGCCTCCTTGGTTCCTGAGCTTTGAGACCAGGCATTGCCATTGCAAAGTTCCATTCAGGAGTCGGCATTTCTTCTTCTTCGTCTTCGAAACGTCTTTGTTTGCCAGTCGCCGGTGGCAGAACAAAGTGAAAGAAAAGAGAACCGAAAAAAAAACCACCAACAAGCACCGGCATAACACACCACCACCAGACTCGCTCCTGCGCTGCGCCTACCGGTACATCCCTTACAGTACATCCACGCCTAAACTAAACCCAAGCGCTGCACCTACACCCATCTGAACCAGTTACAAACTACCACCACCACGACTCACTTCCCACCACTCATCGCCCGCCAACTTAAAGTGCCCGCAGCGTAAGCATCGACGAAACGGCTACTGCTAACGAAGGGCGTCCCCTAACATCGCGGAAGGTTTGCAGTTCCCGCAGTTCTGGGCTCCCATCTCGAACACTCTCCTTGAGCCGCGCCGTCATCATTCACATCATTGCATTCAAGTCACCTGTCAACGACATCTTAAGCTTTCCACCCAAGTGTACCCTCTATTGAGGAAACTCAAGACTCACCCATTCGCTTTGCCTGTCGCTGGAACTTTGTCGTCCATCTCACAGATCAACCACGATCACTCAGCAATACCACCCAAGCCAATCCCCTCCCCCGCACCCATTGAGCAACCACGGTCTTCCCGACGCTCATCAGACAATTCCAAACTCATCGCTTCGCTGGGACTGAATTAGTATCTCAAGTTTCTTTTCCAACACTTCCACCCATTGCTGCACCCTGCGCGGCTGCCAGAACATACTTGGCTTCTTGACGATCCGCCTGGGCTCTCTTTCTCCTTTCGGCAGGTCGCACTGTACCACTTACTGCCCTCGCAATATACCACCCCTAGGCCCTCGCCAGATCATTGAACCATTCAACCTTTCGCCACTGCGACTGCCACCTTCCTCTCATTTGGAACAGACACATCCTGGGCTTGGGGCTCATTTTCCAGAAACATTTCAACCGACATCACCATCTGCGAAGTCCCGTTTGGTGCCCACTGACAAACTAAATTGATTGGAACATTCCCAGGTGACATATCGGCATTGCGCGGCTGCGTGCAGACCACGGCGTTACGACCTGCTTTCTTTCTCTTGCGGTGGAACAGTGTCACCATCACGAACCATATTTCTTGGAGCAAACGGAGAAGTGTGCCTTTCAACATCCACCCTGTACAATCCGACGACTTGTCGACGCATGCATCGAAGGTAGCATTGGAGCACCGCATTCCCACGATAAATATCGAAATCGAGCGACCCGATACACTAGAACGATCGTAGGCGTACGATAGAAGGAGTGGAAAGAAGGAAATAAATCGCTCGAGTAGACTCATGAAATATCTTCGAACCGCGATGCGAAGGGCAAAACATCGAAAACCGCCGCCGTCCTTGTATCTATACACATCTTCGCGAGAAACTTCCCCGCGTTGCTCGTCCGTTCTATCGGACTGGGACGCAGACGACGAAGGCTTCATGTCTTCCGGCGACTTCCCTCCCTCGAGGCCCCTTAGCCTGGCAATTCCCACCGGCCCATATTGCCCTCGAAAACCAAATTTACAAGAGGTCTTGTCAAATACTGCCTCGCCACCATGGACGCTGAGTGCGTTCATGGCCTATCTATCGCAGAACCACTGCTTGGAGACCTTGGAATTTACAATGGACGCCAAGAGATATTCCAAGCACTACAGAGAGATGGCCGACAGAGATCCTCACACACCTTTATCCCCGCAGAGTCCTGAGTGCGAGTACGTACGGATGTTGTGGCAGAAATTATTAGACGCATACATTGTTCCAAATGGCCCACGGGAGGTCAATCTTCCATCCAATGTTCGAGATCGATTGGTATCACTGCCATGTACATACACTCCTCCGGATCCATCAGAACTCGACCCAGCGGTTAAAATAATATATGAATTGATGGAGGATTCAGTTCTCGTTCCTTTCATTAACTCGGTGGCCCCTCCTCGAAGTTCAGAATCGCATCCCAGTCCGTGGACTTCAGATGAATCGATGACGGACACGTATATGACGGGTTCTTTGGACGAGAGATCATTATCACCGGCACAATCACGACGATCACGAAATGAGAGTCCCCCAATTGGGGATATTGAAAGCAATGCAGCCGCAATATCATTCAACGGAATATCACCGCGGGTCTCCCACCATTCACATTTAAGTGCTGCATTGGGTCGTGGTACACGGCTTTCGGCACACCTCTCCGGATCATCTGCCACATCGTCGTCTGAAGTACCAGATTCTCTTACTGATGACAGTGCCGACTCACCCTCCCCATCAGGGTCAACACTAGAGCCAATGACACCTCCAAATACACCACCGACCTCCAATGCCGGTTTCAACGACCCCTCGCCTGGATCGAGTCCACGGATAGGTCGAAGTGAAGGGAGTGGATGGAAGAAGATTGGTTCGAAATTCGGATTCAAGAAGAGTCGGTCGGCTCACGGTTCCAACTCAAGTAATCGAAGCAGTTCACCACACGTTGGGAAGGAAGCAAGTTCCCCAACCGGTAGTGGTTTATGAGGGCGGCAGGTCACGGCCTCACCAAATGATTTTATGTTTTCTATTATCCCTATTGGACATGTTCCAGTTATCGCGCCTATGGAGCATCCTGTTGTAGGGCTTAAACGCCCTCGAGGCGTTCGCAAAGATCAAGCTTTGCTGCATGGTGGAACCAGCTTGAAGCTTAGTGAAGGTGATCTATCACCAGTCCTTGAAGCTCATCCCGGTTCCCCAGTTGAAATTAGTGATCATACCCGTCCATCCCATGCGGCGGCCTCACTATCACAACGTCTGTATCATGGGAGCGACGCAGAGCTCGCAAAGTTCGAGAGGAAGGCGAGAATGGCGGGGAAAAGAGAAGATTCTATCAGGAGGGATGCCGTGGCCGCAAAAGGAATCATCTCTGGGGGGATCAGTAGAGATGAAAATAGGGATGGGGAAAACCTTGTGCCAAACCGTCGCATGCAAGTTGCAGGACCACAGCCATTTTTTATTCCCGCCAAAATTAATGAACAGGAGGAGATTGTTTCTCCAGTAAGCCCGAGTCCGATGGAGGATGTTCAGTCAGGTCCAATCACAGCAGATTCTTCAGCGGCTCCAACCAGTCCCGGTACGCCAAAGGAGGAAGTTCCGTCAATACTATTCGAACCCGGTCAAAGATTGTCTGTCGACACTGAGATGGCAATGCAATATGATTTCAAGACTGAAAATGGAGTTTGGATATCTGCCAACCCGCTCGCCATGGAATCCAGAAGTAGTCTCGCGACGAACACGACTTACATAACGACCAGTACGATCATGGACGATAGAATGAGCACAATCAGCCACGGGGCTCTCACAGTCGATACAAGCGTCGCCAGTTCCTCAGCAAGCATGATGTCCTCCATCGGATCCATTCAATCCGCCACAACAGTTGGAAGTTCCGACGTGTACGGGTGGGAGGAAGAACTCGACCGGAAAGAGAGCATCGAAAACACAGTTATCTGGGAGCGAGAGCTCCATCGACGACTCCCAAGTGGTGGACGAACCTTGGGACCGCGACCACGCACCTACGATTCTTCATCGCATAAACGTGTGGATGGAAAGAGGAAAAGTTTGCTGTACAGGGTCCTGAATCTGAGTGGTTCTCGACGTGGTTCTGTGGATAACATACCGCCGATGCCGACATCGACACATGTTTCGAGTGGGAACTCGACACCTCCTAATATTGAATTTCCGACTGCGTCTGCTTAGCATTTTTTTGAGATTTTACATAATGATGACAATATTGGGGGGGCTTTTTTCATTCTTACAAGAGATTTTACAAAACTTGGGACCTGGGGCATTTTGCATGGCGCATATTTTATATTGGCGTGGGTGGCTGGCTTGGGCATTTATTGTTTTGTGAGAACATCATCATCATTATCATAACTCATTATTGATTTTTAAGGGCGACGAGATATGGGAATGGGATTTTTTTGGTGGGGAAGGGATTTGGGAAATTTAAAATGGATGGTCTTTCTCCTAGTTTTTTTGTTTAGTCTTGAGTGGTAGTTGTGGTGTGTGTGTGTGTGATGGGAGATTATATTATACCCCTTTCCTCTCTCATATATTTGACTTTTTGGATGATCTTTGATGTTGGATTCTTGTGTATCATCATATTTTTGATATGATTTGGTGGTTTGGAGATTTGGGGACGGGTTTGAGGAAGAAGAGGATGGGGTGAAGAGGTTTTACGAAAGACATATAACGTCATCCACAAGCGAGTGCAATACATAAGTGAATGTAACACGGAATCGTACCACCCTAATAAAAATTATAATTAACTACCTACAACAAACAAAATTGATTAAAACTACTCTAATTCCTCCTCTTCAGATATATCAATATCAATTTCATAGGTATGTATATTATGACTAGTATTGCTGCATCGTTTATAGCGTTGTTCTCTTGGTCGAAGTCTAGTAGCTACCCCTCCCTCTTTATCCTCTTCCTGTTTTATAGTACTCTGGATATTCTTCTGGGATAAAAGGTTCTGCCTCTCTTATAAAGTTAATGTTCCTCCTTAACGGATACGTGTCTTTCTAGCCCTTCGACGCTTGCTTAGGGTTTTATTTGCCTTTCGAAGGTCCTAGACCTCTGCCTTTAATAATATAACCTGGTGTATTATCCTATGTACCCCTTTTATAAATTGGTCAATTGCCTAGAAAATTGAAGTCGGCGAGCTATTTTAATATATAGAAATACGGGATTTTAGGAATTTAGATTGTAAAGTCGCTTTAATTAGGTTATTTAAGGTCTTTGAAACCTATAGAGGTAGGTTAATAGCTGATTTAGAGGGTGTTAGTATACGTAGCTTAATATCTAGTAAAGATATTACACTTTCTGGATTAAATAGAACAAGCCTAGCTCCTTAGAAGCCCCCTCGAATATTTATTAGCGTTATAGCTTGCTAGAAGGCGGTATAGAAGGCAGGTAAAAAGTCGGCTTTTGTAATATATATAATATGTCTCCGTATTATATCTTTAATATACCGCCTATATACCTGCTTCAGTAGGCTAAAACAACCGACGTCGAGAGGCTGAAGGAGGTAAGACAAATAAGGAGGTATATAAAGGGTAATAATATTATTCTCTTTATAATAAAGCTTAAAATCTGTTAAGTAGTGGCTCTCGTAGCTGTCGAGGATAAGTAGACGGTATATCCCAATTATCTAACCTCTAGTATACTCGTTAAAGTACTAAAGCTATTTAAGACCCCTTTCATTTATTATCTAACCGTTATCGCTTATAGTAATACGCTAGTCCTTTAGTAATTTACTATTTTCATACTATAGCGCAAGGTGGTATTTACTAGCAACGATGATAAACAGGGGGACCGCGTAGCTATAGGAACTAATACCTTGAATAACTATAACCTATTCTCTATTACCTTACTAAGCCATTTTCAGCCTCCTACGTCTTTTAGTACTTATAACCACTATTCCTATCAAGATAATACCTATTATAAAGCCTATCTTATTAAAGTTATAGATATCTTTATCTTAGATACTATATTTAGTAGTTATATTTTAAACTAGTCGGAACCACGTAGAAATCGTATCAAGGTCTTCGTATTAGGCCCTCTAGTAATTATACTTCCGATAAAGACACGTTTATAAGACTTATTGTTGCTTTATAAAGTTAGAAGCCTAGTTCCTACTAAGAGGTGCCGTGTTACGGTTATAGAGTAGTCGGTTCGCTATATCTGTTATACTAGTAAGTCTAGGAGGAAATGCACGTACATCGAGGTCGAGGATATATTAAACTATTACTAACTCTTCTAGATCTATAAGCTTTTGAGATTTAGGCGTAGAATCGCGTCGTAAAGGTTAACAATGTCGTCGGCGACCTAGTATACTATGATCGACCCCATAGATTGTAGCAGCGGCTCTAGCGCTTAAATCACGGTCACGATCTATAGCCTAACTAGCTAGGAGAATTTTTCTTTCGTCGCTTTTGTTTTGCATAGTTGGTTGTAGTGGTATTCGAGTTTTAGTTAGGGTGACGCGTCTCGTGTAATTCCGTGTTGCATTCACTTGTGTGTTGCACTCGCTTGTGGATGACGTTACCATTTGTTTCCGCTCTATCTTTCAGTCATGTTGTCTTTGTCTTTGTCTTTGCATGGTTCATGGGGTTGGTTGCCTGGTGATGGTAGGTGGGGCCAGATATTCGGCTAATAACCGAAGGGGTTAGGGGGAACAGGAATTGTAAATAATCTTGGGTGGGGGATGGTGTCAATAAAGCATTCTAAACAGTTTTCTGGGTCACTTTTTGCATTTTAATTGTCACTTGTGAGGTGTGAACTTGGTAATGGTGGGTGGTGCGTCTTTGCGCTGGTGATTGCATTTCCTCTTCATCCCAGAACGCGCCAACGGCAGCAGCCAAACAAAGCTCCCCTCCCCCCCGCCCAGAACACCAATGTACGCAGAAGTGTAATGCCAGTTGAAGACTCCATGCATGCAATGTATATCAAAGACCAGACCAAACCCAAGCCAAACGCAAAAAGAAGCTCAAAACAAGCCTTCCCGGAGACTTCTATGCGATGGTGTTCTCGGCCTTTAATCGCGAATATAGACCTCGTGCTCTACATCTTCGATGTAAAAAGAGACCGGGTATTCCTCGACCTCGTCCTCCTCTGCGGCGGAATCTTCGTCGTCGCCCTCTTCCTCATCGGCATCATCATCATCATCATCCTTCTCCTCCTCAGCAGCAACCTTCTCCTTGGCCGCGAGCTTTCTTGCCTTGGCTCCAGCCTTGCCTCCCTCGGCATGGTAGGCCTTCCATTTCTTGTCCTTGGCCATCGGCTTGGCAGCCCAGCGTCTCTCTCTAGCGGCGGCGACGGCGGGGACCTCTCTGCGAGAGTCACACTCCAACCAACCCTCCTAATTTCACACATCAGCATATGTTCATTGCAATAGAAATGCGCATTTGGAATCATACCTCGAAGGCGAGCAAGGTCTTGCCAGCCGCCTTGAAGAGCGGGTTGTTCTTCCACTCCTCCTTTTTCTCCTCCTCTGTCATGAGAGGGTTGGCGGCATAGAGGCGGTCAACCTCGGCGCGACCGTCCTTTCCAAGCTTGCGGTCACGCTTGGTGGTGGTGGCCTTCTTCTTGTTCTTTCCGGTAGCCATGATTGCGGTTGGTGGTGGTGGTGGTGGTTGCGAGGTTGGTATGTGATTTGTGTGTGATTTGGGGCAAAAATTATGGTGTTTTGCTTGAAACTACGTTGGAAACGGATGAGAAAATGTCGCCGAGGCGCTATGGTCTTAAACTAATTTCCCGATTAATTAGGGTAGTCTAATCGCAGTTCGGGAGGGCAAGAATTGGCGAGTCTTTGTTTACCTGGATAGACGCGCGAATTTCGCTTAAGAAATGATACTGATTTCTGCTGGTTTTCTAACTCTTATGAAATCAGCTAAGTGATAGAATTTTTCGAAATTGTTTCGAGAAATCAAATTTAATAAGAGAACTTACTATAGTGTTTAAGAAAGTAGAGTTTTTAGAAGATTATTCTTCGACGTAACTTTGTTTAATTACTTTGATTTCTCAAGTAGTTGGAATAATCGAATCTTATAAATACTCTATAGATGAAAACATATTTCTACTTTCTTACTAATCTACGTAAATTCATATGATTTTCTTTATTCTTCTAATAGTTTAAGATAATCTAATTCTTTAAATATTTTTCAGGTAAAACAGGTCTTTCTAACTTCTTTTTCTTCTACGTTACTTCTATTAAGTTCACTTTATTACTCTAAGAAATTAATATAATCTGATTCTATAAATACTTTTTAGATGAAAAAAATACTTCTTACTACTTTTCCTTCTAAGTAAATCTATTAAATTTCTTTTATTACTCTAAAGAATTTAAATAATATAATTTCTCAACCGTTTTTTAGACAAAAGAGAAACTTCTTTCTACTCTTTTTTTCTAAGTATCTCTATTAAATTTACTTTATTTCTCTTAAGATTTAGGTTAATAGAATTCTAAAAATGTTTTTTTTAGATAAAATCAGTAGCTTTATCTTCTCTTTCTTATATATAAGTCTATTAAATTCGCTTTATTACTTTAAAAGATTAGAATAATATAAATAAGTGAAAAATATTAAGAATAAGAGAGATTTAATCTTCTAATCTAACTCTATTTAGTCTACTTTCTTACTCTGAAAATTCTTAGGAAATATAAATAAATAAATATTCTTTAGATAAGAAACTTCTTAGAACCTAGTCTTTTCTCTATTAGATCAACTTTATTCTTCTAACGCGTTTAGAATAATAGTCTTAGGTAAATATTATCTAGGTATAATACACTTCCACTTATAACTCTTTATATTTAGATAAACTCAAATATTCTAGAAGTTCTAATAGAATAGATTTTAATAATAAGCCTTTTAATATTACATTTCTTCAACATGTCAACGTAGTTTGCAATTTCTATATCCTAAGTAAACTAAATTTAAAAAAAAGCATCTTTCTTTTTCTCCATCTATCTTGCCAGTTGCATCGCTTCATTCCTGACCTTACAATCCTTACAATTTCTAAATTTAATACCAGTTTCTAATCATTTTAAGAGCGAGTTTCGAAACCTTAAGCATGAACAAGTATCAACTGGCTGAAGCGGAAGAGCTCATAAGTTGATGCCAAGCTGGCAGAAGAACGGCTCTGAGAAAGAGTAGCGAAGGCTATCCATGTGGGCGTGTTTCGAGATGTTTCAGGGTGGTTACCACCACCCTGGTTTTGGTTGAGGCTAAGAAGTTGGAAATTGAGATAGAACAGTTGTCTGGGGCGGTGGCCATTGAGAGATATTTTAGCAAGCAATCCTCTTGAAGTAACATTGGTATTGTGATAAAGATCTGACATCTCAGCATCTGACTATTACCCTCGCACTCTCTCTCTCTCTCCTGTGGGATTGCAAATTGTAACTGCGTAACATGGAACTCCTCCACTTGTCAGTACCCACATATCTCTTGAACGAAAGTTATGACGCAACTTGAAAAGAGAGGCTCTATTAGCTCACTTGAAATCTTCTTTTACTTATCCAGCTAAGATTTCTCAGACGGTAAACCAAAGACCGTGGTCATCGAGATTACTAGTCTTATAATTTTCGATTTGAGAAGAAATGACCCTATCATAGTTGTACGAGACATCGGAAATTGGTTCGACGTCTTCGAGGGTTGAATGATAGGATGGGTTTTGGCAGGCTGACTTGATATTTTAATGTTTTATCCATGAGTATGTCATGATTTTCTTTTTCGATTCGTCCGAAAAAGGAGAGGTTGCGTACAAGTTTCCAGAACCGCTGTCGAGATAACCAAAATAACTGCTAGAAATATCGAATCCCGAAAAGATTCTCTAGAGCCTCGGAGAATCGTCTCTTTTCTTCTAGAAACTCCCCACCTTAGGCCCTCACTACTTGCCAAAGCTTTGATTTTTTCATTGGGTGCAAATGACAACTACTTGGCAAATCCCTAGTTTCAGACCGAAAAGCTGACACTGTATTTGCAACACTGCTTTCATTCAAGAGCTTGGTGTGCGAGTTCGAGTATACAAAATCGACCGGAAATGACCTCATCATACCGACCGGCTGTGAAACCGTGAGTTAAAAGTTGCGTTGGTAAAATGGCTTTGAGTGAGTCCTTCTCAGGTTATTGTGAATTTTGAGAAGTTAATGCTTGAGATGAAATAGATGCTCCAGGTACGGCATCCCAATCGCACCAAAAAGTCGGATTAACTAAATCGTAAATAGAAAATCGCAAATCGCAAATCGCAAAGTGTTACTTTTTATAAGTATAAAATAGAATAGTTTTAAATTTAAGTCCCCTCTCCCTCTTCCCCCCTCTCTCTATCGATCTTAAGACCTAACAGTCTCATCTATAGCTACTAGCTAATTAGAGAACAGGGAGGAGAACAGGTATTACGTGTATAGCAGTGACATCACCCCTCGCCTCCTCGCTGTCGCTGTCGCCTTCTTACTATTACCTCACTATCGTATCGCATTCTTACTATTGTTTCTAGATAAATAATAGAGAGAGAGAGAGGAGAGGGGGGAAGAGGGAAGGGGAGGAATATGTTTGCTTCCTCAACTCCCCTTACCCACGCCCCACGCTAGGAAAAACAAAATTTCCACCGAAATGTTTGCTTACTAACCTCGCCCCCTCTCCCCCTCTCCTCTATACACTTACCTATACACAATACATAGAAGAATGGAAAGAGCAGCAAGAGAGAGTAAGAAGTATTGTAATACTCTCCTACCTCTTTTACAAAGGGACAGAATAAGCTTAGGAGCTTAAATAACAATTATTGAGTTCTACTAAATACTTGACTTTTGCGATTTGCGATTTGCGATTTAGTTGATTCCGACTTTTTGGTGTATCTGGGACGCCCTACCAGGGGGGGTTTTTTTGGGTATAGTAGTCTACTCAACTTCTGCCTGTCATTTAACATTATTATTTAAATAATAAAACATCCGCTCAAAATACAATTCCCTTTGTGAATGCTACGTTTTGTCGCAGAACCTCGTTTAAACGGTAAGTGGAACGGTCAGGTTTGGGCTCCATGATGAGCTTATCGTCCTTCTCAAGTTAATTTTACCTCCGACCGAACATTTGGACATTGAAACCATTTGAAATGGCTTAAATAATGGTTTAAAAGTTTGCCTAAAAGTTTCTGGGAAAGTGAGCAATCGTGGCTAAGCGAAAAATATATCCCTTCCACTATTCATATGTGCAGATTTTCTAGTGCAAGCAAAGTAGATGCTTTTGGGCTAGAAATAGCACTTTAGGGGAATCTTGGAATGTGCAGGTACTGTAATTAGTTTGATGCCCTCCTGTAAACCTACTTTCCAGGAGGTTAAGCCTCCAAAAGTTTCTAATTGTACCCAATTTTAAGTGCACTCGGAAATCTGTACGTATGAACAGTGGAAGGGATAGACCTGATTAGTAGGATGGGATGGGATAGATGAATGGATGTTTACTCTACATTTCACAAAAGGGTCTCCATAAGGGACATATTTCATGAGGCAAGGGCTGGTTTAAGTACGGGGGCTGAAGAGTGGAAACGAGCCCAGGTTTGTGTGAAGCATAACAGTGTCAAATTTTTAAGTCATCCGCCAAAAAGGCAGGCTTTGAGATTATGATGCTGCTTTCGGCGACGAGGATATAGTGAGTTGACGGTCTACTCAATTCAAGTGCATGAATTGAGTGAGACGAGAGGAAAACCTTTTTTTATTTATTTATAAATAGTATAATGCTCGAGATGAGGTGTAATATTCAGCAGGAGATAGAGAAGAAAAGTTCACTAGTCAAGTAATATTGCAGAATAACCTAAGTAAATTATAGAAACGGGACGCAAGGAGGGTCAAAGGTTTCACGCGCGGGAAGAAGGAATACTTGACTCGTAGCAAGGGCAAAAACAGTTAAACTAGAGGTGGTAAAAAGCAAAGGGGTGAAATCTGATAATAGCTCTATGGTAGGTAGTTAAGCTGCGCCATGTTCTGTGCAATTGGCTGTTACTGGAGAGTGACTTCTACAATTGAAAACAGCGAGTTGAGTGGTCTGCAGGAACTTTTTATCGTGAATCTCAGGTCGAACATCCTTTCCATGTGAATGGCGCTTCTTTCACCTCCTCCAGACAACGTGAAAACTACCAGGTCAAGGTTTCGCAGCATCCTCTCGCTGTGGTTTAGCACCGTATCAAGTTTGTCTGGCAGGATCCGGTTCATTATCCAAAGTTTTGTACCCAACCTCTCCTTCGCTGGCACCCAAGGCCTCAAAATCCGTGCTGCGTCGGCGTCCTCCCAGTCTTGTAGCACCCGGAAAAGAGTATACACCTCTGGAACTCATCCACCGGGTGCTCTTACCTCGAAGTTATGTTCAGAGAGACCATTTGTTGATCCAAGTCATGGTCAGCGCGGGTCGTCTGGTCTATCAGCAACTGCGACAGCCTGGCATCCGCAATACAGCCTCCAGTAATCAATGAGGAACCAGGCAAAAAACAACGTCATTTTTATGTGTTCCTTTTTTATTCGATTCCGAGAATCAAATAAAACCCAACATCGATGTGCAACAAAATATGCACTAGTCCAAGAAAGGCGACCTTGTACGTGATGTCGCCTTATTAGGAAGGTTTATTCCCCCACCATAGCCATGCGCTCGCTGAATTTAGAGACAGAGATAGAAGAAGGTAGCTGCCAATTCCATGATGGTGCTGATTTGCATGTAATATAACGATAACCTGCCAGCGAATAAGCATTACTCTGCGAACACTCTATTTTCTCATTACTCCAATCTATCTCACGATATTATCCGAGAGCTTTTAGGAAAATCAAGAAACCAAGTGCCTGATTCTCCGAGATCCCCTCGAACAATAATACCAATCATATTCGTACAATCGAAGTGAAAGGAGGTATTCGCAGAGTAACGCCCACTTCTCTTGAATACGTTGAAGATATTAAGATCACGGGGATGTATAGAAGAGTACAGAAAGGTACTTAGGCAAGAAAAAGGAATTTGATAAAAGAGAAGAGGAACAAAAGGGTTGAAAAAAATTCAGTTGGGAGAAAGGATGCTGTAAATAAATTGTCCTAATAATCAAACGAAAAACGGGGAGGTGGGACTGGAAATGAAGACATGACAACGTTTGTATTTTCCGACGCAATGTGATGCGATGCTCATTTCTATGACCCCTATATGCTCCAGTTCCTCTACCAAGTACGCCATTCGCTATGCAAAAAACCCATGTACTCCCTTCTGTCCATATTGGTCGTATAAACATCCTTCGTGTCCCCCGAAATCAAAACATTATGTGCGTCCGAATGTACGAAACTACCTCATTTTTCATGGTGTTTCTTCAACTCTTTTGTGTGATCTCTTCAACAGACCAAGCACGAACTGCTCCATCATCACCAGTCGTGACAAGCATTTCCTCCGAGTCTGATTTCTTCCCCGAGTCATATCGTTTGCACCAAGTAACATGGTTGACTTCGTATGGACCATGTGCTCCTTCTAGAATACCAATGATGACCCATTCCCGCTCAATTTCTCCACCAACGTTTGTTCTTCCTCTGGTTTGTTCTTCGTAAACGACGACTTGCCCATCACTGCTTGTGCTTGCTACCCGGCCACTCAATTGAGACCAGGAAATGCTGTAGATAGGCAACGTATGTGCTTTTGGAAGTGTAGCAGTGCATTTCCATGTTTCTTCAGAAGGACCGGGTCGCATTGTTGAAGGAATTCCGTGAGAGAAATAGGAAGGCTTATTCATTGGCGGTGGCGATGGGACTTTGGTCCAAACACGAATTGTCAGATCTGCCGAGGAAGAAAGCAGACGTGCAGTTGGCCGATTGTATTCGCTCTCATTTTCTGTTCCTTGAGAGACCGCAAATGCCTTTTGGACAACTTCTGGCTCCCATTGTAAACTCCAGACAGTGCCCTCGTGCCCCTCCAATACTGCCACCGAGGACCACTCCCCTTCATCATCACCACGCCATAAACGTATCGTATCGTCGTAGGAACCACTCGCGAGCACCTCGCCCTCTCCATCGTCTTTGCGCCAGCTAACACATTTGACATCCGCGTCGTGCTCTTGCAGTACCGCCACCGTCTCGAATTCGTCCTCGCCATCCTCTCCAATCTCCTCCCAGATCCATATTGATTTATCTCGACTGCAAGACGCAAGGTACTGCGCAGATGGCGAGTAGTCCACACACTTGATCTCGCTATCATGTCCCTCCAAAACGATATTATATTCCCAATCTTCGGCATTCGAGGCATCGGATTCGTCGTCGTCATCGCGCATTCCCCGGCGATGCGGTTTCGAATCGCCCTGACTCGAGATCTCCATCTCGATCGCATCCTCATCGCCGCCATTGGGTATGCCTTGTGCCGCTACACTTTCAGGCCCAAACTGCTCATGTCGATGCCATATACCCATTGTCGCATCAAAGCTCCCAGTCGCAACAGACATCTTGCTGGTGCGCTTTGGTGTAGGCTTCCATGCCACACTCCGCACAGATCTATCATGTGCATTCTCAAGTTTGCTGTGAAGAGTGAAGTTGGTGAGGGAATAAACGCGTACCGTCTTGTCTGAGGTGGGAGTCGCGATGAGGGGTATATTATTTGGGTTGGGTATTGATACCCAAGCGCGAGAGAGGGCTGGGGGTTTGAAATCAGCCAAATGGGAAACCAAAATAGTTGGGGGTGTTGCAGATGACATTTCAGTTGTTTTTGGTTAACGGAAGATAGAGAATGTCGTCCACAGGAAAAGGGATTGAGGGGAAGAATTTCTTATTCCGGATTATTGATCAAAGATAGGACGCGCACCGACCACCTTTTAGTGGGGGTTTAGTTGGAAAAAGCAACTGGAGCCGACTTCAGCCACATCTTCTTTTTTCTCTTTGCTTTTTATTCACTTTCCGGTTGTTATGAAGACCTTGTGATGGTAACCGGTTTGCTTCCTTGAAAAACTCTGCAAAAAATGTTGTGGTTTTGTCTATTTTGGCTACTCGGAAGTGTTCAAAAGCTTGGAGTTTCAGCTTTCTTTGCAAATTGCAAACTCTGTCCAAAATCAAGTTTTATTGCATGAAGAAAGAGCAGCAGGAGTAGCTGCTACCAAGAAACTTACATTGACAACCTACAGTCTTCGTAGTTGATTATCTTCGTTGTTGATATAAGAGAAGTCCTGGGTTTGAAGTGAGGAAGTTGGCTGAAAAGCGGCAAGGCGTTGTTGAGCAAGTGGTTTCATTAGTCAATGTCAAAGTGACTAAGAAACCCTCCTATTTTCCTACGGCGTTCTTTGATTTTCTTCTCCTCTTCTATTCTTCTTTTTCATCTCATCTTTCTGCAAGCTCCCACCGACCCTCAACTTGAAATGCTCTACTCGGTCCGTACCGCGAGTTGTCAAGATGTCAAAGACGTTTTGAGAATTCGCCTTACTCGTGGCATTTTTGATTCGAAACGTCAGCCACCCATGCCATCATTCGCGTACTCCATCAGGTTGCGCTGCTGATGGTGCCCGACGATAAGTTCGAACACCCGGAGCGAAGGGTCCTTTTGCGATCGATCTCTCATCGATGGGAATCTAAATATACAGCCTTATCCTCGTTGTTCCTTCAAAGAATGAAAAGGGGGGCTGGCGCTGGGCGAACCAACGCGTTGGCATAATTATTCTCGCTACCAATTCCCCGGGTTGATCCTCGGTCTCCCCCCTATATTTTTAAAGGTATACCCCTTCTTCGCTCCACTTGTCAATCCCCTCTCCCGTTTCACTAGCAACAGCTGCAAACTCACCATCATCCTTCCTTTATTTCTTCTCCCGCCTGACGTCACATTTTCTGGTTTTGCTGCATGTCCGCGACATTCTCCATCTCGTAATTTGTTGAATTTCTTTTTCAGACTCACCTAGTACAATATCCATGGTTCCACGTTGTCCCGCATTGATTTGCGCTAGGGTGGTCCCTCATTCGGTGGCTGCAAAGTTGCTTCTACCCAGTCATTCTTCCACCTTTTTTTGCTTCCTTCAACCTCACGGTTCTGGTTACTTTGGATGGGTTGCCTTGTACATCCCAAAGCAAGACAGGGACAGTAAACGCAAGTGGCCGTCGGCTCCTCACCGGAAACTGGTAAAACTGTAATTGCCATGGTTGGCACATCAGAATTAAGATGATGGGGGTTGGCCAGCTGAGCAGGTAACGATGAGACGAGGTATATATGCGACGAGTGTCCCATCCTTTCTATTCATAAATTCTGTTTTCAGAGTGCACATACAATATACCCCAACATCTATACATTATCACTTTTGCGTCCTTGCAGTAGGACGCTATCAAGACGGAGAGAACTCTCAGACATCGAACATCCAACCCTCGTTTACCACCAGCGCCGCTCTATCTGCCAAAGTTCCATTTTGAGATGCCAGTTGGCGGACCAAGTGAACTCCCACAACATTACGGCGAGAAAACAATGGACGGCGAATTAATCAAGAGACCGGGTTCTCCTCCTATCCCAGCTTCTCCTGGGCGAGCTTATCACCCAGGCCAACCACGTCTCAACTTCTCTCCAGAACGCACACCAATAGAACCAGCTGCCGATGACAACGTGAGAGCCGGACTTCGTCGCAGACCTAGTCACCAAACTCCGATACGAAGACACTCTGGGGACTATGATCAACGTCCTAGCTTCTCATCTCAAGATGGTCGCCGACCATTGAGATCACGTGGAGATGATGGATACTACAGTAGTCATGAAGAAGAGGGCCGAAACCCTCGTTCTCGTCATGATGACTATCGTCCACATCCCGATGGTCGAGAACGATCTCGACCTCCTCGCAGCTATCGAAACGCAGATGGATGGGACCGCCAACCATCTTCTGCATCGAAACCATACTTTGAAGAGAGCCGTATGGCCTACAGAGAACGAGATCTCGAGAGAGGAGAATCTTACTCTCCTTCCCTAACCAAAAGACCAAGTACTGCTGAAAGCATCGATGGATACAACTATGATGCCCATAGAAAAGGAAAACATGCAACCATCGACTTCAAATCATTGTCTCGAGAAGAACGAAAAGAAGTCCTCAGATTGCCATGGACAGAGTGGATGAACTCAGATTTCAAAAATCGTACGTCTCGCCCTCCCATTTTCCCTTCTTGAAACCTACTAACTTTCCCTCAGACTTTGTAGCAACAATCGGAGAATTCGTCGGCACCACCATGTTCCTCTTCTTCGCCTTCGCCGGAACCCAAGTAGCAAACATCCAATCCACAGCCTCAAGTGACAATGCCTCCACATCCAACACCACCTCCGGTGGAGCAACAGGTTTCAACATCGCAGTCTACCTCTACATCTCTGTCATCTTCGGTTTCTCTCTCATGGTCAACGTCTGGATTTTCTTCCGTATTTCCGGAGGTCTCTTCAACCCCGCTGTAACGTTAGGAATGGTACTCGTCGGTGCCGTCCCCGTGCTCCGCGCAGTCTTCCTTTTCGTCGCCCAAATAGCCGGTGCCATCGCTGCCTCAGCTATGGTTCTTGGTCTCTTCCCTACTCAACTTAATGTTCGTACTACCCTTGCAGGTGGAGCTTCGTTGGTACAAGGTGTCTTCATTGAAGCTATCCTGACTGCGGAGCTGGTCTTTACGATCTTCATGTTGGCGAAGGAGAAACATAAGGCTACTTTCATTGCTCCGGTCGGCATTGGACTAGCTTTATTCATTGCCGAGATGGTGGGTGTTTACTATACCGGAGGCAGTTTGAATCCTGCGAGAAGTCTTGGGCCTTGTATTGTTACTGCTACTTTTGATCCGGAGCATTGGATTTATTGTAAGTTTCCTCCCCCAACCCCCCTTCCATATTTTCTCAACTCTTGAGAGAGCAGATGCTAATAATTAAACAGGGGTTGGACCATTCGTCGGCTCTCTCATCGCAGTCTTCTTCTACAAATTCATCAAAATGCTTGAGTATGAGATGGCGAATCCAGGTCAAGATGGTGATGAAGCCAATGACCCTACTAAGAATATGGAGAAGAGACAGGAAGTCCTTCAGAGACGTGAGCAGAGACATGATGCAAGGATGGAGAAACTCAGTCAGAGAGGATCAAGAGATTGATTTCACTTGTGACCTTTTAGGGGATCAATAAAAATACATGGAAGGATATGAAAACTAGCATGGGCGATGAGGGACAAACAGTTTTATGATAACGATAATGGGATATGGTAATGATTGTGGAATGATGGATATGATGGTTGTTGGGTGGTTATCTGCTGTTTTGTTTTATACTTGCTTACGATGCGATGCGTGCTATGGCATCTGTTATTGATGATTGCATTAGTTAGAAATAGATAGACGAATAGATTTAAAACCACGATAAGAAATATGTTCTCGTATGCTTTATTCGCCAATTGTGCATTTGACTAATTCTGTCTAGACATATCCTAAACTTGCTATAGTTTGTGGAAATAACTTAAGTGTTCTAATTTATCTAGAATATTTATAATAAATAAATGCTACTCGGATGAGAACCTTATACTATGTACTTCTAAAATGTTCGAGACTTTACTTTACTAACTTGACTAATCTAAATAGTCTCGAATAATCTAAGGTGGCAGTTCAAGTTACTAGACTCACTGTTTGAACGTATAAAGAATAAGAAACATGATTGAGGTAAGAGAAACATGTGATGAGTGGATATTCTTGATGGAATCAAATCAATTCCATTCAGGTATTCCAAACAATTGATCAGCTCTCTTTATCTTCTTCAGGGAATTCTATTCTTGTGGGAATTCCAGTAATTTGGGAGTTTTTAAACGTGTTTCAGCAAGAGAAGCTCTGCCAAACCACGGGACTATGACCCACATTTCTTTTCTGGTTGTCACTTCATTCCTTAGTCTTGTAGTATGGTTTCTCATTGAAAGAGTCGAGTGCCCTGGGTGTCGTCTGAGTCGATAATTCAAGAACTTCATCGATTTGAAAGTTACTGCATGTCTTCCGGTGGAAAAACGAAAGCAACTGGAATCCTCGTTGTCAGTGTGCTGCGTTGATATTTGGAACCTTTCCACGGCAATAGATATTTGTTGGTTTACTGGTTAATCGTCGTTGGCTTACTCGTGACTCGGTTCTGGCCCCCAAAGTGTTGGTTGAGTTACTTGTGGCTTACTCGGTGTTGGCAAAATCTTTCATGGCTTACTAACTCGCTAACTGACGGCTTACTGAATTACTGATGGTTTACTCACTAAGTAATGGCTTACTGGCTACTTTCTTTTGGCCCCCAAACATGATTCATGGATTACTCGCCATTTGATACTCACGAGTTTGCTTTGGCCCAAGTCAATGCTTGAATTACTCGTCATATGTTGGCTTACCTGTAGCTTACTTGTAGCTTACTCGCGGTTTACTCATGGCTAACTTATCGCTTACTCGTGACTTACTCGTGACTCTCCTTTTGGCCCCCAAAACGTGACTTGAGTTACTTGCTATTTTTTTAGCTTACGTGCGGTAGGGTCCTGGCGCTACGATCACACCAAAACCCGCTGATGGGTACCAAATATTTTGAAACATATGTTCGCAATAGGTACTCAGATAGGTTCTAGGACTCTTAGAATACCGAGAATTACGTTTTGAAATTCTATTGTTCGGTGTTTTCAAGTTTTTTAGATTTTCTGTAAAGCAACTGTAACATCTTGTGGTTATTCCAACAGTCCATGAGACTAACTCATATGATACTATCATGAGAAAACGAGTAGAGGGGTCTAATTATAAATTACGAATTGTTTCCATCCATTGAACATCGAAACCAAGTATACCTCTTTGAAATTTATTTATCAGTACTAAAGCTTTAGCGATGATTCCATTCCCCACCCTACAATACCAATGATTTACAAGCCCTTGGTGAAAGAGAACTAAAAATTCATGAGTTTCAGAAGTCACCTTACAATAGAGAACTCTTAGCGAGAAATGAAGTGTTGACAAAGATATGTTCACTGAGTGTGACTATTCGTTCTATATAAGCGCACTTCTTTCCAGACCTTCTAGAGATTTTCCTCCTGATATTTCCTACAAAATTTGTAACTTTGTCTCTACATATCACATTTCAACACAACAGATATTGAAAAACAACTCCACTTCAGCATGTCGCAACCCAATAATTCTACACCTCGGAGCACCCCTACTCTGGGAGGTCATGAATCTCTTCCTGCTATTGCTTTGAATCTTCCATCTATAGGAGGGGATGACTCGGCTCTTCCTGCCGCCCGTGATGGTAGATTTATCTTACATAAGATCCTCTGAACACCCTGTAAAATATTCTAACATTTTATACAGCTACTAAACAGATTGGAGCTATCGATATTCCTCGACGTATCCACCTATCCCCTGAAATTGGTATGTTGATCCAACAACCCTGACATTATCCGAAGTACTCACTGATGGATAACAAATAGGCATTGCTATCGTCCGCCAAATCGGAGCCCAAGCACGTAAAGGAGATCCAGCAGCTACCGATGGTATAAACCCACTAGATTTTCCAAATTCTCTCTCCTAAATACTCGCTCACTGAATGATAGCAATTGAGAAACTGTGCATGATTCTGACCCCTGAACAACAAGACTGTAAGCAGTCTTCCAAAATGGCCCCCTTCCTCTTTCTTCATTTGAGATAAGGTGCACAATTTTCTAACCAACATTTAGCCGCACAACCAGTACTCATTACCGAAAATGAAATAAACGACTGCATCGACAAGTGCCGTGCCAAGCACGAAGGAATTTTCAAACGTACCGCCTACTTTCAAGGCCTGACAAAACAATCACCTTTCTACAACACCCGAGATGATGCCTTAAAGAAGTTAGAAAGCGAAGCGAAACAATGCACTGCTATGTTTGAGAATATCGTAGCTATGGGCAAGGAAGTCATTCCTCACATTCAAGCTACCGAGGAGCTTAGAAGACGGCGCCTTGACAAGAAATGGTTTTTCTGGAAGTAGAGATTGTTTTGAAGACTAGAACTTTGGTCCATGCTTTCGAGGTAAGCCAGCTGGGCCTTTCGGAAGGCGCGGAAGTTTTCCCAACTGACGGATGGACTTGGGTGTTGTGACAAGAAGGTGTTGAACAGCATCTATATTCATAAGCTGCTGGAATCAGCGGGTCATTTGTCGGAGTCTGACTTTTTAGCAGAAATGATACTCTTTTCCTGTATCTCACACAGTTCCTGCCCGTTTGTCTGTGCAAAATCGAAGTAAAAGTGTCTTCTCTCCTCCTCTATGTAGAATAGCGATAATATCTCCAAGAACTTTCGCCTTCACAGTAACTCTCAAAATTAGCCTAGACTCCTCCCGGTTCTTTTTTCTTCCAAATCTAGATATTCTATTAGATGCTCGAGATAAGTTTCCTTGGGTGCAGGTCAGTTCAAGAGATATAAGCAGGTGGCATTTGAACGGCAACTTATCTCTCAACGACCAACAATTGAGAAAGGGTTTTCCAAGTAATTTCTCTCGGATAGTGTAACCTGAGGTGAGTCACATCCTTTTGCCTTTGTTTCATGTAGATGATGGAGTGAGAAGGCGAAATCCTCGCCTAACATTTTATATCGACCAACGAAGACTCACCAATGAAGAAGTGAGCAGGTTTCAAACTTCTAAAAAGCGCCTACTTTATGTAGTTAGTACCGGCCAATAAGAACCTTCCGTGACTTCACGAAGTGGAGCTCAAGTATCATGAACCCCTCATCAGATGTACCTGACAAGAAAATGAGCTATGAACCACATCAAGAAAGCAGGCTTTTAGTGCGTGGTAGTAGTACGTCACAGACGTCTTTTGTGGGGCTGGGTAGCCGCAGGTTGAGGTTTAAAAAGCTTGTTTTTTCAAACGATATTATTTAAGAATCTTCAAAACAACTTAGTTTATCAAATAAACTATAAGAGACAGAAGGATACATAGTTATAAATATCTATCTACATACGTATAGCTTCTTCTATAAAGTTATCCAAAAATATCTATAAAAACCAAGTAGAGTGAAATAGGTTTGTAAACCTGAACAGTATACATTCATAGATAGACCTCTATCTAAACATTGCTTCTTATTTGAAAATATTTAGAAAAGTCAAATAAAGTGAAAGAAGATAGTTATAGATATATATCTAAATATTTTTGTTTAAATATAAATCTTCGAAAAGTGTTTGTATAATTTAGTTATATAAATATAGTTACTTGACTTATAGTGAGTTTAGTATCTTTAGTATAGGTCTAGAGTTACTTATTGATCAATTACAGATATGGCGAATAAAACATACCAGCTCTTTGTGCTTCCAAGTACGCAGTGCTTGGGATTCGAGAATGCTCGGAAAAAAGAGCTTTGGTACTGAGTTCCTCTGAGTTTTGCATGAAAGAATTCCGTCCTGACTTGGAGTTCTATGTTACAGCATTCCTTCTCTTTACCCAGATCCATCATGACCAGTACCCCATCCCCCACTAATTCCATCCTTCCAACAACCAAAGTCCACCGCATTTCGTGAAGTTACCCGACAACAACTCTTCAATGTCGAATGGATACTCATACTCTCACAAATGCAAAACGAAGAGAACAAGACTTACCTTCAATTTTCAAATCTCTTCTAAAACAAAATAACCATCATTGACTTTTTACATTGACACTACACCCTGGTATCCAACGCCATCGCAATGCCCGCACGCTAAAACACCAACCACCCAACTCCAAATCATGCTCTCATCTGATACCGTCCCGAGAAATCCGATAACTTTCTCACCATCCGTCTCCCCATCCCTCGTCATCATCCGCATTCTTCGGCGCAGTATCAATCTTCTTCGCAACAACAGGCTTAGGTTTCGCCGCCGTAGAACCCGCTTTCTTCGCCCCCGAGCCCCCAACCGTCCCCGTAGAAGCAATCCTCGACGCCGCCGGCCTTCCAGCAGCAGGTTTGGCCAAACCCTTAGGCAGAGCTTTACCTCCTGGTTTCTTCCCTGTCTGGGCAGCCAACCAGCCCGCAAAATCTGGTTCCTCATTCTCCTCAAATGGGTTGGTGGATGCGACTGCAGGTTTGGAGTTAGGTTTGGGCGCTTCGGAAGAGGCGTCAAAGAAGGAGTCTTCTTCCATATTACCCCAGGAATCGTCGAAATCTTCGTCTGCATTTGGTTCAGGGAAGTAGTCATTTGCGTTTGAGGAGGTGGAGGTGCGGGTTGAAGTTGCGGGGGGAGAGGTGACTGCTTGTCGGTGGAGAGTGGATGCTGATGCTGTTACGGGGTTTGGTCGTCGGGTTTCGTTTGATGTGGGCATGGAATTGGATCGAGGGTTTGGAGGTGTTGTGCCATTTGCTGAAGTCTGGATTTCACCAGTTGCTGACGCGACTTTGTTTGTAAATGATGATATGGCCCAACCAGTCCAAGAAGCTGCATCGCTTGGTTGGGGTGTGCCCATACGAGGTGCTGAACCAGTGGAGGCATCAGCTGCGGTTGGAGGTGGCAAAGCAGTAGCAGCCATTGAATCAGCAAACTTTCGAATGCGTTGCATGAAGAGGTCCATTGTCTTGATAGCTTGGTCTCGAACAAGTTTTTCCTTGTCAATTAAGCAAGGACAGATACTTGGTAATATCCGATTTGCACAATCGTCTTCGCTGAATGTATCCGAGGTAGCAGCTAGTGCCATCAAGGCAGCGTTTCGAGCATGAACGAAAGGATCTCGGAGAGAGCGCGTAAAGGCGGCTATTAAGACTTTTGACCTGTTTCCAACGCCTAGGTTCTTTGAAATTTTGCCCAAACAGATTGTTGTATTGGTTCTAATGCCAGGTTGCTCGTCGTTCGAAGTCTTGGCTAGATATTTCAATAGCTCGCCGTTGACGGTTCTGTCAGAAAGTTTTCCAATGATTGTAAGAACTGCCTTGACAGTTTGTTCTCGAACCATAGGTGCAACATCTGTAAACCCAGTAACCTGCTATGGTAAGTAACTTGGAAGAAATATTTTGGGGAGAACATACCATCTGTGGAAATATCTTGTCATTGACCACTTTCTGTGGCAGCCTGTCTATCATGATTGGTAGATTATCAAGTAAACAAACTCGAATAGCTCTGTCCGGGCTGGTGAATAGCCGTACTACAGAAGGAGTAACTTTGGCTTCGAACTCTTCATCTGAGAGCTTTTTACTGATTTTCATAACAACCCCAAAGACTTTGGGTCCACCACCACCGAACTCCACAGATTTCAATAGTTCTGGGAGAATTTTCATCTTGAAATAGTCCTCTGGGAAATCATCAGATAATTGGTCCAGGTCACTATTTTGTGTTAGCTGGTACCAGAACTTTGATGTCTCGTGGGTCATTCGTACTTCAAGAATTCTTCTCGCTCCTCTTCACTCTTCATCCCAAGGTTATCCACGCCCTCTGTAAGCTTAATCAGTGGTGTTTCAAAGAATCCTCCATTTCGGCGCCCTTGATCTAGAAAGTTGGCCACCGTTAATCTGGCTTTGGGGTTTGCGTTGACCAATCTCTTGTAACTCGAATGCATGGTCGGTGGAATATTCTTAGTTTGGCCAGCCTGATCGCCTCCCATAAAATCGCCATTGAAAACTTCGAAGATCAGGGTACCAAAATTGTATGCGTCGACAGCAGGCAACGGGTTTCGCTTGATGGCATCCCAACCAGATTTTGCCAATTCGGGTGGTGTATATCTTCCAGCATCAGGGACTAGACTCCCATAATTCTATTAAGTCGGTAAGCAAATTGAAGCCCCGCGTTGTCCAATGTCAACATACGTATATTATTGCCTCGTCATCCTTCATACTGCTCAATACCTCGAACCCACCAACTCTCCACTCCCCGCTTTCGCTTGTGTATATGGATCCAACTCTGAGGGCACCGTGAACCGAGGCAGCTTCGTCGTTTATAAATTTGATCGTTTGCTACCCCGTAGTCAGTAAGTTTGCAGCATATCTCGAGGGACGTGACCATACAGCCACACCAAAGAGCCCCCATTTCAGAGTCTCTGTGCTCATGCTCTTCCTCTTGATATGCCATTTCAAAGGCACGAGTCGTTCCGCAGCAATATAAATGTATGTTTCCGTCTGTTCAACATTCGTCAACCTTCCATTCCTACATGCAACATTGCTTGTGCCATACCTCCACCGTGTCCAGCACCTTGACCACCCCAGGATGCCTCATGGTTCGTAATTTTTTGACAGCATTTCTAGCCATAGGCAGATGTGCCTTGTTTGTGGTGATATCGAAGGAAAATATGCTACAATTACTTCCGTCTTCCTATTGGGGGAAAGTCAGCAATTTGGCACAGAGTCCAGGACTAAGTTGGAGTATTTACACGCTTGGTTCCATTGTAAAGGGTCCAAATGCTGGTGTCGACGTCTACTCGATCGCCGAAGGTATAAGGAAATGGTGGACCTTTGGAAATTGCGGAAGCCACAGCAGATTTGAAGAACTCCATGGCGCAGAAAACAAATTAAGCAATACTGGAGAAACAGGCAGTCAATACTGGCTGGAGATTCAATTCGGTCGTCGCATCTGCTGGACCTCACATCTGGCCCTTATCGGCGCCCTATCAAAGGCGCTAGTACAGGCTCCGGCTCTTGGCATTTGCATATGGTCGGTCCATCTCAACCCCAACCACCACCACCACCTCTTCACCCTCCGAACATCAATTATCAAGAGCATCACCAACTCTCCTCTCATCAGCCGTCTGATATGAAGTGCTTCAACCATCAAGAGACCTTCCTCTACGACGAATCTTAAATGGTTAAGCTCCAGGTCAACCTCCTCGTCCGACTGGGTTGGTTTCTAGCCTCTCTTCAAGATGGATTCTACATCTTCAACACCAAAACACTCTTTGGCGGGTCATCTGTCCACGACGGTATGTTCCCATCTGTTTCTTTCTCTTTGTATTAACCGTCGATGATGAACAACTGGTAAAAGGTCCGACTGCTTCAACGCTGTTCTGGTTCTGGTTGAAGTTCAGTCTCCATCAGGTAGTTCTACTGAGGACGCTTCTCTGTTCAATCTTCTTGCTTTCACGAGCAGTCCCTCTAGTCAAGGCAAGACTGTCCTCACATGAGTCTTTGTGGGTGCATCAGTGATCTGTTGGGATATATTACTGTCTTATGACAGCTCTGCTATCAGGAGTTGCGCGTCTTCCTGCTCTAGGATGCGTTACCAAAGGCTGCGGAGTAAAACATCTAACCTTCTTGGCATCATGCGAGGATGTGATTGTAGGGGATTGATGGAGAGAGTTGAGGTATCTACTTGATTTCTGAATCGAAGCCGAAGCCGCTTAGCGTGCAGGTTGATGACTAGCAAAACTGAAAAGACCTGAGACGTATATAGTCTATCAAAGCATTTCGATCTGTCACCAAATATGGATATGTGCTAATGTAGCTAGGGAAACAATAGAGGCGTAGCCTCATCTTCAAGCTCTATATCCTCAAGGTCTACAGCCAGCAGACTCAGAGTTTGCTATGTCTGCGATGAAGCAGAACAGTTGCCTACGAAAGCTCTAGTGGTCTGCGTGAGATGCAAGAGATTGTGGCATCATAACTGCCACTATCCTCCGATCACTAGAGATCTGGGTAACCTACAGTATGTCTATACCCCTCCATAAGAAACAAGGTAGTACTGACTGCCACTTAGAGAATCTTTCACCTGCGATAGATGCATTAAGAAGGCAAATGCTGCACAAACCCCACCACAAGATGCTGCCTCCATGTCACCTCCACTCAATAATGTTCCCAAGTCTTCCTCTGTACGTTGTGTAATCTGGGGCTGTCCACGAATACCATCCAAGGATCCAATTACAGGACAGATGATTTGCAAGAACCACAGTATAAGCGAAAAACACAGGTTATCTTCCTCGAGACCACAAGTTGCTATAAAAACAGCCCGCGTTGATAGGTCGAAAGTCAATACGAGCCGGAAGCCAGAAGACCGAGAACTTCTCGCAGACTATAAACGCAAGCGTTCGTCCAACAAGAAAAGGCTTGATTCCACCGGCCAAGAGATAACTTCTGGACAATCGAATACGAGATTGGATAAGCACAAATCACGGACAATTGAAACCAATGCCTCCACGGAAGCTGTGCCTCGGCAGCCAGAGGAGACTCGAGAGCACAGCTTCGCCAACCGCACCAGCCATACAAACAAATCACCACTTGCCAGTGAGGCTCTTAACAGTGAGGGTGCGAAAGCGAAGAAGCAATTGTCAAAGTGGATTGAGCGTCACTGTGATGAGGAGCTTCTAACGAGTCTTCGGTCGTGGCTCGCTACTCAAACCAACGTTCACATCAATGAGAAGGATTGGTGGGTGAAGTTGCGAGATCTCTTCTGGACAGCCAGTACCCAAACGTTGATCAAAAAGGCCATTGATACGTTGAACAAGGCCATTCGGTGGCGCGTCGAAAAGGAATTTAAAGCTCATAATGATATTCACCCAACAGTGTTGGCGGATACAAGATCTATGTTGCAAGTTCAGCAAGGAGATATTGAACGTGCGATAGTACGTATGGAAAAAGAGTGGTCAAAGGATATTCTTTATTATGGCGACCTAGAGGATCAGCTTGAGGAGTGGCAGGCTTGTCACCATGCTTGTGGAATAATCGTCCCTCGTGACCCGGAAGGAAGACCACGTGCAAGCGAAGCACCGCTGACCCCCGCGCCTGTTTCGCGAGGCGACTATATGAGTCCGCGTATTGAAGACGACGACGACGATTTGAACTACGAGCCACCATCTCCTGGACCCATCATGGATCTACTTGATCGCGAGGACCAGATTCGTGCAAAGTCTCAAAAGGCCAACGATATGGAGGCTCCCCAGAAGACTTCCACTCTGCCACAACAAAACATCTCGCCGCACATCCACGCAGCTGCTTCGAAATCGCCTAGCGTAGGTGTTCAAGACGCTGCTATGTTGGACGTCGAAGAGGACGACTACACCCCTGTTTTAGAGTCTCAAGCCAAGGACGATACTTCGATACCTCTGACCACACGGCTTGTTGGTATCACCTTGGAGAGCGCGAAAGCTTCGACGACTCAACAAATGCCCGTCCCAGCCCCCGCTTCGCACTCACCAGTTCAAGGCCTAGCAGCTGCTGAATCTGACGACCCCGAAGACCTATACGGCGCATCCCCACCCAGACCTTCCGCGTCCAATATGCCACTCAAGCGCAAGGTTGATGAGCGTTCCTCCTCCAATTCCGAGAACCCCGCACCCGAGAGGCGGCCCCCTGAGCCTATGGATATTTGCACATCAATTACCGCGCCACTGGCACCAAACTCACTTGCTGGCACTGGTTACACCGTAAGCAGCCTCTCTTTATTCCCTTTTTGAGCTTCCATTATCACTGCTTAGGAACAAGTTTCAGCTTTACTCACTGTCTCGGCTCCTTCTTCAACAAGAAAATATACTAATTTGTTGCAGTGGGAAGCACCAGCAGGATCGCTCGAGGCGAAACGCCGAGTTCGTTCTATGCGCCCCGAAATCGCGGCCGAAGTTGACAAGTGGTTCCCTCCACCCAAGTCAGTTGATGCTTCCTCAAGTACTTTGCAACTGGCAGAGAACTCGCTCGTCAACAATCGCTTTGTCCCAAAGAAAGAACCATCCAAGTATCCGATCGCCGATCACGAATTCATCAAGTCTCAAGTCTGGGGCCACATCGATCCAACCAAAATCTACCCTCGACCCCGCATGACGCCCGAACAACTAGCCGCCAAGCGTGCCGAAATCAACGCCAACCCCCCAGGAAAGGGGAGAAAGGCAAATTTCGGCATCGTCTTCACGGAGAGGTTTAAGGCTGAGCGACGAGCCTTGGGATGTAGTCTCTACCATCTAAATATTTGCGAGGTTGATGACACACCAGAACGACAAGAGAACACCAAGAATTTGGAGAAGATGTTAAATATTGAGGGGATTGATAATTATGAGCCGTTTAGTGTTAAGGGTATTGATGGTCTTTGTATGAGAGAGATGGTGGGAACGAAGGTCAAGGAGATGGTTAATGGGGTTGAGGTTGAGAGGGTGAAGAAGGTTAGTGAGTTGAAGGTGGTTACCGATGAGAGGAGACATCTTCTGTTTCCTCATCTTCAAAAATATTGAGGGTGTGCGGTTGGAGTCTTGATACTTTTGTTTCGCTGCTCTGTTTTCTGCTGGAGACGGTATGATACGATTTGGATGGATGGCTTGGTTTGGTCTTGTCTCGCTGATTTGGTTGGACTGGACTGCCTGGTTTGGTTTGCGTTTGTGATACCCATTTATTAAGGACGGCCTTTCCCGTTAGTGCATTGGGTGTGTATAAGTCTGTACTGTACTTTTAGCGTTCTTAGATGATATCTCATTTTCTTGCGGAAAGCAAGATATGCGAATGCGTGAGAATGAAAGTAAATTGAGTAATTAGTTAACTAGCTCTCGTGATGTTTTCCTTTTTTTCGTTTTCTTTTCTATATTCTTCCCGCCGCCCCCCCTGCTTCTCTTTTGTTACCCTAGACCCTTCTCTTTCGTTCTCTTCCCCCCCCCCCACCTTCTTCCTCTTTCCCTCCCCATGCCCTGACCCTACCGAGCCTACCTACTCTTTACCGCAATACCCGACCGACCGAGAGACCTAGAGTAAACAAATCCCCATCTCACCGATCGACGTCTTCAGCAAGCTCCTTTTCATACCGATATAGAAACCAATTCGCCATGCAGTAATCATGCGGCGCAGTCATGTCGTTGTAGCCGCATACAACAGGCGGCCAGCCCAGCTCGCACAAGCATGGGTCTAAAAGGGTAGAGTCGTATGCTGACATGACAATACATGACAGGATTGCGGGAAGGATCTGGAGTGCAGGAGGAGCCAAGATATTTGAATTTGGGGTATTTGAAATAGGAATCCTCGGATGAGGAATAAGGAGATGGTAGATTGAGTGAGGGAAGTATGATTTAGATCCTGGAATATTAAGTCCATAGATAAGCTTATGAAAGGGAATTGAAAATAAAGAATGTTTAGATTTATCCTTGAAATATCTGCGGATCTCTAGGCGTTAATATTGTTTATTGGAACTAAATTATTCTAAAGGCTTGAAAGAATTAAATTAGTCAAAAGAAGAGAGGTGAAGGATTTAAAAGAGGTAAATTCCCCATTACCTTCTCTTTTCTCGTAAGTAATATATCTTTATTTTCTTTCTCTAATTTTCTTATATACTTTTATTGAATTGATGACTTTACAGAGACAACGACGGCAGGAAGCTCTTTCTCCTTTAGTCTATATTATATATCTTATTAGCTTTCTATGAACGAACGAAATTATGAGGTACTCGCTGTTCGAGTTAATACATACCGAAATACCTTTACTAAAGTAAATTAAATTCCGTTGGTCTTGATTCTGAGAATCTGAGAATCTGAACACAGTTTGGTTGAGCGGAATTGTGAATTAACGGGAAGAGGGAAGAGGGAATGAGAAAACCATATAGTAGGTGATAGGAAAGAGATCAAGAGAGTAGTGATTAGCTTTACGAAGTCAGTTAAGACAAGTATTATGTTCCCTTTTTGAAAGAGAGGAGTTGACGTATGTAAAAGGAACTTGATTGAAGGGGAAGAGAAATTCAGGAAAGATGGGATTTGTTACGTGGAGAGGAGTACAGTAGGAACTAGGCTGCTAGCTAGTACTCACTCTGTGGTTGGAAGTTATTTTCCGAGGTTGGGTTGTTGGACGAAATAGCTTCTGAATTGTTCTCTTCGTGATATGTAAAACTTCGTTTTTCAGTAAACGAAAGTTTCTCATGTAAATTCCAAATTGTTTGGGACGCATGAGGTGGTGAAGTATTGAGATATAGATCTTGAAACTTAAGCCTCTTTACGAGTACGAAGTAGATAGGGGCAGGGGCACTCTCTCTACTTTTGACTCGAATTTTTTGACAACTGGAATGGAAACTCCATTTCGTAATTACTTACCCACGACAACGTAAATCGATTATGGACATTGGAGAATTGATTTCACGATTTATATATGAGAGCTCATCGAGGTTTTAGAAAATCGAGTCAACCCAACACGTGAGGAAAACTCGCGAAACTTTCCTCAACTTGGGCGTTTGCATTTTTCAGCCTTTAGTTTTGAGTTTCAATGTCTGTATGGGTTCAGATGAACTGTCAAGTCTGTCACAAAAGTTTCTATTTTTGAGTTGCACCGAGAGTTCCACCACTTTCTGTGGGGTGGAATAAAGGGATGAAGCCTGATCGACTCGAAAAACCTGGAAACTTGGATTCGAATTCGGGCAATGAAGTGACAAGATCGTCGGGGACTGGAAGGATGAAGCTTGAAATTGATTTTTTCCTTTGACGGAGGAAGATCGTTGGAAGACGGATTTCTCCCACTGACCAATGGAATCAGCCAACAAGGCTGCGGCGAGGTCTCGTTTCAAAAACATACCAACCGCTCCCCACGATCCCCAGGACTCCATTTCACAGAAAATCACCATCACCACGTTCCGCGTTCCATTCCTCGGAACATCTCTCCATCCCCAATCCAGCAATTCGAAAGCTCGAAACCCAAAAGAAACTCGCAATTTTTTTCACCTGATAAAGTGGTGGGGAGGTATATTCGCAACGCGATAGCCCATGACGCAAACCTGTGGTGCCCTGTGGATCGCTATCGGTACTTTGATTATGAAACACCGCCCAGGTGAGCGGAGCGGAGAATGAGAGAAGAGTCTCCTCCCTGACGATCCCCGCAAATTCGCTGTTTATCCAAGACCTTCTTCGAGGAGAAATTCGTTGATCAATGACGTACTTTATCTCCCTTCTTCTATTTGCGAATTTGGGTTTGTTTCACTGTTCTTGTCTGGTCGGTTTTTCCTTACAAGGCGCTTGAGTAGTTGTGATGGAGGTGCAAGTGAGGGAGGGGAGGGAGGAGTACACCTCACCTGAGGAGTAAGAACTTGTGCATCAACACGTGATTTTTCACCACCTTACGCGTTCCAATAAACATCGGAATATTAAAAAGGGGCACAGTTGCCAAGCCTGAAACTTTGCGCGTTCCCTTGCTGATGTGCTCTATTCAGGGAATAAGCTTTCGAGACGCCGCTCCCGGCCCTTCCGCCCCGTTTTGTACTACTCCATTGGGGAAAGAGCGTGTGAGGGGTGGAAGTTGGGGGTCAGTGGTCGGATAGCGAGATAGATCTGCTTTTTTGATGGTCCGTTTGATACACACGGAAGGGAAGGAGTGATCAGACGTGCAATTGAGGACTGACAGGACGAGAATGATTGCCGTCGCATCGTTGCATGAGGATGGCACACGGCTACTTGCTGCCAGTTGAGCCGGCACCGGCATAATCAGTGGGAAAAGGGAAGCAGGAATGCCGAAACATCGGGATTTATCATTATTGGCGGCAATATTTATTTGGGCAGAAGCGAAGCACGTTCTCTTTCCTTTTTCTCTTTATCCCGGTCCCACCCTAATATATCTCAATCTTCCAAATTCGAAAGGTGCCGCCCAGAACTGGATGGGGAGAGTGAACGAATTGATAATCTAGAGATAATCTAGAGACAATCTAGAGACAATCTAGAGACAATCTACCTAATTTGGAACATACAAGCGAAGCGCCACCAACGCTTTTGGAAGGGACGGACGTGGAATATGCACCGCGATATTTCCACTTCCACGCTGGGTGGACGTCTGCTGCGAGAGAGTGGCAGGACTCGGAGGGGAATCCTGCGGGGACGCGTGGACTCGTGGACTCGTGGACTCGTACGCTCTTTCTCCATCTAGACTGGATGAGCTGTTTACTTGATTCCTCCTCGTAATCGAGGACGATTTGGTGTACCAGTTATAGAACAAAGACAGAGTGTGGAGGCTCGGGAGAGGAGGGAGCAGGTGGCAGTCAGGAAAATGGTTGGTGAAACACAATTTGCCGGTTCGACTTCCTCAAAGATAGAGAATAGAGAAGGCGGATTCTGATAGGGCAGGAGTAAGTTTAGAAGGGCCTCTTGCTGCAAGGTCACTGCAAGGTTCCCAAAAGTCGTCGAGGAAGGTCAGCCACCACTATCAAGTGAGCTCCACTTCTGTCGATCGCCAAGCTGCGACATCAACCAACTCTCAGGGGTCGGCATCAGGAAGAAAGGAGACGTCAAACTTCGTCGCAGGGATAGGGAGATATAGGAGATGCGATGCTCAATTGAAAACACCCGACCTAAATCTGATCTGATAGGCTGATTCAATTGAATATCTCTCCCACCGCCATGGTGATTGGCTCCGAGTGAGGAATTCCCAAGTGAAGATGGCAGTGGTGGAGGCGTTTCGTTTGAATGAATTCCTGGTCGTGGCTTCCATCTCCTTGCAGTGAGGTACAGTAAGGTTAAGGTACAAATGCAGCACACAAAAGAACGCTCCTTCCCCCCCCCCCCAACCTCCAGACTTGGGTTTCCACTCTTCTTCCTCTCTCTCTTTCTTTTCCATCAAGCCAAAGCTGCAGCGTGGCTTCTCTCCTCTGTCACCACCGCCCTCCCCTCACCTCACACCCTTTCTGTTTGGAACCCTTTTCTTTTCTTTTTCGCCATCTCAGATTCACTTCACCACACGCTGCACGCTTCACAGTTCACTTCACTTGCAAAAAACAAAATCCAATCAACAGTAGCAAAACAACACCCTCTTTTCCTTTGCATTGCAGCATATCAATCAACCAATCAATCAATCAATCGATTCCCCCGAAAACTATATCTGAATCACCTCCCTCATTATGGGTGCTTCAATGGCAGCGAGCAGTAGAAGCCGGCTGAGCCCGCGCAGTTCCTTTACTCGTGCTCTCTTTCTTTCCGTTTTTTGTTTGGTCGTCGTACTTTACTCCTACCCATCAACATACACCTCCGTCTCGACCCACGAGACCCAAGTCACAGCCTTCAAACCGCAAATCATCCAACCCACCAACAATTCGGCGGCAGTACATCACTATACCGATTGCTCCCTCGATCCACAGCGATTCCAGACTTTACAGCAGAACTATGGTCTGGGAGATAAGATTGAATATGCTCGAAGAATTATCAAGTTCCAACGTCAGGACATTGACCGCAAGAGTGTCACCAAGGTCGAGGAAGAATTATTCCCCAAGGGATTTGACGAAGTCGATATCCGAAATCCTCCACGCGCCGTCACCTGTTTGAAGCCCTACGAAGTCCCTGTTTCGTCATCTGGATACCCTACCACCGTGGACGCGTCCGATTTGCTTTTCGGTATTTCCACCACATACAAACGATTGATGGACCCCCAGACTGCCCCAATCAAGGAATGGGCACATTGGTTGACAGACGGCCATGGAAAGTCCAATGGCGGAGGGTTGGTATTGCGGTTGATTGATGCCTCGACCAGCGAGATTGAGAAGGCTACCAAACAAATGAAGGCATATGGTATCGATGTCAAGGTCTACGCAGGGGACAGTTCCATCGAAATGGCCAAACGTTATCTTTCCCTCCTACCATCTCTTTACGAGGACGATTCTCGAAGAAATCGCAAATACTTGGTCATGTGCGACGACGATACCTTTTTCCCGTCCATGCACACGCTCCTCAACCGACTGTCCGAATACGATCACACCAATGACCTTTACATCGGTACTCTATCCGAAGATGTCAACAACATCCAACGTCACGGATCTCAAGCCTTTGGCGGAGCAGGAGCTTTCTTCTCCCTCTCCCTCGCAGAAAAGGTCGCCGCACACTTTGATGAATGCAGCACCGCCGAAATGATCGAGCAGGCAAACACAGGATGGGGACCACAAGGAGATGTTCTCCTCCGAAGATGCATCTACGAACACACCGACGTAACTCTAACCATGATCCGCGAACTCCACCAACTCGACATCATGGGCGACCCAGCAGGATTCTACGAGGCAGGCCTCGCACCCCTTTCCCTCCACCATTTCAAGGGTGGAATCTGGCATAAAGCCAACCCGTACGCTGGAGCACAAATCATCCACGCCTGTGGAGAAGATTGCTTCCTTCAACGCTTCCAAACTGGGGATGACTTCATCATCTCGAATGGATTCTCGATCGCTTATTACCCTGAAGGCATCGATGTTAATCTCCACCAGGTTGAACGTACTTTCACTGCCGCTCCGGATGACTACGGATGGAATCTTGATTTCATGCTTGGACCTCAACGTAAGAACCTTCTCTGGACGGGACGAAAGGTTGCATGGGAGTTGAAGGAGAGTTTGGTACAAGAAGATGGTACCGTGAGACAAACCTATATCCGCAAATCAGACGATGAGAGATGGACGTATGGAGAGGGGGGATCCAAGATGTTTGATCGAGATGGGGTTCTTGAGTTGGTTTGGACTTCGTGATGATTTCTGCCTCACGCATGCCCTACTACCCATCCGACCCAACGCCAACGATGATTATCGCATCTTCTCACCATTGAAAGAAGGGATTTTTCGTGCCGGACGAACTGGCCGTTTTTGAACAATGACCTTTTTCCCTTTTTGGAGACCTTGGAGCGTTGTTGTTTTTCTATTTGTACGCGTTCACATTTTTCTTTTTTTGTCGACGTTATGTATATACTTCTCCTTTTTTTTTGTCTTGTTACAAGGTGTTACGGGGATACATCATATACAGCGGCTGAGCTACTAAAGAGCTTTGCGTGTGGGATGTTTTATTCATTTGGCGTTTTTTTTCTTTCTCCTTTACTGTGGTATGAAGTGGGCGAGGTGGATGGAGAGTACAGTACATATTACGAGCATCTTGGCTTGAATGAAGCGGGGAAGAGAGGTGGTAGATATTATAGAGGACTATGAGGATACACAAAATTAGGAATGTATTTGAGTAGATGAGAGAGGCCTCCTCCTGTTGGGGGAGGGGTGAAATGAAATGAAATGAATTAGAAATATTTCATGATGGTCTTGTTCTTGAGTGATGTGATGTGATGTGATGTGTGAAAGTGGTAATGGATTTGATTGTTTCTAATCCCTTCTTCTCTGCCCGCCCTTGCAAAGTTCCTGTAACTTATTTGAGGTTATGACGAGAGTTTAGGCTGGCTTTTTGATGATAAGGAAGAAAGGAAAATGTATGAAGGATATTGAAGGACGTACTTTCTTGTTCTCTTTTTTCTTCTTCTCGCTGTTGGGGATGGAAAGGATTTGAATTCCGACTCTTGACAATATTTGGTTTTCAATTACTTTCATCCGTTGCCTCTATATTCTCTCTCTTTCTCTCTCTTTCTCTCTCTTTCTCTCTCTTTCTCTCTCTTTCTCTCTCTTTCTCTCTCTCTTTCTCTCTCTCTTTCTCTCTTTGCTTTGCTTAAGATGATATATCAGTGCACAGCCTATGAAAAAAAGTCGACTTCTCGAGGTTCCTTTTGTATTTTTGAGCTCTCCGTCGGTTGTGCAGGAGTCGTTGCTTTTTCATTAATGTCTTACTCTATCTCCTCCATCCAAGTACTCCTACAACAAAAGTCTTCTTTTCCTACTCAATTTGCTTCCAAATCCCTCCAAAATATAATCCACATAGCGAGAAAACTCCAAAGAACTTTAGTCTCTTCTCTGCCACTTTTATTTGCACTTGTCCAGGCAGTTGCTAACATCAGTATCCGTGGGCGCAAGTGCCTGCGTCCCATTGACGATAATATTAAAGTCGTAATTAACAGGATGGAGTGTCATGTCGTAACCGGAATAACGACTAAACGCCTGGCCGCAGAATTGGTAGTCGCCGATGCGACATTTTGTGGCGAGTTGGGATACGGCTACGGCGAGGTCTAAGTCTAGTACTGTGGATTCGGTTGGTAACTGAATATATCCATGAGCTGTTAGTTTCTTTCTTCTCATTTCTCACCTATCATATCTATTTTCGATGGAAGGGAGGTGGGAGGAAAGAGGCTGTTTGGCTAAGTTGGAGGGGTAGGGAAAGGAGGAGGAAAGAACAAACATCATTACAGATCCAGAGCTCATTTCTATGGCCCCATTTCTTCTCGTGCTCTGGATTTGTAGTATAAAGATTTTGACATTTCCCCGGACCGGCTGCGAGTTTGAAGGGTCCTTTGGGTTGGTTTTGGATGATGTCGAATTTATCTGCTTCGCCCCAGTCGTGCACGTTGAAGTTTGTGCAGCATTGGATTTCGGGGAGGGGCTAGAATGAGATGGTGAGATTTGCTTTAAGAGCGTTTATGAAGGGGAAAAACGTACCGGTACACCGCGGGATTTGAGATGGCTGTCTTCGGCGGTTGTTGGTGCGGATTGTGCCTGTTAGCAGGGCGTGTTTAGTATTATTTCTTTGGATATGTGTTCAATAGTTGTAGTGTTAGAGGGTACTTACCAAGCTTACATAATTAAGAATGCCGAGGAGGAGAGAAGTGAGATGCATTGTCACGACAACCCTGGTGGTGTTGGTTGTACAGTAGATCGTAAAGTATATTTATGGAAGCCACCAAATATTCTTCGATGTTGGACTTGAAGACCAATCGATGATTGGGTGGAGTGGTTAAGAGGGAGAGAAGTGCTTCTATGATTGAAAAAAAAAAAAAGTTGGGTATGAGAGTGAGACAGACAATTTACACGGGAGGAATGTTTCATTAAAAACTGCGCGTGATTCCTCGTCTTACAACAATCCGACCGCCATTCTATGACTGGTTGGATGTTGAGTGTTCTCTTTCGTATTGCCTTGGGGGAGGTGGCTGAGCGTCATACCAACGAATCCTGACAAACAAGCCGACGGCCCCCTCGCTTAAAAAATCGTACCAACACGTTTGTGCTGGAAATAGGTAGCAAATCAGAAGCAAGTAACCAACAAATCGCAGTGATAAATACCACGAGTTTACTTCGCAATCATTTCTTTGCACCTCTCGCCTCCAGTTCAAGTCTCGATTATATTCCTATGATTTATCGCTTCTTTTCAAACTTCAATTCCTCAAGTCACCTTCTGGGTCGACACAAAGGCGGTCCAAACTCTAAACATCTCGAACTTTCTATTCAAGACGGAATTTCACTTGCTACTTCCCCAAACTCCTTCTTTACAGTTCAACACAATGCACGGAACTTTATTGCTGCTCAGCATCCTCGGTATTGCGGCAATGGTAAGTTATTCCCAATTCGCACCAACCTCAAAGTATCTGCTTAGCCCTTCTCGCTAGGTGACATGTACACCTCATCCACAGTCCGCAATACACGAGAGAATCAATGACGCGGACCCAAAGTGTGAAGTAGGACCTTGGCAAGCTGGAGCCATGACCCATGAACTATACGACCTCCAAGAAAACATCAAAAAAGACAAGAAAACATGCGGAATTGACCCCGGACAAGAGGCCGTTCTCCAACAAATGTATCCCCCTGACACGACATCGTCGTCTCCGAAGATTTTCATTGTGAATACCGTTCGTTCCTCCTTGGAAATTTTCGTTCATCAGGTACTGATTTGGGTCATAGGGAGATACGAAGATTGAACGTCCTTGTGCGGAATTATACAAATTTGTGAAAACAGCCCGCGCGACGTGTGGGTCACATACGTTTTGTTGTGGAGAAAAGTTTAAGAGTGATTGTATTGGAGGAGGTGCTACGGTGGCGTTCCCGAGCGAGAATTTTTCGATTAGTTTTGATGGAAGTTATAGAAATGAAGAATCGGGAAAAGTTTGTGTGAGGAAAAATTGATAAGTGGCTGTTACATGCACTGTATGGCAATTCTTCCTATGGTTTGGACACGCATAACCATCATAAGAGGAGCGGATAGCACTCTCTGAGCACTTTCCTTACTTCAGAAGATACCAGACACCCTGGAATGTTTGAAATATCCAAATTTAGAAGGACTTGAATGTGGGGTTATTAATTCTCCTCAACACACTCGATCGACATTGGCAGCGTACTAAATGAGTAGAGTAGAGTAGAGTAGTAACCGCTACTCTACTCTACTCAAGGGATTTTAAGTACTACTCTACTCTACTTAACAATGCTCAAGTAGTACTCAAGTAGTACTCGAGTAGTACGGGCCGATTCGGACCGACTATCGGGTAAGTTAGGCCTAATATCGGGGTATAGTTATAAAGTCGGAAATTATAGAAACTTTCTAAGGTTATATCTATTTAAAAGAGAAAGAGAGAGGAGAAGTAATAGTTACTAGTTTCTTACCTAATTTTTAAGTATATCTTATTTTTAACTACTAAAAGTAGAATTTTTTAGCTTATATTTATATATTACTACTATATATAGACTACTCGAGTACCACTCGAGTAGTAAAGAGTAGCTACTCTACTCTACTTATTAAACACGCTACTTATACTCTACACTACTCTACTTACGACTACTCGAGTAGTTGAGTAGTCTGTTAATACGCTGGACATTGGCAATTGTCCTAGAACAGTCAAAAGCGATGATCTTCTATAATTGTAAACCTATTATATGAAAATAACTAGTCAACTTAAAGTATAACAGAGAGCTCCCAATAGCTAAATGAATAACTGGAGTTAAAAAAATGCCGAGAAGAAATGGAAAAAGTTTCAACAGCACCAAAAATAGGCGAGGAACGAAATCCCGCGCCTATCGAGTACGTGGAGTCAGAGAAGCAAACGGTGACTTGATCCTTTCCAGAAATGATTCAAAGACACCAAACAGACTATTTGGACAACTAAACCCCCTGTCTAATCTAAAGTACCTTTCCCCCAAAAATCGCGTTTCTCTTACACAATTTTAACCTCAACATTACCAACACCACTACCTACCCTTCTGCGCTACACCAAGTTTCACACCTGAGTTCGAAGTCCGAACCAAGACTCATTCTCAAAAAAATTTCAATCACAGTCATGCTATCCCTCGCACTACGTTTCAGCGTCCTCTGTCTCACTGGAATCGTGAGTATACCAAACAAGATCTTTCTCATCGCTTCATTGCTAACTGCAGCCCACCAGACCTCCGCAACTTTTCTTTCCGATTCTGAAATATCCCTCAAAGCACGAGATCTCCCGGACGGCCAACTAGTGAGCCTAATTCCCCAGAAAGCCGCAACAGGAAAACTAACCCATCATCCCCTAGCTTCCTGGCGAAAAAAGGTGCTGTGAAGACGTCAATCCCCAAAAATGGAAAAGGGCAGACATACCCGACATTACAGCAATCAAAGACCCGAGCAACACCACCGCACTCCTCACTACAGGCCAATCCATGTGTCAAGTCGAGCCACATAATTGTACCGTAGTCAATACACATAGAGAAGGCACAACCAAAGCCCAAGTCTTTTTTTGCAACGAGGTTAGTTCCATCCCACCTCCATCTTCCTTCTCCTTTCTCCCCCAAAGCCAATAATTACTGAATGAAGAATAATGTTGACTCTTTTCAGAATTACTATAGATTCGAAAGCCACGTAGCGAGATCGCAGAATACTACGTCCAATCTATCATCAATAAGTGACAAATGCGGGTGGAAGCGCTTGTGTCTCCTCCGGTAAGTTGTGGGGATGTAAATGATTACCGTCCAAAAGATTTAATTCAGGTTTGCGGTCAGGTGTTTGATCCTCAAAAGTTCAACGTTGTTGTCAATGGAACGAGAGATAGTAAAGGGTGTGTGTAAAATCACGTAGGGATTATTAGTATAAAACGACCTGAGTGCGACACATGATTGAAAGGAATCGATTATTTAGGACACAGATTTGCATTAGTTATACCTAAAGACCCTAACACTATCGGCATAAAAGCTACGTTAACTAATATAACACTGCGGTTAATAAGTCGTATATACTAAAACTAAACTTATATTTATTTCTAAGTTAGCGTACAACTAATTTAATTGTAACTTTTATTAACTATAACACTTTTAAAATTTAAAAACAGTATCGTATTATAAGCTATAGTCTTTATAAGTGTATTATACTAACTTATAAAAATAAAAGTATTACGTTAAGAAGTTATATATATACGTATACAAAGTCGTACACCTGTATACTTGGTTTATATAAGACTTGCCGTAGTTGCCTCGCGTTTTCCATACTCTAACCAATTATAATTTTATGCAAATCTGTGTCCCAAATAATCGATTCCGATTGAAAAGGCCGTTGTCCTATTATCTACAGTATTGATAATTGAAATATTTAGTTTAAAAGCTTCAAACCTAACTTGCAGCGCAGGAGTCATCAATAGACCTGCCAGTCTTATGGAATATATTATGAAGGGTGTTTACTAGTCCCCAATATATCATGCTCTGCCTTGAAACGACTACTCAAGACATTACCTAAAATCCGAAGTAAAAACCCTAAGCGACAATCATGATTCTCGCTCCTCACAGTGTCCTTCCTAAGCGGCATCTAATAGAATCTACTCACATTCATATGGTAGGTTCTCGTTATGTCATTGTGGTCTTTGGTCGGGATTTTATGTGAAGTGATATAACATCGAGAGAAATCTCATCTACAGAGTCTCTCTCAAAATAAAACGAAATGGCAGGAATAGGTTACTATGGGATGGTGGCATTCTTAGCTAAATGCTTAAGAATCTAAAGTCTAGATGGTGCATGAAAAGCATCATGCGTTCTTATGGTAGTACCCTCCGTATATTATTTTCTCAACTCTGGATCTTTGAATCCTCCCTGTCCCCCTAAGAACTGCGATATAAGAATCCACGTCTTTACTCTCGCTTGATCGCCACCCCCAGAAAACCAGCAAACAAAGGGCAATGCAACGACATAACCCAGAGGGGCAAAAAATGCAAAAAGAAGAACATGACGTCCATCAAACGACCCCTTTGAGATTCGAACTCAAGCTCCCGAAGGAAACAGCTTAGCAGGCTGTCGCGTTAACCACTCCGCCAAAGGGCCTTGTCTTGTTGTTTGAATGGGTAAGGTTTGCTTTTTTGGGTTCTTGAAGTGACTTCTGCCTCGGCAGCTTTCTTTGTGGGGTGAAGTGGAACTTGAGGCAGGAGCGACCGGTGTGAGTCATTAGGTGAATGCTTCGCCTTGAAGCCCACTTGGGTAGTTTAGGAGGATCGCATAACCATGGATACTGTGCGAGGAAAATCAATTTTTAGCAAGGAGCTCAATTTGCGATTTTGGAATTTGGGTGCTGAAAAGGGAAATCTGGGATCGCGGTGGAACGGGACGGCGTGCCAGGTTTTGCGGACACTGGAATAGTCCTGTTTGAATTGAAAATGAGCTCACAATGATTCAAAGGAGAAACACGAGAAATACTGATTGCATTGAGGGAAGACAACAGACTTTGACTGGGGACGTACACAATTGCAGTTCAAGGAAGATGAGGCTCAGCTGGTTATGGTTGTAAGGTGACAGACTCTCACTGGAAACTGTCGACTCATCAAATATCAACACAATAACTCTGAATAACTGACGCATTACTCAAAAGCAATATAACATGATGGAAAAATAAGTCAATGAGAGCAAAAGAAGGTGTTGGATGGGTTTTCTGCTATCTGATTAGTCCGTAGGCGATCAATCCAGAAGGAACATTAATGCAATGTCAAAGTGCATCACCTGAGCTTTACTTTTCGTGGTCTGGGGCTATTGTCTTGATTAAAAAAAATTAATCACGACATAAGGAAATGAGTTAAAGAAATGAAATTTGAATTACAAAAGGACCAAGGTATATCGACACGAGTATAGTATTAAGTAATTGTTGTAAGAGACCTTTTTTGTATCATCTTCAGTACTTCCATAGTTTGATTATTTTTCCCAAAACACTTAAACAAATAAATATAACTAATATAAGATCCAATAATGAACAGTAAGTTAAAAAGATCGTCAATTTCAAGTACTCGTCGGCGTGTTGAGTGGTTTATAGTATTAGGTGATTATATATTAGCGATCAAGAGAAACTATTTTCTTTTTTGCCGACTCGCACGGCTATAGCGAGTCGGCAAAAAAATGAGTTTTGAACACCACTATAATTACTACTACTTATTCACTTATTATACGCAACACGCCGACGAGTAGCTTTCTTGATTTTACTTATATTATTCGAATATCCAAACCAGTTTAATAAATATACCTAATTCACTTTCTTTGAAAGAAAAGTCGTTAGCTCAAGGGTATACGTAGGATTCTAATATCTAAATCAGTTTATAGAGTAGAGTCAATGAAGAGAGCCTAAGTGTTTTTTCAATATCATATTGTCTAAAGTCGTTAACAGTCATCTTATTTTTGAACTCAATTTATTCCAATTTTCTCGTAGTAAATAAACAATCCAGTATAGTAAACACTAAGTAGGTTACTCTGGAATATCCAAAGTCATTTTGGCCCCGCGGATTAGATCGACATGAATACTTTATGAGTAGGTAATAGAAATGGTGAGCGCGCATGTCAAGATAGAAAAGAACACTTATGGAGGCTATGAAAATACAAGATGGATCCGGGAATTGAGAAATGGTGGGTAGCTTTACAAGTCACGAGAAGTTGAACTATTTTTCAGAGATAGGAAGGCTACTCGTTTCGACTCCTCGCTTAGAAACGGTGTAAGATGCGGCGAGGTAGCTTAAAAACTACCCCTACACGCAACGTCATCTTTCAAAGGTGGGTTGTTGGAATCAAAGGTATGATGGCAATGTCATAGAAAGGGCGTATTCATTGTCATTACCTCTGGGCAAAGGTTTTTGCATCTATAATATCCTTCATCACGCCCGGACTCAAATATCTCAACCTAATCTTATTTTTAACCACCCACCATGTCCAAACTCACAGATTTCAAGCTTCTCTCTTTTGATGTCTACGGCACCCTCATCGATTGGGAACGCGGCGCACTCCAAGCTTTACAGCCTCTCCTAGAGAAAAGCGGGAAAAGGGATCTCGACCCAAAGCACATTCTCCAGACCATGCACACCATCGAACCGTCAATAGAGAAGGAGCACCCAGACTGGAAGTATTCTGAAGTTCTCTCCGCCGTGCATCCCAAGCTTTGCAAGCAGTTGGGAATACAAGAACCGACCGAAGCAGAAAGCAAGTTATTTGGTGAAAGCGTAGGCATCTGGCCGGCGTTTGAGGACACGGTTGAGGCGCTGAAACGGCTGTCCAAGACATACAAACTCGTCGTCCTTTCCAACGTAGACAATGAGTCCTTCCGAGCAGGGAATGCCAATGGTCTCGAAGGATTCAAGTTCGATGCTGTGTATACAGCCCAAGACATTGGTTCCTACAAGCCTAATCACGCGAACTTCAAATACATGCTGGAACATGTCAAGGAGCAGTTCGACGTGAACAAGGACGAGGTGCTGCAGACTGCGCAGAGCCAATTCCATGATCACCACCCAGCCAAGGAGATGGGGATCAAGTCTAGTTGGATATATAGACCGGGCTTGGTTATGGGGAACAGGAATGATCCTGTTTTTACGTGGAAGTTCGACACACTCGTATGTTTTGCTCCATTCGTTCTGTGAATAATGAACACATGCTGATAGGGACACAGGCTGATATGGCGGATGCTGTTGACAAGGAGCTGGCGGAAAAGAAGTAGGTTGCTAGAAAGAACATGATATGGAAAAGCGCGGATGTGTACGCATCACACAATTGCTGGGTGTAATTTTATGCAACACCCATGTATGATATTCGTTTGTTTTCGGAGCAGCAAGAGAGTGAGGAGAACTTCGTTTCCTTTTCGAGCCGAGGGGCGAGGTAACGCTTCGAATGAGCGAGACGATTCAAGCTTCTTCCCCGTAAAGCTAGAATCCCATTTGTCTCCCTGTGCAGACTCCATGTAGATTCATGTGTGAGGCTCTGTGGAATACACTCCACGTCGTCCCAAAATCCAAAAACATCCATCTCCCCACCAAAAGCTCAAAAAAGCCTATCATAAAGCTCCACAAATCCATCAACCATCCCCTTCATCCAATCCTTATAAGCCTCCAGTTCCCTCTTCAACCTCTTCGTCTCCTGTTGATAGACACCCTGCATCTCCCTTCCTTTCTGGATTTCCCGCGACAAGCTCCTGATCGACTCGCATCGCCTGAGAATCTTCTGTCTGCAGATTTCCACCTCTTGTATTTTCAGGCTGAATATCAATCTCTCTTGCGGGCGTCGGGGTTCTCGGTCGAAGAAATTGAGGTAGACTTGGTCTGTGTGATCGAGGTATTTCCTGATGCTTTCGGGGTCTTTGGTGTTCACGTTTGCGGCGGCTGCTGGTTTATTCATGACCGCGGTGGGGCTGTGGTTGAATACTGGCTGTCCGTTTTCGTGAGGGTGTCCATTTTGGTGGTTTGCCATCTTTGGTAGTAGGCTCGGGTAGGGTACTTTCAATCAGGACGTCCTGGGTATGACATCTTCTAGGGCTGGAGGAAAACATTTATCAATATATCTAACAAAGAAGGATTTGAAATATGCTTGGATTCTTCTACATCCATCGATGCTCATGATCAGCTTCGAATTCTGGAAAATCCTTTTGATTTCGCGATGCAATCTTGTCATGCCCTGAAGGAACCCCCTTCCCCCGGCCGATGCAATTGTGAAACATATTTGACCTGCCTAAGATAGAGGGACTATATGTGCCGGATTTCTTTCAATAATAAAAGTGCGTGTTTCATTCTGTGAGAGAAATAGGCACTCTACTTACTCTGCAACACAACTTCAAATCTTTATAAAAAGTTGTTTCATACAAGGAAGTAAAGTATTGTGTATCAGCTGATCTTTGCAGATTGCGAGAGAGATGCAAGGGTATTTTATTGAAAGCGACACAGTAACACAAGACGACGAAAGTCTACGCTCATGACGCCCCATCGCGCTAATAAGAAAAATCTCGATATATGGACAGAAAGAACAAATATAAGAGAATTGGAATGTGCGCGCTTGAGGCCGGAGAGAATCAACACATGGGAAGTGTTGGTCTGGTTAAAGCGTGAGCTCCTGATCTCCGGATTGAATGAGAGCCAAATCGCATCGAATAGCGAAAGAGCCCAATTTAAGGCCGGTATGTAAAATTAAAAAAACATATTGGAAAGAACTGCAGCGCCATATGATTTAAGAAAGAATGAGAAATTGATACCATGACCACATTCACCGCTGCAGCCATAATTTCCGAGAATTAGAGAAGAATAAAATTTGTCATCTCCACCCTTGCTGCACTCCTCGTCAAGCACAGAGGCAGATGAGTAGATACACAAGAATCTTCGAGGAGAACAATTTCGATTCAGTGCAAGGTAGGAGCGGGATGATAATGATAAGTGTGTTGTTGAAGAAATGTTGGAGAAGAAAATGGAGAAGGAAAAATAGCTTCAGCGGAGGTCTCCCCGCTTTTAACCTTATGGACTCTGCACAGATCAGCCAGCACCCATAGCGTACCTGTCAGCGCTAGTGACACGCTAAGATAGATAGACAGTCGACGACGCAATCGTCTACATGCCCAACCTCCGTCATACCGAAATACAAGTAAACAACTCCACCATCAACGGCCTCAATCATCATATCCTATCAATCCTGATCAGGGCCTTCCGCTCGTTGCCCCTGTGGCCGTGAACCACATACACTCGCAAACCATGTCCGACAATCCATCATCACCGCTGCTTGGCAGCAGCACCGAAAGACCTACCTCCAAACAGTCAAACCACTCTCGAGATCCGCACGAAGATACCCCTCTATTATCACAATCTAGCGAGACGCCTCGATATGATGGCGAGGAGGACAACGAGGGGGAGTTTTTATCGTCGCCAGCAGCCGCGTCTCTACGTTCGTTACAAACCGGAACCGCCTCACCAAAGCCCACCAAGGGAGGCCGTAGATGGCCAACAATCGTGGCCATCACCGTACTCGGGTTAGTTGGGATGGCTATCATCTTTGGCGCATTTTTTGCTCCGGCAGTCGTCGAGGAATATGCGAAAGAGGCGCTGGTCATCGAACCTACGAACCTATCTATCGATTCATTCACGAAAACAGGCGTCAATGCTCGGGTTCAGGCGAACTTCAAGATGGATGCCTCGAGGGTCAAGAACAAGAATGTCAAGAATCTTGGTGTCTTCGGGACTTGGATTGCTCGGGAGGTTGAGAGCAAGGAGACTAAGGTGGATGTTTACCTACCACAGTATGGGAACATTCTGATTGGCACGGCTACTGTGCCTCCAGTCAAAGTCAACATTCAAAATGGGCATACAACGGGCATTGACATTATCGCGAATCTTGAACCAGGCGATGTTGATGGTATTCGATTAATTGCCAACGACTGGCTTGAAGGGCGGCTCCCTAGCATTAGACTCTTGGGGAAGGCCAATATTGGCCTGAAATCCGGGTTGATTCCTCTTGGTACCCAAAGTATCTCGGAATCTCTGGTCTTTGAAGGTCAATCACTCTACCGTTCTTTTGCGTCCTTGTATCTTGGAGAAAAATCATTAGGCTAGGGAATGGGATGAAAGTATTGAGCTGATACATGCATACATTCGCTGACTCTTGGTTTATTGGTTATTGTTCATTGAATTTTGCCACTCTTCAATATATCATTCCACCATCACTCCAAGTACTCGTTTTTGACACTTGGCTAATTCCGACTTTAGGCAATAACCTTCCCGCCATTCCTGAATACAACATCACCCGCATGAATATCCACGAAGTCCCTGTTTCATCGACTGGTCGACGTGGTATGGCTGCAGATGTTTCCCTGTCCCTCATTAATAGCTTCCCCGTTAAGTTTACCATTCCTCCTCTTGGTTTTGACATTCTTGTCCCAAATTGCGAAGATGAGGAGCCATATATACGGTTAGCAGATGCGGCAACGTATCCCGTAGATGTGGAGCCAAAGTCTGAGGTGAAAGTTGAGGTTTCAGGCGTTGTCAGAGAGCTACCCAAGTCTCTTTTACAGGCCTGTCCTAATCAAAAGTACTCGCCTCTTGATTTTCTTCTGAAAAAATACATCCATGGAAAAGATACGACGATATTCGTTAGAGGCGCAAGCCAAACGAACGAAGACACCCCGGAATGGATCACGAATATTATCTCCAGCATTACAGTTCCCATACCGTTCCCAGGCCACACATTTGACAATGCCATCAAAAACTTCTCTTTGACCGATACTGAATTCAGTCTACCGGACACAAGCGCCAGACCAGGATCGGACGAATCGAAACCGCGAATTTCGGGAAACATTGTCGTGATTGCTGGCCTACCTAAGGAGATGAACTTTGGAATCAACGTCACGCAAGTAAAAGCTACATCCGACGTAAAATACAAAGGAAAGAAACTGGGAGAGCTCAACTTGCAAGATTGGCAACAATCAAATTCTACACGAATCGAGCCAACAGACGATGAGGGTGCTGCCATGATGATACAATCTCGAATCAACAATGCCCCATTGGACGTTACCGACGACGACGTATTTGCCCGGGTTCTTCAAGCTCTCATTTTTGGCTCTAGTCCCTTGTCGCTCGAGATAGAAGCTCGTGTTGACGTCAAAGTTTCTACTGTCTTGGGTAAACTACTTATCAAAGAAATGCCGGCCAGCGGCAGTGTACCAGTAAAGCGTTAGACTACCGTTTTATAATATTTTATTCAGCTCGACACGCACCTCAGCTGACGAGATTGCAGCGATCTCTACTGGCAATGGCTTTAGCGATCTGAAGCCCCAAGTTGGCGATCTCCGAATCTTAGAAACCACGAAAACATCTCTCGCTTTCGAAGCGCGCGTTAATTTCACGAATCCGACGGAATATACGGCCCAAGTTCCTTTTATGAACATACATGTCCTCAACAACGGATCCATCTTGGGAGACGCCACTGCGGAAAACATCACGGTTGTGAAGGGGAATAATACGAATATTCTCGTTCGCGCGACCTGGGATCCTACCAAATTCGGCGGCGAGAAAGCCAAAGAAGTTGGACGGGAATTGCTTTCTCAATATGTTTCTGGCTTTAACACCACGCTCACTTTCTGCACTCACAAGAATTCTATTCCATTCCAGCCATCCCTTGGAAAAACACTTTCCAAATTTAAATTCAAAATCCCTACTCCTCGACTCACACCACCTCACGATCCCGCAGACGAAGATGATAAACCGCAATTCATTGAGAAAGCAACATTTCATCTTTTCTCCTCCACGGCGGAATTCGTCCTCTTGTCACCGTTGCAGTATTCCACGATTTTCATTGAGAACATCAACGCCACGGCTTTTTACAATCACACGGAACCGGTGGGTCATATTGACTATGATCTCCCTTTTAGTGTTCCACCGGGACGGAGTACGACTCCTAGACTGCCTGTGGAGTGGAGTTTGGATAGTGTGGGTTACGAGAGGATCAGGGAGGCGCTTGGGGGAGATTTAAAGTTGGATGCTAGAGGGACGGTGGGTGTCAAGGTTGGACTTTGGAGGGAGGAGATTTGGTATGTTGGGAGTGGGATTGGGGCTAGTGTTAGACTTTGATTGTTTGTTTTCGTTCCATTGATTGTGTATAGCTCTTTTTCCTTACTGCATTATGGCTTTGGGGTTTTTGGATAATGGAGGGGACAAGGGGTAAACAAGGGCTTTGTCACAATAGCAATATGAGGGCGTTTAGAGAAGAGGAAGGAAAGGGGTTGATTTCAATGTATAGATTAGATAGACGCAAAGTTTCAGCTACTATCCACCCAGTTTCTATTCTACAACATCCGAAATTGCCTCCCTCATCTGAATAAATCAACGCCGTGCACCAAATACAGTTTTGTTTTTACCACGTGAGTTGAACCTTTCTAATATTGAGAAATTTATCCTGGGGGGAGAGTGCTAGCATCTATGATGTCGTCGGCTTCTTTGATGAGCTCCGTTTCGTTGGCGCCGTAGAGAGGGGAGCGGGGGAGGGCCATGAGACCTGTTCGTGCGGATTCGAGGATTCCGAAGGGGGAGATGAGTTTCATGAAGGAGTCAATTCGGACTGGTTTTGCTGAGCTGTTGGGGTATGTTAGTATGAGGTTATTTTGAATGAGATCATGAGCTACTTACACTTCGACGATACAGCTATTCGTGCTGATATCCAGGACTTTACCACCAAATTGATGTGTGAAATAAGTAATAGATTTCAAATGCTCATGTTTATGTCTCAAAGCCTCAGAGAGCGCTAGTTTACTAGGATGGAAATCCTCGCCCAGCTTCTTGGCCTCGGATCGTCGTAATGCCCATTCTTCCTGCTCCTCCAAAGTCTCACCCTCACTGGCAGTGATTTCTCGGTGATGAGCTTGTAATTCTTCAAAGTATTCAGGACCGAGGATGTTGATCTTTGCGAGGAGGAGTTCTCGTTGAACTAGAGGCGCAGTAGTGTAGTCTAAAACTGCCCAGACGGGGACTAGATCTTCCAATTGGCGTCGTGCTTGCTCTACTACACCATCTTGTCCTGATAAGACGATTGTCATCCGTGAAAGGTCTTCGACTTCGGTGTGGCAGACTACTAAGGAGTCGATGTTGAAGCCTCGTGCTGCGAGAATGCCCGAGACGCGGGAGAGGACTCCGGGCTCGTTTTGCACCAGGCAGTTGAGGATGTGACGTTTTGGAGGGGCAACAGAGGGGGTGGGAGTTTCGTAGAGGATGTTGGAGACGGCTGCTTGGGCAGACCAAGAAGGAGGGGAATCGGATTTTGGGAGGGGGTAGATGCGTTTATGGAGAGCTTTGTATGCGAGAGCTGAGGTGGAGGAAGCTGTGGATTCTGCTCGCAATTGCTGTCGCGATAGCAGGGCGGTGGATGTTCGAGGGATGGCCGCACGAATTGGCAACGCCAAGATGGCTTTTCGGGATGCCATAGTGGTAGATGTGGTGCCGGTGAAGGCTGTGAGTGATATTTGGGGTGTTTTGCCCGTCCTCCTTCACAATGTCTGAAGCAATTGAGAAATGTAGGTGAGTCAATTTGGACGAGACGGTCGGGATTGAGAGTTGGTGGAGCGGAGGCCGATTATCGGGCAGGAAAAGTGCTGGGGCACCAACGAGGCTAGCTTCACCAGCTTTTAGCGATTCTGGGGTTCTTTGTATCCACTCCTGCCACCAACCACACCAACGGCAAAGTCATGAGGCTGAAATGTACCCCGTGCGTCTGCAGGCTACCTTTTCACGAAATCGGTTCCCTTCCTTCCGTCAACTCTTTGCGCCGCAACCACCACATCCGGTCTACAGCGTTATTGTAGCATCCTTCAAAGATGGATGATACGGAGCGACGCACGGCAAAGCGCTCGCGCTTTGATCAGAAAGAACCTGAGCCAAAGAGAGCCTCGCGATTTGACAGAAGATCAAGATCCCCGCCTACCAAAAAGACCGAGTCTCGACGAAGCAGAAGTCCTATCGAACAAAAGACTGAAAGCCCTGCAACCGATGGTCCAAAGAAGAGTGCCGTTGATCCCGCAGCAGCAGCAGGTTTGTGCCCACAGAAGCCTCCATATATATGATGCACCCTGCTAACCTCTTTTCAACAGCCGCCGCCGCCGCAAGAATCAACGCGCAAATTCAAGCCAAGAAAGGAATTCAACATGTCGACGTCCCACCGATCCGATCCCAAGAACCTCCAGCTGCCGCATCAGCTTCGCCAGGGGGTAACGGGGGAGCAAATAACAGCGCAGCACAAGTAAATGGTGAGATGTACATTGCCGATGGCGATTATATCAAAGACATCGAAGTCAATGACCTCCGCAATCGTTATACACTGACCAAGGGTTCTACGCAAAAGATGGTAAATACTCCTTGTGTTAATACTCCACTGATACACTCAGGCTCTTCCTCATCAGACATAGCTACTTTGGGGCCCAATACTCATTCTTTTCCTTTCCCTGGCTTATGGCCTTTTATGTTGTCGGGACTTTCAAGCTTACCTGAAGCTCAAACTTAGCACTTACTGAAGAAATCTACCTATTGGCATCTGCTGACGACCGCTGCGTGACATCTAGATCAAAGAAGATACCGGAGCTGGTACGCTACACCTATGTCTACAACTTAATGTTTTTTTTTTAGAGAGCTTTCATGTTGACTTTTCAAGATGTCACCACGCGTGGAAATTATTATCCTGATAAAAGCATGGCAACGGCCGCTGTAAGTAGCAAATCCACATTCTTGAAGACACAAAACTAATATTATTTCTAGAATCCGCCACTTTATCTCCACGTTACGAGTACCACCAAGCGAGGTCTCGAGCAAGCAGTCCAAAAGATTGAGGAATTAATGAAGCAGGAACTCCCTAATCTAGTTGACGAACGAAGATTCCGCCGCCGAGAGCCAGAGAATTTCGAGAGAGATGAATTTGGCAGAGTGAGTAGAAATTTTTTTTATTAGCATATCTCGGAATACTGACATGAATATAGAAAAAATGGCCTGAAGAGAAAATCCCTATTGATTTTGTTCCTATTCCAGGTTTTAATCTTCGTGCTCAGGTCGTTGGTCATGGAGGTGCTTATGTCAAACATATCCAGCAAGAAACACAATGTCGTGTCCAAATCAAAGGACGGGGCTCTGGTTTCATGGAGCATGGTACCGGTCGTGAGAGTGAGGATGACATGTATTTGCATGTTGCGTAAGTATTCTTGCATGCAATTCTGGTATATCGCTGATTGTCTCTAGTGGTCCTGATCCAGAAAAGGTCAAGCAAGCAAAGGAACTCTGCGAGGACTTGCTAAAGAATGTCAGAGACCAGTATGAGGAGTTTAAGACCAGACCACCACCACAACGTGGCTATGGAGCTCCAAGCACTGGTTACGGAGGTGAACGTGGGTACGGTGATCGTGCTCCTGACAGATCCAACTCTTATGGTGGGGACCGCGGAAATCACAATGATCGTGGAGATCGTGGTGACCGAGGTGACAGAGGAGATCGACACAATGGAGGCGGCGGTGGGTATGGAAGTTACAATAACAACTCACCAGCTCCTCCCACGCCAGGCGCAGCCATGAGTCCAACTACCCCGGCAGCACCTGGAGCTGGTAGTCCAACTGCACAAGCTGACTATGCTGCTCAGTACGCTCAATATTATGCTGCTAATGGAGGAGATCCCTACGCAGCTTATGGTGGTTATGCCGGATATGTTGCAGCTTACCAACAGTACTATGCACAGGCTGCTCAACAACCAGCTGCTCCTCCGGGTCCGCCAGGTTCTTCTGCTCCCCCACCACCACCAAGCGAGGCACCTCCTCCACCTCCCCCAGGATCTGCTCCAGGTGCTGGTGGTTATAATGCTGTAAGTTGAGAACCTTCCCTCGTGTCACCAGGGGTTGCAGGAATTCGTGACTGTGGTCCAAGGCGCCTGCCAAGCTACAAATTCTCCCAACTCTTTTAGAAGAATAGAGGTGGCGTGAACCAAATTGTTCGAGCCCTGTAAGATACTCGAACTCATTCTCCGAGTCTTGATCGAACAATCGAGAGAATAAAGTAGAGATATTCGGCTCTTGACCAGTTACGAATTCCTCCTGCACCCCCTGGTGGTGTGACAAGACAAAACTAACTTTCTCTTCCAGGTCCCTCCACCACCAGGAATGTGATTCGTCTTTTGACACACTTTCTCATCTGACTCTCCTTACTGCTTCTTTAGCTTGTCTCATGCATTTCTAGGGTCGGATCAATTTGTCGGGTGGTCATTTGGGCGGTGGAAAAACAAAATTGCAGGATACCTCATTTTTCAATGTACACTACTCCGAGTAATTGCTCTCTTCCCATGTTAACGGTGAATGCCCCCAAACGCCGATAATGCAAAGCCCCAATACCAAATGAAAAGAGTCCGATTTTCCCAATTTTCCCAATCAATCAATGTAGTCAATGTAATTCATAACTTCAGTCCAATCTTCCGATCCGGGTTGGCCGGGTGCAATGACAACTTCCTCTTCCATTTCCTCGGTATCTTTGAAAGTGAGACGTTGACCGTAGGAAATACATAGTTCCTCTCCTGCTTTGATATTCCGTAATGCTGTATAGGTCATCAATTTGTTGGCGACGTCTCGATCCCATCCAACATTTTGATTGGGCACGGAGTGGTTGAACATGCTTCCTAGGCCGAGGATTATTGCTTGGGTTTGGATGGGTGGTTTTGGGGATCCGTTGACTTGTTTTCGAGGGATGTTTCCGACTTGATTTGAAGGTGCGAGAGGCCAGTTACTGTGGGTGATTTTTAGTCTGAAATGCATGAAGGGGAGGGAGTATCATGTGGGGGTGAACCAACTATGTGTAATGGTACAACTCTGTTTCCTTGATGTGTTTCTCGTTTTCTACCGGATCGAGGACCAGGACGGGACATATCTCTAGGACTGTTCGCGAGGGGATATCTCTACTGGCGAAGACTCCACGGCCTATTCCCAGATGTTTTTGTTAGTCAAAAATGAACTGTGGAATTTGGGTGAATATGTTTGACAGGGAGGGAAGGAACCTTTTGGTGTATTGAGAACTAATAATAGACCTTCTGCTCTTTGGAGAGGGATTCCAGTGGAGATATCACTTGTGGTGGAAGACCCTGTAGTTGAGGATGCCATTTTGTTTGTGAGCCTATGGATATTTTGAGATTATTTTGGTAAGAGGCCCGATGTGGTTGTTTTTTATTTTGAGATGAGATGCCCTGTCGCGATAAGAAGGCAGTAGGGCATCCCCGCACTCTTTTTTGAGACAACAACGTCAGGTTGATCAGCTCTCGCGCATTACGAAGAAACACGAGAATTATTCCTTTTCTTGTGACACGTATTGTATGGATTGAGGAGTGAGGGAATATGGCGCAACAGCGCGGTGCTAATCCAGGAGATGCGGTCAAGGAACCGCATTCTGTTTCCCTCAAGGTATTGAGGTAAGTACCTATACCCATTCCAACAAAAACAATACCTCGCAGACTAATTGATCCCCAGGCTTTCACGACCCTCCCTCTCAATTCAACATCCTCTTCCCTTACCAACGCCCTCGCCCTCTCCATCAGACTCCCCGAACGTCTTCCCCGCCCTTTCCTCCTCCCTCGCATACCCTTCGTCGAAAAACGACGCTTTCATCCTCTCCCCTCTCCTTACTCTCCCACCAGCTTTCGGCTCTGCGTATGTTGGGGAAACATTCAGTTGCACATTATGTGCCAACAACGAGATACTTGCTGGTTCCTCAAATGCGAAGACGATAAGCAATGTACGAATCGAAGCCGAAATGAAGATTCCCTCTTCCAAGATTCCTATACCTCTGGTTCTTGGTCCAGAGATGCAAAGCGGAGAAGGGGAGGAAGATGAAAAGAGATACGAGTCGGGTGTGGATTTACCGCCTTCAAGGAGTCTACAAAAAGTCGTGAATTTCGATTTAAAAGAAGAGGGAAGCCATGTTTTAGCAGTCACAGTCACTTACACTGAAACGACAGCGACGAGCGGGAAGGTTAGGACATTCAGGAAATTATATCAATTTGTTTGTAAAGGGTGTATGGTAGTCCGCACTAAAACCGGTCTTCTACCCTCTTCATCCTCTTCCTCGCTGCGAAATTGGGCGCTCGAAGCACAACTCGAGAACTGCGGCGAAGAAACTATAGTCCTCGATACCGTTGAACTCGATACCAAACCGGGGTTTGCTGGAAAGGGCTTGAATTGGGAGATCGATATTGAGGGGAAAGGAGAGAAACCCGTGCTCATGCCGGGTGATGTACAGCAAGTTTGCTTTCTGCTGGAGGAAGTTGAGGGGGGTTTTGAGAGGGAGGTGCAGGAAGGGAGGGTGGTTTTTGGAAGTTTGAGTTTGGGGTGGAGAGGGACTATGGGCAATCGGGGGTTCTTGAGCACGGGGAATTTGGGTGCTAAGTTGGTTGGGTGAGGAGCAACAATATCGCAACCCGTATCAATTCTCCAACCATCTTGAGACTTTTGGCAGGCGACTCACGATTTTGGCTGGCCATATCGAAGGTCAATCCCAAGCAATTCGAAAATAGGGGTTCAAGTCGATCAAATATTTTTTGATGCAAGCGAAGGTCAAACAACTGAATGAGCTGGAGGTTGAGACAAGCCCGAGCACGACCACCTTATGTTCTACCCCACGAAGATGTATCATCTATATTCTTCCAACGATTACTTTGCGGTCGACTGTCTGGTCTTCCGAATTGTTTAGAAGACGATCAAAGTTCCGACTGTCGGGTGATAACAGGTTTGATTATTGAAATTTCCTGTCGTCCTTTCATATTCCATCAAACTGTTCAAGAAATTATTCGAGAATGAAGATTATGAATTAGGGGGGCGTAATAATATATTCGTAATCTCTTTCTGAAGTGCCCATTTTCTCATTCTTTCTCTCCTTGTTTACTATTCGTCGTTTGTCATTATCGTCTTCACTCATTGATTCATTTGGGTTTTATGCCTCCTTTTTCTCGTTAAATTCTCTTTCCTATGTATTGAGCCACCCCTTTCATTACGCTCCTCCTTGAGGGGTATAGATGAAAGGATGAAATGCAAAGGTAGTAAACTTTATAATAGGGGCTTTAGCGCCTGTGGTGCCTTAAGCGCTGACGACCGCCAATCTGACAGTAGAATAAGCAAGTATAAGCAGCCATCAGCAATCGAACTCACCCAACTGCGCCCAAATTCCCGGAAACCCAATGCCAGGTCCTCTTAGTTATTTCAAAGTAACGACGGGCTTTGTTTCGGGTATATCTTACGAGCAGATCAATGAATAGGAATGAAATGCTTAATAAGAGATCTCAGTCGTGTTCACTCGTACGAACCTTGAGGTATACAAAAGGCTTGATAGTAATATAGTTCTTGTGTTGCTCTTTACGAGCAAGCGCATGAACCAATAGAGAAAATTCGACAAATCCTCGCTTTGGAAGTAGAAAACTTGTATAAAGAGAGGGAGACCTCCTTGAATATTAAGGTTACTTCTCCATCACTTCCAAGCCCTCCATTGCATCGATCCTTCAACTGCCACAAAATCTCGCCACTTCAATAATCAACCATCCCGTCGACTCAGTATGCAATACATTGATATCATCCTCGGCCTTGCCATGACGGCGTCTGCTATCGATATTCATCTCGAATTCAATAACGATTGTACTCCCGACGGTGGAGGCTTTGCGTGCCGCGCAGTTAACCCAAATGTAGACATACTTTTCCTCAACTATCACTCCGCCTGCTCCTAGCCCTCATGCAGTCTCTAACTTGAATCAACAGCAATGTTGCGGTATTCCATCCGGAACTGTCAATAGCATTACATTCCAGGCGATACCATCTGAATGGTACCTCGAGTTGAGAGGACACGAGAGAGGCTATTGCAATAGGCTGAAGACATTATTTGGCGGTCACGATAAGTGTCTCAATGTGGGAAGTTACACAGGTGCGGGCTATTGGTTCCGATCGACGAAGAGGGATGTTGAGGGCGGTGCATGCTCTTTGGCACCGGAGTCGTGCACATCAACACAGATGCCAGACGTGTTTTATCTTGGTGATGGGCAGAGGTATAATATTGCGAACATGGACGAGCGTCTACTTGAAGGGTTGGCGGGGCTTTCAATGAATGTGACTGCTGCAACGGATATTCCCGTGGCTTTCAAGGAGTTTGAGATCAAGGGTTAGATGTTAAGAGTGTTGTGGTATGAAGTGGGGCGAGTTTGTATGGTGCTATTGCATGCTTTGTTGGTGTGCAACCGCCAGCATAGTCTCGTTCCTGTCTTTAACGAAGTTTTTATAATATTATCTTGCTTTTGCCATTCAACTACATGAAATTTATGTCCTGGATCACTAGGGGTGTAGCGCTGGCCTACATATTCTAGACACTCTCTTCACTTCATTTTTTTACTTTCAGACTTTCTCTCTCTCAATCCATTTCCCGCCAAAAACTTCCGGGCTTTTCAGTCATTTATTCTGTCTTTACCACTTTACGCAAACTCGCGGCGCCATCTCTGTGTAGAGTATCAGCAACAGCTTCCTCCTCGTAGTGTTCTGTAATTTACTTCGCAGTAACGATTGTCGACCCAGTGCTGTAACCTCTCAACTCCAAATAACCTCGCTGACCACGATAAAACTCTTCATATTCTATATGCCGAATGGGAATTTGGTAATGCAAGTCTCAGGGTATGCCAGAAATCCGGGAATACATATTGTACAAGTGAAAGGAGGAATTATATCCGCCATTCACGGCCCACGGCCCAAAGAAAGTTCCAAGGAATGCGAAATAGGTGTGAGGAAGATGGCCAAAAACGCATATGATAGAGTGGCTGTCACAAATCTGTTGGGAATGGGTAGTAGAACACTTGAGATTAGATGAGCCCCCCAGGGTGTTTGAGAAGCTGCGGAACATATAATACGACAGTTTCAACAAAGGACTTCAGCTCCAACAGAATCAGAGAGGGCTTGAAGGCATTTCTAGTTTTTATGGAGGTCACTCACTCCCTAGTGTCTCTTTCACGCTTCCAAAATAGGATATGATTTGCTCTAGCTAGCAAATTTAGTGGCAGAGATGATGACGCGCTTGTGGCGATAGAAGAGAGCGCTCGTGGAGCATATATAAATACAAATACAGGATGGCGTTAGGAGTTAGAAGTTTGAAATAAGAAACCACATAAACCAGACCCAAAACTAGGACCACAGGTCAAGTCTTTACATTCTTTTTTAAGTCCGAATAGTAGAAATGCTCTCCCAATTTCTCTCTCTACAATTCCGAGAAATATGAGTGTGATTGCAAGAAACAACGTATTTTCGGGATAGAATGTCGAGATGGTACTGGCATTCAAGAGTACAGGAAGCATGAGGAGGGACAGAAAAGAGAACATCAAATCATTTTGAAGGAATCTCAAAGAGATGCTCCAAACTCCAAGCTCAGTAAGCCACAAAATGAACAAGTATCTCGCCCCTCTTGTTTAGCTTTCCAACCTCCAACTTCTCAAGCCTTAAATTTAACAATCGGATGCTATTCTTGTCAATTAATTCTATTGTCTAAATTACTTTCAATATTAGTGCATTTTAACTTCTTCTAAATTAACTAAAGACAATCTTACTTTTGCTAGATGAACTACTGTTCTCTTAAAAACTTATTTGAAGTAGTTTCAATATTGAAATAGAGTTAAGATAAATACACTACTACTATCTTATAACAACTCTACGAATTCTGTTTACTAAACTATTTTAAAAAAGGAAAATAGATATAGGAACTTAAGAGAGATAGTTATTTTGATATTCTTTAGTTTTAATTTTATAATCTAACTTTACTTATTTATTTTGAAAATGAAAAATATGTATACTGTAGATAGACAGGTAGTTTCTTAAATCTGATATTGTTTTTTTTATTAATTATCTTTACTCTCTTATCTTAGACAATAAAGCTTCATAGATGAATTTGCGATTCAAGTAGACATAAACGACTTGAAATTCATAAGGGTTGTGAAAAATAGGGTTGGATAATAATTATTCCGAGCCCGAGCTTTATTCTTATGTCATGAAAACAACGAAGTTACCTAACAGTGAGAAGTGACACAGAAAATGAGGCATTGCTCGTGGTTGGAACTCTGATGAAGCACTTACTTTCAACGTCTTACTAGTCGATTCTCTTTTCTCAATATATAATCAAGGGTTCATAGAAGCACTATGGCGGGGGGAGTAATGGAGAAAGGCTCTAATCAGCCTCCAAGGTTTCTCATTTCAGAAATTATACTTCGAAGTAGGAGTGAGCACTACTGTCCAAGTTGGCAGATTGTGAGTATTTTGGAACTCCCAATGTAATTATGTAACATTATGATCTGTTTTATCGGTGATATCTGAGTCAGCTAATCTGAATATAGAATTCTTGGCGAATGCTTTTCAAGGAGTAATTTTCGCGAATTCTATCAACCGTTATGATGGGTTGTTGAAACAATTGGGGTTAAGCACAGTTCATGTAAATGATCGAAACATTTCTCCACAGTGACTCTAACACGTGAGTATTGTTGTTGGTCATAACTCCCCGTTGAGGTTATTTTAGAAATGAGGCTGAGAATATATAGTGGACCCATCAACTCCAAAACACGCTACGGGTTAGTCCGTATGCTTGTTCAATGATGTGGTTGGTTAACCAGCTTAAGCATAGACTGAGCTCCAGGTTTGATCTCCACAAACTCTAATGCAAAATCATCTGAATTGGCTTTCCAGAACCTCATCGTGGAACTATGCTCGGGTGGGCACAATGGTTCTCTTGGCCAGATATCGTCAGTTGGGGTTCATAATTCCTAAACGTCTTATGAACTTTAATCTGACGATCTTCCAGTGAAGACCGAACAGCCTTAATAACTTACCAGTTGTTAATTCTATATGATCACTCCCCCACGAGCAGGGGGTTTTCACGAATCGGATTGTTGAATCTTCTCGGGTAGAGCTCTTCCATACGAGATCTATTATGATCTACATGCTGTTCTTTTCTCAAGCACTACTCCATCTTCAACGTGGGGATTTTACCTTGATAGTCTTTCGGCGGGGCCGGAATAACTCCAACTTCATGGAAATCATTGTACAGCCTGTCTTGTGTGTGTATTCTTAGGTGAGAGGTAAACATAACTTCTCAAGTGAAAATCTATATATTCGCCCAAGAATCCGGCAGAGAAAACCTTTTTTTCATCACAATCATCTTCATCTTCTCTCTTCAGTCCTCTTCTTCAACCACCTCAGCCAGTCTGACATCAGCTAGTCTGCTATTCCATCTTCTTCTCAATCTTCTACTTCAGCAAGTCTGATATCATCTCTCAGCCAGTCTGATCTTTCCTCCATTCCCTACCACAAACCTCCAACACCAACCGCAAATATGCAACTCTTTAACATTCCAACCGCCGTTCTCCTCCTCTCCACTGTTCTTTCTACCAGTGGCAGCCCCATTCCAAAGTGCCTTGTGGCATGCAATGGAGAGCAAGCTGCCTACAATACCACCGATTCATTGAACGGGCTCCATCTTCACCGGTATGTTCACTGTGTCTCCCTTCTTTCATTCTCTAACATTTCTACCAGATCTGGACCAGCTCACTTGGTAACACGTGAAGCCCGATTCAAAATCCACACTGTTGGAACACCATGGCCTGTCGCAGCCCCAAAGACTAGCACAGTTTCAAAGATCACCAACGGTATCAAAAAGATCTTCTCCAAAGACGTCGAGGCGAAATCTGAGGATGCCGCCACACTTGAAGCCCGCGATCCTCGCTTCAAGGTTCACACTGTTGGAACTCCATGGCCTGTCGCAGCGCCAAAGACTAGCACAGTCTCAAAAATTACCAATGGCATTAAGAAGATCTTCTCAAGGGATGTTGCCTTATCAGTTGAAGCACGCTCCCCTCGATTCAAGGTTCACACCGTCGGTACACCTTGGCCAGTAGCAGCTCCAAAGACCAGCACAATTTCTAAGATTACCAATGGTATCAAGAAGATCTTTTCCAAGGACCTTTCTTCCACACTTGAATCCCGCCGCTTCAAGGTTCATACTGTCGGTACCCCACGGCCAGTCGCTGCACCCAAGGTCGGAACTGTCACCAAGATTGCAAACGGCATCAAGAAGATCTTCTCTAAGTCCGTTGCAACCGAGGAGTCCACTGAAGAATCCACCATCGAAGAGGCTCCTGTCCAAGAATCCGAGGTAAAGCTTGCTGAAGATCAAGATGCTTCCGAGGATGAGGAGTCTGTCGCTGAGCAAGATGAGTCTTCTGTTGAGGCTGAAATTGCAGAAGATGAGGAGGTTGCCAACTGATTTGGCGCTATGGTATCTCGATAAACCGAGTCGATTTATCGATATAAGATTCCTGGATGGTCTTGGATTATGAGTTTTCTTTTCTTTTCTTTTCTTTTCTTTGCTCTTGTGTTATGACTTTACGACTTTCATCTTTCTCTTGTAGATTTTTCTTTGGTTTTGGGATAGATTGTGGATATAGACATAGACGAACATACACATGTATACATTTAGATAGTCGGCCATCATGAGCTGAACAGTAGAATTAGACAAATAGAATGCATTCATTTGCAAATCAAATTCAGAGCTTTCCCTTCAATAGAAGTCCGATCATTGAATCTTCTTGTAGTTCTCTTGTTTCTTAGGTAGTATTTGGATCGTAATGAGAACAAATCAGTTCCAAACTCTATCATCGCCAGTTCCCTAGCATGCCGAAAGAATAATCAGTAGACGGGAGATTGTGTTTGTCTTGTCAACCAATTTTGGGGTGATCTGCCCGAGTTATTTGGTGGATAGAGACCTTATGAGGTTATCTGGGGACATTGGAAATGAAGCGTACTGCTTCGATGTCGATCTTGACTGAAAGTTTCGTATTTGCATTAAGGTCTGTAGCTGATTTGAGAGAGGGCTGAATCAAGTGAACCTTTTTCAGTTCATGAGTTGCTAGATATTTCACGAGTAACCCAGGAGCTTGAGATTAAGCCGCCAATAACTAGCGAGTAAGCTGTAGGACAAATCTACAAAGTGACAATGCAAAAAGCGATATTGGTTAGTAATGAATGATTAGTGTGCCACAAACACTGCCACTGCTTTCCTGGCGCAAGAGTGGTCTGTAGACGAGACAATCGAGAATCAAAAGAGGAATACTTGACTAAAAAATGCATTGTAAAAACCCCCACCTGAATATAATTTCAAACAAATCAATCTAGAAACAAGAACTCCACAGCCCACATGCCGGATCCCTCTACCCAACATGCTATGCCACAACCCCATTTATCATCCTGTCACTCATCACCACTCATCACCCCGCATCGCATCTCTTTCCTTCCTCAAAACTATGTCCAACTTAACCCATATCCCACTCTCCAGCCCTCCATCTTTTTATGGCAAATCAGGTTTCCCGGCAATAAGTTGCACACAACTATTCGTCTCTTCATCCCATACAAAAGCATGAATCTGCATACCCCTCTCCTCAATAGCTTTCTTGACCAGTGGTTGTCTTTTTAACCAATCTACCTCTGCTAGCACGTAAATATCTTCGAATCGGTGTTGGAGATCGTGTTCGGGGAGGGTGATGTGTTTTTCGTTGAGGTCGAGGGTGTTATGGCGGTGGAGTTTCGCTACGTCTCTGCGAGGGGATTGTTAATGTTGTGCGAGAAAGGGGGTTGGTAAGAAAGAATAGAGTTAGGTGGAGGGGCGAGAGTGGAGGAGGGGGTTGGATGCCTACTTGTACCAGGTGTTGGGACCTTTGAGAGATTCATGTTCTTGTTGTTGAAGCATTGCACAGCCATAGTGACCGCAGACGACGATGTGGTCAACCTATTCTCACGGTGTCAGTATCATATATTTCCATTGTTCAACGATGGTGACTCTTCAATGTGACTTCACGTCAAAGCTACCATGCCCACGGACTACCTCAACACAGTTCACTGGTTTATGCCAAGCAAACTCAAGACGAGTGCGAATATCAGACGAAGAACTCTACAAAGCATACCTTCAACAACTCCACACTCCACTCAACTGCACTTCTACTACTCAAATCCCCATTACTCAATAGATGTCCCAAGTTCCGGTGTACGAACATCTCTGCTCTTCCCACATCCAAGGAATCCGTCTCCACTACAGAGCTATCACTGCACCCAACCCAGAGAATATGGGGTTCGTCATTGCGTGTGGACTTTGGGGAAGAGGGTATGAGATCTCTTGGAACGGGACGGGTGGTGTATGGTGTGCGGAGAATGGCGGGGGTATTGAAAGGCATATCGACGACTGGATTACGGAGAAACGTATAAAGGGAATCGAATCGGTGCTGGTTCTATGTTTAATGTGGAAGGAGTATAAAGATGTGAAGATTCTACAGGTAGATATGAATAGAATACATAACAACCCAGTCAAAAAAGAGCATTGGCAGCAAGTAAAATATAGAAAAAGAAGTAAAAAGTCCAATCAAGAACAGAGAAAAACACCCTCCTGAAATAAAAATCCCAAAAATGGACTAAACCTTTACCGTACCCCCATCCACATGTTCATCCACCTTCCCCATTCCCACGCGAAAAACCTGTCGTGTTACCATCTAGACCCCAGCCAAAAGACTACGATTGGTTCGATCAGAGGAAGGAAAACTTTCATGACGGAAAAACAGGTGATTCCCCTCAAAAAGTCACACCACAACCCATAAAAAAAGAGGCCTCGCTTGAGGGGCTTCAGGGGTGTCACTTGGGCTTTTACAACGTCGCCCCGACTTTTGCCGCCTTGGCTGGGAGCTGTTGGGCACTGCCAGCGAAGATCAGGGGTGGAGAAGGTTAGCCGAGGTGATTCTCTGCGATATATCACTGTAATAAATGCCTCGTGATGTTTGAGGTGGAAAGATAGGATGTGGAATAGTTTGGGGTTGGTTTGAATGGTTGAAAGTGGCAGGAGATAGGGGAGAAAATTTGGTTCTGGACTCGGCATATGTTTTTAGCCTCCATGCCCCTGTGCGATTCCATGAACCGGGATTTGAATGACGCGATTTAGCGGGGTGATGCATCGTCCAGGATGTGATGGCAACGACTTGTCTTCTTTGCATATTTCCATAAAGGAAATGTACCTGATATACTTCCTATATTGTAAACAAGTAGTTGTAAGTGTCAAGTATACCTATTCAAGTTACATTCGTGGGATTTTCCCATCAAAATTTTGTTTCCCAGAGAGCTTTCAGAACATAGCACTGAAGGGATGGACCTCGGATGCAAAGAAGATACACGAGGTTACACCTTTCTTGTTCTCAATGCTTTCAAAATGATGTTTCTAAATTTAGTCCTGCAGACTATGCTAGCAAATTACTATTATATGTCAACGGAAAGCCCCCATGAGGCTCAGAAGGAAAGTCCCGCGAATGCAGGAAAGACACCACAGGCTGTGGCTCTGAACGTTTGCTAGAACGTCGAATTTCTTACCTTCTCTAGGAGTGTAGCATTAGGAGACGATAATTGGAGGGCGTAGACATATAGGAAACCTAGCAAGGTGCAAATACGCTTTTCAATGTGGCCCTGAAGATCCACCTCGGTCATGGAGAGCCCTCTCCTCTGAAGCGTACATCTTTTCTCAATGCTCAAGTAAACAAGTTTGGCATCCCTCTATCCTCTAAACTTTCCCAAACAATTCTTTTCCCCCCGGGGGGGGGGGGCTTCTTTCGCAGGGAAAAGCAATAAAGTCGACTATTTGTAGGTCACCTGCAAATAGCCCCAAGAAAGATCGTGTAGCAAAATCTTGCAGATAATAGGTCACCTACGAAGAGTACTAGAATTATTTTTGTTGGTTACCTACAAATAGCACTGGATTTTTTAATTTTTATTTGGAAACCCACTGAACGACTCTCAGGCTGTTCACAGGTTACCTGGAAATAGCAGATAGAAAAACCGACTCTCTGGCTATTCGTAGGTTACCTACCAATAGCTATCAAGAGAAAATATAGCCACAAGAATTTGAAACCTCCACGAGGTTACTTCCTGCAACGCTTTGAGTGAACCAGAAAGCTGATCGACAACAAGTTTTCTCATTTTTCACAGTGTTTGTAGAAAGCTTTCTTTTCGCAAGATCAATTGTTTGAGAACAAATCGAAAAATCAGTTTCACTAGCCAACAACTAAATTTATCTTAATTTGAATCTCCCAGAAACTCTGGGTTAACTGGAGGAAAGTAGTCCAAGACTACTGTCGAATTCCCACAACTGTTGGCGATGCTCTTCACAAAAATCAACCTCGGCACATTTCCACCAACCAATCAGACCCCTCAATCGCGGTCCATTTTCCCAAATCTTGGATGCGACAATCTCCTTGAATCCTCCAGGTAATCCAGAATGGCATTCCAAACACCGACATCACGTCGTCAATTGGCAACCAAGAGTCTTCGCAGATTCTCCATCTATGAAATTTTCATATTGGCATATATTCCAGCGACTTGAACCTGATTTGGAGGAGAACCGCAACGATGTTTTACGGGATTTTTAGCCGCCCCGCGGTGCATTTTGATACAGAGAAGGATATTCCTGATTTGACGGGAAAGGCTATCGCTATCACTGGAGGTAAGCTTATCTCCAACTCTTTTATCCCTAAACCTCAGTGCTGCTAGCCTTCTTAGCCTGCCAGCTTTAGCTCAATTGTTCTCCGTCGAGCCTCACATTTCTCCCTTCTCACATCATATCACAAAACTTCAGTCAGAGCTCAACTAACACCCCCCTCACAGGAAACGCAGGTCTAGGCCTCGAAACCGTCCTCCGTCTAGCCCCCCACAACCCCTCCCATATCTACATCCTCTCCCGCAACGCCTCCACAACCAGTACCTCGATCGCCCAAATCCAAGCCCAGGTCCCTCACTGCTGTCCCCTAACCCACGTCCCCCTGGACCTCTCCGATCTCTCCTCCGTCACTTCCTGCGCCGATGCCCTCAAGAAATACACAAGCAGACTAGATATTCTCTTCCTCAACGCGGGTATAATGATGGTTCCCCCAGGGCTGACGAAACAAGGATATGAGGTTCAGTTTGGGACAAACCACCTGGGGCATTTTCTCTTGAGTGAGTTGCTTGTTGATTTACTGGAGAAGACGACAGAGGAAAACGGAGGAGATGTGAGGGTTGTAGTTGTGTCCAGTATCGGCATGCGATTCTCTCCCCTCACCGGAATTCCCTACCCCTCCCTAAAATCCACCGGTTCCTCCTTCACCATATCCTCACTCTACCGCTACGGCGTTTCAAAACTCGCCAATGCCTTATTCGCAAAGGGATTTAACGCCCGTTACCATTCTCGTGGTATAACCTGTGTATCTGTTCATCCAGGTATCATAGCTACGGGATTATGGAGTGAAACTTTCAGTTTTGCACAGAACTGGGGAGTAGTTGGGGAATGGATGAAAGTTCTAGGACGGTGTATTCCGCTTGTGGGCTTTGAGAGTGTGGAGACGGGGGTGAGGAATCAGCTTTGGGCTGCTGTGGGGAGGAAGGGTGATAACAGAGGGGAGGTTAAGGGGGGCGAGTTTTATACGCCTGTTGGTGTTGCGGGGCAGGGGATTTGGGCTAGTGCTGATGAAGGGAAGGCGAGGGAATTATGGGAGTGGAGTGAGAGGGAGGTTGGGGGGTATTTGAAGGGTTGAGGTGGAGACATATGAGGGAGGAAGGTATATATTGTAAGTGATATCCCTTGTATCTGTTTGTACAACTGTATAAAATTTTAGTTTGGGCATCTTCATTTTAGTTACTGCGTGATATTCTTTGAGGCAAAAAGCCCAGTTGTTCAAGGTTTGAAGAGTCAAGTTCGAGTCAAGTCGAGTTCAAACCCCAACTAGACCACACCATTAAACATCAAATATAAAAACACAAATTATCAATCAAAGTGTCCTCTCTCATCAGACATCTGCCAACCGTATCTTCCTATCGAATTCCAGAACAAAGGAGAGTCCCAGAACTCAACCTCACAAGACTAAGATCTCCGAAAGTAAAGCCTTCGAAATCCAATTTCATCTCCAAAAAGGCACCCTCGTACTCACCCATCTACAAGCATTCTCACTACCAACATCTTACCAATCATCCGAATTCCACCTCCATCTAAACTCATACCCATCCACCAAAGCAAGCAAGCCAGAAGAATTCCCCAAACCCCACTCACACAATTTACAACCTACAAAAGGCCTATTAGGAGTAAAAACGTCCCTAGCTACCCATCGGAGTCGAAGGAAGGGCATCCTTAAAAACAAAGAAACAGCATCTCGCCGGCACAAGAAATATATATGATAAGAAGGGGGGAAGAGCGTAGGCAGACACGATGATCTTCAAAAATATAAAAATATAGCCAAAGAGAAAGAAGAATACTTCATCTAGCTTACCACGTGGTTCCACCTCTCATGAGATCACCCATCCCCTAAGTTAAGCGAACCCTAAGAACGACTTGGTGTTGGCGAGACGAGACCGTGATCTGGATACATTGTCAAAGTAAGTATTGATTACTTGCTTTTCATTCGGTTGATCAGAAGTAAGTATCAAAAGTACTTACTTCCATCAAAGTAAAAGGAAGTCTCAGATTTACTCACTTTCATTTCCGTGCAGTAAAGTAAATATGGAATGTACTTACTTCTATCAAGATAAAAGTGGGTATCAGAGTTCCTCACTTGCCCTCCTAGCAAAGTATGTATTAGCTTTACTTACTATTGGCACAGTGATGTAAGTATGAGATTTCCTCACTTTTTTCCTTTCTAAAAAGCAAGTATTATCCTTCCCTACAGTTCCCGTCTCTCTCTCACTCTCAGAAAAACCAACACCCCACATCTCCTCCCTCTCTCCAAGCAAACCCCAGTAGTAGCGTCAACACAACACTTCTCACAGCACTACACAACTCATATCATTCCATCCCTCCGTCATTCTTTTCAATACCAAAAAAAACCATCCACATCCATCCCCACTCCTCTCAACTAATCTCATTTTCGAAAAATTCCTTCAAAGTTCAATGTTATAAGAATCCCCTCTCTACACACAAATCTTCCATTTCAAAAGATCCCTTTCATTCGTCACTTCCTAGCAGCAAGACGCACGTGAAAAGAAGGGCAGGTATACACGTGAGCTGTGCCCAAGGAGGAAGGAGGGCCACCTCTCACCAACTACCCCCTGGTTAAGCGAACCCCACAACCGCTCTCGAGTTGAGGATACAAACAAATTGAAATTGAAAGTATTAGAGAAGATATCACGAGTACGACCTCAAAAACAAGAAAAGCCCCCATCAAGACTTGCGATGACCAGTAACAACCAGCAGGTTCGTACCTACCCTCCTCGCTCGTTGTCCCAACTTTCTAGGATAATTCCAGGAAATTGTCCTCAAGACTTGGAACATGTTCAAACCATTAACCTAAATATTTGGGACAATCAAACTTCCGATCATTAGGTCAATCAATACCTTACATCTGCAGGGTTGGAATGAGCTACCTTTTGCAGCCGCTTTCCTTGTCCACCAGGTGGCAGACCAATACACGTCTCACACACAAAAAACCGCATCTGAGTTATATGCTTCGGTATTTGCAAGAAAAAGGCTGCTCTCCCTCTCCTTCAACCAACCAGGAGCAACACCATGCCCATGCCTTCAATCACACATCATATCATATCATTCATCATTCAACCCCCTACCATCCCATGTCATTACCCACCCCTCTCCCTTCCTCTCTGTCCTTGAATCTCCCATAAACCAACGCCCCTATTTCACCCCACCCAACGGCCATCCTGAAATGGCATGCAATAATATCCCCCATCCACCCAGCACGCCGTCCTACTTCCTGCAGAAAGTACCAGAAGAGAAAAATAAAGAATCGAAAATTGAAATTGTGTGAGTGATGTGATTTGCAACGTTGGCAGAAAATCCCGAGTTGGAGTTGACATCGTCGTATTTGGATTTGTATGTATCTTTTGCTGTTTGTTCGTTGATATATGTAAAGAACGAGCCAGCTACATCAAACATCCTCTCAAAAAAGAGGATAGGGAAAAATGCAGCGCTGTCCTCCGGAAAAAAGTGTGATTGGAAACGCTAAAAAGACGAGAAGAGAATCAAGAGGGGTATCACGAAATTGACGAAAAGATAATTCTTGTCAATCTCATGCCTTGGTTCCCACGCCATCCTTGCGCTCAGAACCCTTCCTATCGGCGCTAGTCTCCTGACTGAATTTCTTCCATAATAAGGCAATATCTTCCTTGTTATCGTTCTTCTCCGTGATGAGATTCTTCAACCATTTGTTCTCAGTTTCGAGCTGGTTGATGCGACCCTCCAACGCGGACACCTTGTCATTCATGTCCTTTGCGGACTTTTCGAGTGCCTGCTCACGTTGCTTCTTCTTGACTCGGAAGCGGGCGGAAGCTGCGGTGTTGCGACGCCGTTTGTCTTCTTCAGCCGCGAGACGAGAAGCCTCTTCGAAATCGGGTGCTGAAGGAGAGGTGTGTGAGATGGAGTCAGCCTTTCGCTTGGATCCTGGGGTTGGTGTGGCTAAGGAGGAAGTTGGGGATTCAACAGTTGTTGATGATGACGGGTAGATGGGTTGGTTTGTATCGATGGGTGGAGGGATGGCAGTGTTCTCGGAGTAAGGGGCAGCGAATGCATTGAAATCCGGGAAAGAGAAATCTCCTGCCATGGTATACAGGTTAGCATAGCTGTTTTTTGGTTTTGCGAAAGAAGTTTTGGAGAAGAGCAGTCTTTGACGGCTATACACGGAGAAAGATTTCTCGATGACTCTCCCTCGTAACCACAACAGGCGGCAGGCCTCGCATTCCCATTGATTCGGTGAGTTGAGGTTTATTGTCCTCAGCTCACGACACGTGACATCACGCAATCGTCAGGGATGATTAAGCCATACCGAGAAAATGAGGAGATAGAGGGGGGTATGCAGCAACCTGCAAAGATATGCAAGAATATGCAGCGTGTGGTGCACGTGAACTGCCAATGAGAGTAGATGATGGAGGGTAACAGGAGGGGAGGAGTAATATGAGCGACGATGCATCCGAAAGGATAAAGTGTCTATTGATACACGGATCCATTGCGAATAGAATGCTGGACATGACACCTTGTGCCTGACAGCGAGGGGGAAAGAGGAGAGAATAGCAAGGGCGGTGACTTGAGAAATCCATAGCTCTCTTACCTTGCATACCAAAATCCATCGCCTTCATGTCGGTAACCTCTGGAGCAGCAGCCGAGCCTGGGCCCTCGACGCCAAAGTTTGTAGCTTGTAGATCGGCATCTTGTCCCAAGTCGAAGTCAAAGAATTGGGTGTTGGTGAACATAGCCAACTCATCGTCGAGGTTGAAGTTGTCTTGGGCGCTCTGAAGGTCTTGGGCGGATGGGATCGCATTGAGGTTCGCGATGTACTCGGAGACATTCGGACCCCTCCTGCCATTGTAAGTCATGGTGGGCAGTTTTCGCGACGAGTCGCTGGGTAATTTGAGGGTGTTTGTAGTCGTGAATTATCGATGCGGTGCAAGATGCGATATGGGATCGAGGTCGAGGAGGATTGTCGAGGTCGAGGAGGATTGTCGAAGTCGAGGTGGAGTTGTCGTTGGAGGTTGAGTGGTTGCGGACAAAAGCCTTTGTCGTCTTTTTGGGGCAAGCGAGAAAAGCGCCTTGTTCTGGTAATCTTAATCTACCCGTATTCACTCCCACAACTCGGACTTTCAATCCTGGGGAAGTGTTGAGTTGTCGTTTGTCACGGTCGAGTGGTGTTTGTCGTAGTTGCAAGAAGCATGATGCAAAAGACGAGACACGCCAGTGGGCAAAAATGCAAAAATGGAGAGGAAAAGAAAAGGCGTCGTCCCAGTTCGAGGAGTGCCCCACTGTCGTCGGATGACTAAATCTTTTAAAGGTTCGCGCGGAGGGACCAGGAGGGCACCAAAAATGGGCTGGGAAGGTTGTTCGTGGACGTGGGATGCTGGGGAAAATTCGGTGGGATTGGTGGATGGATGAACACAATTAACTGCATCACCTTGGGGTCAACCAGTCTTGGGTATTGATATTTGGAATAGCTTCATGAAAACATTCCATTGTTTACTGAACGGAAGAAGACCTTTGGCCTACGAAGTTGGCACATTTCCAGTGTCAAAACTGGTGACAGCGTCATCTAAGTCATGACTTCACTCGCGCGCGCCCTTGGATCTCCTCGGCCACATTCTGTAATCCGCTGACGAATCGCCCGCTTGCCACCCCACCTTGCCCGCAATCGGAGCCACCGACGCACCACGGCTTTGTTTCGGCTTCGGGAGAAAGGACTCGAGTCAAGAGCCCGCCAAGATTTGGTCTCACAGTTGAAGGGTATGATTGGTTGACTCTAGTGGGGGTATACAGCACGTGAATATGCTTGGCGCTCTACCCTCTCCTGCAAGTCGCGTCAAATCACCAGAATACGCGCTGGGTATCACAAGCTTCATCAACAATGCGACAATCTATCAAAACACATGCGCCTACAACTCTTGAGCAACAATTAACTTGATATCGCTTCATATTGTACAATAATGTCTTCCCTTTCAGTGCCAACAACATCAGCCCTCCCTTCCACCCAAAGAGTACCTTCCGAGCACCCCGCAGTCATCAAAACACTAGGCAGATTATCACGGCCATCACTACTATCCTTGGCACTCGATTGGCTGGATGAGAGGAATCAAGAAGTTACAGCACCATACATAGTGGAGGAAGAAACAGAAGACGACGTACAGGACCTCTACCCACCAGCCACATCACTCGACGCCCTTCGGGAAATCTACACAGAACTACAATCAGCAAAAGGAAGCAAAAGAGACGTAATCGACCGCATAGTAGAAGGAGACTGGCGAGATGGAATCACCCTATACCAATTAGCCATGGCAGACATGCAATACCTTTACGACCACCCCACATCCCAGAAATGGACCGCCCTCAAAGTCACCCGTTTAGAAAACGACACCCCAAATACAAACACAAAACCACACTCCATACCACGATTCCACCCCGCAACCTTCCTCCGAAATCTCCAAAGCGAAATTCTCCCCGATGTAAAAGCACATTACAATCTCGATAGACATAAATCCCTCCCCCTCCTCATCCTCCGCGTTTTCATCGTCGAAAGTCCGTATAATACCTCCCTAGCCCTATCGCAAAAACAAACATTCGATTTGAGTAAAACTTTCTACATCGCTTTCCCGGATGATTCGCCGTTTGTTTATGTTTCTCTAACCACAACCTCTCAACCACCAGGCCAACCAGTTTCTAGAGCGGATAACAAGAGTTTACGACGATTAACATTGGAAGGAATACCCAAAGCATTTTCCCGACCGCGAGAAAGATATAAACTCGAATCCACAAACCTATCCGCTCGAAGTCTCGCAACACTTGTTGATCGAAGAGGAGGGGGACGAACGAATTCCGCGGGTGGAGGATGGAGTATTTACGCGGAGGAGAAGAAGGATGGTGATGATAACCCTTTGAAATTCCAATTGCCTACTCCTACTCCAGAGCCCGCGCCATTTGATAAGGAAAATGATGGCGAAAAGCTGCCTATACGTGGGTTAAAACGAAGTATCAAGGAAGATGAAAGGATGGTAAAACGCAGAAAAGCACTCGCGCGCGTCCGCTTCGCCGATACAGCGAAAAAGGACGACGAGAAGGGGATCGAGAAACTGGTTATCCGTATTCTGGATCCTTTTCCAACGAACAATCTTGAGGATAATGAGTACCCACTAGCCGATGAATTGGGAGACGAGGAACCTGTCAAGAAGAAAGGACAGAAAAGCGGTGTCCAATTAGAGTTGGAAAACCAAGCTGAAGAGGAGGAAGTCGATAGTCCCGAAGATGAATTCCGACCTCAAATCGACATTGAATTCAACGGCGAACATATTTTTGCTGGTATCAGGGAGTTAGTTGAACTGGGCGTTATTGATGGGGAGCGGATGCCCGGGTGGATGACGGGGGAGGAGGGTGTCTCAATAGGACGTGTGAGAGATGGAAGGATTGTTGGGAATCGAGGGAGTGGGTTGTGATGCCATCCCACGATATTGATGATGTGGATTAGATTTTGGAGTCGTGATATTACAGTGCGACACTGTCTTATTTAGGAGCATTTGCATGTTTGGAGTTTTGGTAAATTTGGTAAATGGTGGTGCACCATATGGAGATACCCCTTTTGATTTTGTGGTCTTTGATTTCTGGACTTCGGTTTTTAGAGTTTGGGAGAGATGATGATGGTAGTTAACGAGAAACAACCTTTTTGAAATGTCCAAGTCTCGGTTGGAGAAAAGTAAGATAATATATTCATCAAGACAAGGGGCGATCTTGCGATATACTTTTGTTGGTGTGGCGGGATGTTTTGTTTAGCTTACTGGGTAACTAGTTGTTGACTTACTGCTGGCTTACCGCTGGCTTACACGCCAACCAGTTTTGGCCCCCAATATTTTGATGGCTTACTCGTTATTTACTAGCTTACTTACTAGCTTACTGGGTAACTCTTGGCTCACTTGCAATCAATTTTGGCCCCCAAACTTTAGTTGGCTTACTTGGTATTTGATAGCTTACTCGTAAATCTTTTGCCCCCAAATGTGATGCTTGGGTCACTCGGTATTTGGTAGCTTACTAGGTCAATCAATGGCTCACTTGCAAAATTTTGGTTGGCATACTCGGTCCTTGATGGGAGGGGTTACATGAAAACTTGGATGATGGAGCACTGTTTTGGTGTTTGAAAAATCATGTTGTGTCGACTGTCTGAAGAAATGATCTGAAATGGATTGGTTGAATACCTACCTGTATAAGGTACATACTTCCTAAGGAAATGGTCGGTTCGGTGGTGCGCCTAACTTGTATATGCCATGATTATTATTTTATTCTAAAGAGTATCTACCATCTAAGAAATGTAAAAAGTAAGAAAATTCGACAGAGGTAATCTCCTTCATTTCTCCCTAATTTCCACATCACTCCTTCCCTTCCCCTCGCGCTTCTTCCTTCTCTTCACTTCCACCAAGAAACACCCCAAAGCTTCCAACAAAAATCTCTCCCTATGCCTCAACCTCTCCTCAATTCCCTCTTTCACAACCTTCTCTGCAACATCTTTCAAAGCCACAGAACATGCTTTCCCCTTCTGAACCAAGAAATCTTCCGGTGAAATCTCAATATCTTTCTTTTCTTCAAACCCAGTTCCAAAAACACTTTTCGTCAGAGTCCCATCTTTTAATATCCTCAAACAGAAAGAGATAAAAAGCCCATGCCTGACCAGGAATTCAAGGATAGAAACCATAGAATCCGACTCCTCAACAAGAGCACCAAATAAGGTAACCTTCTTCTTCCCAGAACGTTGACAAGTTTTCAAAAGCCCAGAATTAATTCCCACCTCTTCAATCAAAGCTCGTTTTCCCATATTCTCAAGAGGGGAAGACGTCGAATCGTTAAGGGGTCGAGAATATCCAACTCTCGTCCTCCAAACCCAATTACAGTAAGCAGATAAAATAATACAAGGAATGAGAATAGGATATCCCTCCCAATGTTCAGCAGTAACTAAACTAGCACCGCCACCAACGATGCCAACAATCCCCATGATTGCGGCATGGGATTGTACTCTTCTCGTTCTCTGTTTCAATAAACCCAAAATCTCCTTTTCATGCGCAGAAATGAGAGTTTTCCGGGCACAATGACGGTGATGCTCTGCTCTTATGATGATGAATAAAGACCAGAAAGCGTTGAATAGACCGAACAGGGCGACGGGCGAGTTACCAATATACCCAGAGAGTAAGTTCGAAGCATGGTAGACTCTGGGGTTCGCGCCCCCAATTGCGAGGAGGGTACCTACTCCTACCATCACCGCTCCGAAGCCCATGAATGCATCCATGCCTATCCGATCAATAATCTCCGTCCCAAGTTCGCGGAAGTTGACGGCTAGGTATGTATTTCTCTCCTGACTTTCTTCTCTCGCTTTCAAAAGTTTCCGTTCTTGTTTTAGGAGGCTGTAATTTTTCCGCGCGAGCACAATATCCATAAATGCAAAGATGGAAATCCATAATGCAAATGTTCCTCCGAGACCCATGAGCACGGCGGCGAATGTTGGAACTGGGATTTGGTTCCAGACGTTTGCTGCGAAGTCCCCTGCGTTTGCTAGTTCGAGGAAGCCTACGCCGGCTAGAAGACTGTTTTTAAGGGTGTTTTCGTTTGTTGTAAGCCATTTCTTCTTATTTTTGGAAAGGACGAAGGTTGAGGATTTGGATGTCCATGGCTGAGTGGTCGAGACATCTTTCGGTTCTGAGGTAGTTGTGATTTCGGAATATGGGGAGTCATTGGATATCGAGGAGAGGGTTGGTGTTTCTACGAGGGTTTTGGTGGTTGTTGATCTCGATTCTGCTGAGATTGGGGGGATTTCGATATCTTCAATATCGCTATTTCTCGTCGACGTTGGCTTTTCGAGCGATTTCTTCGGCAATTGCCTCCCCTCCGACTTGTTTTCTTCTTCCCCAGTCGTCATGTCCTTCTCTTTCGACCTCTCGGCTTTACTGGAAGTCGAATTCGCAGGTGCTTTCGTTCCTCCTTCTAGATCCGCCGTCTTGTGATTTCCCGACTCCTCTGACAATCTTCTTTCCGTTTCCTGCTCCTTCAGTTCAATTGTTTTCCTTGGTTCGTCCTCGACTTGTATGCTGCCATTGTATGCAGGGTCTTCCTCTCGCCCTGGAGCTGATTCCATCGTTCGAACTAGCAGACAAAACAGACTACCACCAGCCGCATGAAAAGAAAGGGGAAAACGGTAAGAAGCGTAGAAGCCCAGTTGAATTGTATAGAGAAAAGAATGGAATAACAATTGCTATCGTCGAAGCTATTCAGACGTAGTCAAAAAGAGAAATCTGCATTCAGCGAGGAATGTTGATAAGGAACCAACAAAGAAAATTACTTGCCTATCGTGCCCATACGGAAGAGACGGCACACTCGAATCTTTTTTTAAATCAGTAACTAGAACACTCGTAGTTAGTTAATGTCCACTCATCAAGTTCCCCAAGAAATGATTGTGGATCTCGGCCGGGCCCAAGGCTGAACAAAACAGGGGTCATCCAGACCCTTTTTACCTCCATTCTGGATTCAAATCAACAACACCATCAATCTTCATGAATCGTCTTTTTCATCCCACATCCCTTTGCCAAACTTCTCGAGCTATAATCAAGACCTCCATCCATTTTCGAACCACCCCTATAGTTCGCAGATTCACGATGACGACCAATCTCTCCGCCTCATCCGAGGCGCAAAAGGCATCCGAGGGGTACAAACCAAGATATGTAGATGTAAGAGAAACATTCTTTCTTCTCAGTAGACCTGCCATAGTCAAAACTGTGCGAAACTTCCAGTACAATTATATGCATTACCCGGTAATGTTTAAAAGAATTAGATAACCGAATTCTTGATCCTCCTAAGCCTTCTCGCAGAATGATTATTCAAGCATCTTCGTAGCAGTAGTTGTGGTTCTCCCTCTCGCGGAATTGTATACAATGCAGGAAGAAAGTAGACTAACCTCACAATTCACAGTAGATAGGAATCAACCTCACCGATCCCGTATACACAGGACTCTACCATGGAACCCAACGACACCCCTCCGATATCTCTGGAGTAATCAGTCGAGCGCAATCAGTAGGATGTACAAAACTCCTCGTCACCGGCTCCGACATATCAGAAAGTGAAAAGGCAATTGAATTGGCGAAGGAATACCGTATGCCACTCCCTTCCTCCCCCCTCTCGGCATCCACCCTCTTGCATCTCAACACCAAATCAAGTCAAGAACTAACAAGCAACAACAGCCGGCACAATCTACACAACCCTCGGAATCCATCCTTGCTCCTCCTCCTCCTTCGTCTCCGCCGAAGCCTCCTCCCCAATCATCTCAGAATTGAAAACACTCTACGAATCCGCACCCCCTCACACAGTCGTAGCATACGGCGAACTAGGCCTCGACTACGACCGTCTCACCCTCTGCGATGCCGCCGCCCAGCGGCAATCCTTCTCCTCTCAACTGACACTCGCCAGCACCCTAAATCTCCCCCTCTTCCTCCACTCCCGCGCCGCACACGAAGATTTCATAAAGATCCTCTCAGAATACAGCTCCTCCCTCCCAAAACGCGGGGTAGTCCATTCATTCACCGGTACCCTCGCAGAAATGAAAGAACTAGTCTCTTTGGGCTGGAGTATAGGAATAAATGGCTGTTCTTTAAAAACACAAGAAAACTTGGATGTGGTGAAAGAAATTCCATTAGAATATCTGATGTTGGAGACAGATGGGCCTTGGTGTGAATGCAGGGCTTCTCACGCGTCAGCTGGGTATTTGAAAGCGGCAGAGGGATGGGAAGATCCGTGGGCTAAGGAGTGGGTTAAGAAGGAGAAATGGAGTGAAGGGAAACTGGTCAAGGGACGGAATGAGAGTGCGTGTATTGGGAAGGTTGCGTGGGTTGTCGCTGGTGTTAAGGGGGTCAGTCTGAGGGAGATTTGTGAGGCTGCTTGGGGGAATAGTGTTAGGATGTTTGGACTGGGTGAGGTGGTTGAGAAATGAAGTCGCTGAGGGTTAGAGTGAGGAAGTGATTTGGCAGGTCGGGAAGACGGGTCTGAAAATAACGAAATAGAGAGTAGAGGTGCATAGTTGGGATGGCTCGAGGATGGGCATTTAGACCCTGTTTAGACAAGACATAGAAGACAAATCACCTCTCCATTTTTCACCCCACCATCTTCTTCTTCTAGTCGACACCATCACAGGAACATTTAACATTTTCCAACAACTTTTTACAGACTAGTCAAGATTTCAATTGTCCTCTGAAAATCTCGATATCAAAATTCAGATCATTTTCTCGGGGGAAAATTCGTAACATTATTCACCAAAAATAATTCTACCAACAAGTTTCACACAACCGAATCAAATAAACAAACTTGAGATGGCCTCCGAGAAACCCAATTTTATTTTCCTCCACTTCCCCAACCCTAAGGTCCCTCATTCCTATAATATACTAACATCCCCTCACAAAGATGTAATATAACTCCGCCGCAACAAACATAATATCCTCCCAGAATACGATCTTTAACACCGATTCGACGAATTCTTGTGTACGGCTTCTTGCCGTGATTGAGAGATGTATTGGAAGGTAGAGAATCTAGGTAGGTATTAGAAAGGAGGGGTTAAAGTTCTTGTTTGTTTATTTACGTGTTTGGAATTATATTCAGGTGGGGGG
>LLEY01000359.1:0-13086 GCA_001414485.1 Calycina herbarum | reverse complement strand
AAGAGTACTCTATAGAGCTTTGTAGTCTTCCGACAGCTTAGCTTTTTAGATATTTAAATAGCTTTAATAGCTAGAATAATTTTTAATTCTTATAGAATAACTAATATAATATATAGTAGAAAAAACGCGTTATAAAGGAAGAGGGTTAGGAATTCGCTAAAATTAATCTAGTTTCTAATATAATCTAAGTTCTAATAAACTACGTTAACTTTAGATATAAATTAATAGTATATTAAGAACTATTAACTTTAATAATAGATAACTAACTTACTTAAATTTAGGTCTTAAAGATTAAAGAGCTATATAAGAAACTAGTAAAAGATTTATAGTTTATAGTAGAATATAATATATACTACTATAATAAACGACGTAGTTAAGAGCTAATATTAAAAGAGAGAGATAAAGTTTATTTAGTATAAAAAAATATTAATACTAAGAGACCTAGTAATAAACTATACTATAAGAAACTAGGACTATTTAGAATTAAGTAAGTTAGAGAACCTTTAAATTATAAATTAGTACTACTATAAATAATAAACATTTACCTAGTATTCTATATATCTCTACTTAAACTAGTACTACTAGAAGTACTACTAGCTCTACTTATAGAAATCTAACCTCTTAACCTAAATACTAGATATGAAGTTAAAAAGATTTTAGACTACTATATTATTAGAGATAAGATTAAGTACTTAATAAAATAGATAGATTACCTATACTTAGAAAATACCTAGAAACTAGAAAGTAACTTTAACTAGTACCTAGTAGAACTTTAGAAATTCTACTAGCGAAACCTAGGTTTATCTATATCTCGTAGTCTAAAGAAAAGGCTTCTAAGAAAGCTAGGTCGAGGCCTAGCTTAGAAACGGGATCGATAGAGGTAGATAAGACTACTAGATAAAGGACCTCTATCTCTCTCTACTCTCTCTCTTCTTCTTTCTTCTTTTCTTTTTCTCTCTCTTCTACCTTATTAAGCTCTTATAGGTTTAAGAGACTACGACGTAGTATCTCCTACTCCTGCTTAGTAAAGAAGCGCTATTATTTCTATAGTTAGAGAATCTTCTATATAGCTTCTTTCTAAACCTTATAAGCGGTTTCATTCTTCTATTATAATCGCTACTTCTAAGTATTAAGAGATTCCTACTTAAAGAATAAGAGTATTCGGTTTTATTCTTTAACGTTATAGAGCTTGTCTTTCCTAGTATATTTAGAGTACTTAGAACTACTAGTAATACCGACGTAGCAACGACCGGTTTTTACTTAAGTATATTAGATATAAGGAATTATTTTATATTCTAATCGTTTAATTTAGAGAGTGTTTAGAATTCTATATTATTTAAGTCTATTTTTATAAATAGATATTAACGATATAATAGAAGAAAGAGAAGACTACTAGCCTTTTAATAATATTTCTTAGGTTATACTTAAGCGTAGAGACACGCTAGTCTAAGAAGAGAATAGTATTATAAATTATAGAATCTAGTAAGTAGTCTAAATAACGCTCTAATAAGATAAGATATAATATCTAAGAAATAGAAGGTAATATAAAAGGAAATTAGTAATATAAAAGATATTTAAAGGTTTTAGAATCTTACTATTATAAGACTATTAGAAGTCACGTATAGTTATATAACGTAATCGCTTATATCGTCTATATCGCTCTAATCGTAAGCGATATAAGCGATATAAGCGATATACTTAGAGAACGAAGGTTCTATATAAGACTAGTACGTCTACTATTAGATAAGAGCTTTATACTTAACTTTAGTTATTAATCTTATTACTTTACTTTAATATCTTTAATATAAGTAACGAGTTTACCTCTAAGTAAATATAATATAATAGCTGTCTTCTTTACCTATATACTAACTATTAAACTCGATACTTTTATAGTTAGATACCGGTTTCGTTATATATAAGCCTAGCTTTAGAGTAAGAGTTGTTTATATATCGTTTTAGTAGATAAGTTAGGTTAAGCTAGCGAGCCCTAGCTTTAAGTACTTTGCTTCTAACCATAAGAGCAATTTTAGAAGCTAGGTATAACGGTTTATACTCGAAGAGTACTCGGTCTACCGACCTTCGTATAAAAACGTGACCTTATATAACCTCACGTAACCTCGATATAAGATAGCCTTATTAGTATAGGTACTCTTTCGCAGCGTCGTATATATACTCTTTCGCAGCTGTTCGTAGAAGTTCTTAATACGACTCTAAGTTTATTATAACTATTATCTCTATCTTAGGCGAACCCGAGCTTATAACCTATTAAGCAGATCTCTCTTTACCTAGTATAACTGGTATAGGTAAGTCTACGATATAAGGCAGAGAGTAGGTAGAATAGTATAAGATTAACTAAAGAGTATAGAAGGTCGAGGTTCACGTCTATATATATATAACTATACTATTATATATAACCCTATACCTAATCGGGACTAGCTACATCTACACTCTAGTTAGACCGAACTACTTAATACTAGATAATATTATTAGATAAAAGAGAATAGCTACTATATACTAGAAGTATAGTAAAAATGTATATAAAATGTTTCCTACTATATACTATTATATATAAACTTATAGTATTACTATAGTAGAGTAAAATAGTAGAGTGTTACTAGAGTAATACTTAAAACTCTTACATCGCTTAACTCCTATAGGAATATCACAGGGATATCAATTCGCAACATCAACTTAACCCACCATTTCGGCGGAAACGTTCTTCTCTAATATGTCTCAATTTATTGTCAAGACGGAACTAATCATTAAAACCGAGAAGGGAAAGCGGAAACTGAAGTTTTCTAAGGATAAAGCAGTAGGGAGTGCCAAAAGCCGGTGAGATTACATAGTCTCAAGGCTACGAGTATTTCTCCACAGCGTTGGAATCTTCACCGAGCTGTCCAAGAAATTATTGATCTTGTAATTTAAAAGTGCTATAAAGACATAGAAGACGACGCTGTTGAGAGGATCAAGCGATTCTAGGCTGTACTTCCACCTCCTTCTTCGACCGAACTTCCTACTCGGAGATTTTTTCACAGCCCATTCATCCAAAAATGAAGCTCTTGCTTCCCCTCGGACTCGCAGGCGTTGCGGCATCGGCAGTATCAAACACGACCACAGAGTATGAATACGTAATTATAGGATCAGGAGCTGGTGGAGGAACATTGGCGTAAATCCCAATTCAATTCGACATACACCGTGTCATACATAGATAGCTAATACTTGTCAACAACAGTGCGAGCCTAGCAATCAAGGGGCACTCGGTGAGGATTTAGACCAAGTCATACCAGCCTTGTACGTGCCACTAAAGGTCATATGTGTGAGAAATAAGTTGACTGATACAATACAGGGCAAGCAATGCTGCGACAGACCTCGATTCGGCATGGCAGTTTTTCGTCAACCATTTCTCCAATTAGACACAAGCGAGGAGAGATAGCAAGTTTACGTATCAGATGGCCAATGGCTCCCTCTACGTGGGACTCAATCCTCCCGCAGGTGCCAAGCCGTGCGTAAACATCTCTTCCGTCCTAGACAGACTTCTTGGACTTATTCCTAACTCTGACTCTCATTCTCCAGGCTGCGAATCGCATATCCTCGAGGTGCCACGCTTGGTGAAAGTTCCCAGGTGAACGCTGGAAATTTTGCTATTGCCCCTGACAGCGATGTAAGTGCAACCATCTTTGGGAATTCTTGACTCGCTTGTTGACATGGCCTTTCATAGTGGGAACACATTGCCGACTTGACTGGCGACGAATCATGGAGAGCAGCAGCCATGGTTGAATACTTCATCCGACTAGAAAATTGCACCTACCTCCCTCGAGGTACCCCCGGACATGGCTTCGATGGTTTCATTCAGTCATCTCACAACATCACGTACCTCACCGACCGACTAGGGGTAGCCAAAATGCTCTCCTCTGCCGCTTGGGAAGTCGAGGGCATCCACCCCAACAGCACTTCCGAGTTGGGCGCCCTCTTGCAGCGTGATGTCAACAGCCCAACGAAAAAATACACTCCAGGAATCTACCAACTCGCCGCCCACGTTACCGCAGAGAAACGACGGTCCAGCGTGCGAAATTATTTGGTAAACACACTGAAAGCGACCAAAGCTGACGGGAGGCAAAAATACCCCCTTTTCCTCAGCACTCTCTCGCTAGCCACGCGCGTACTTCTGGACCAGAGCAGTGACCGACCTAGGGCATACGGGGTTCAGTGCCAGGTGGGCGAGGGTTTGTATGGGGCCGATCGACGATATAATGGCAGCCAGACTGGAGAATTGAAGACGGTCACGGCGTCGAAGGAGGTGATTATCTCGGGTGGGACCTTTAGTACGCCTCAACTTCTGAGGCTCAGCGGTATCGGGCTTCGAGCCGAGTTGGAGAGTTTGGACATTCGAGTAGTCGTAGATTTGCCGGCAGTAGGAAAACACTTGCAGGATCATTACGAAACCACGGTGGTCATCGACGCTTCCGTCCCATGGGAGGACAACCAAAGCGATCGTTGCGCCTTTAAATTTGGGCCGACCGATCCTTGTTTCGTAGAATGGTCCGAAAGCCATACTGGCCCATACGGCGAGGGTGCAGCGCCCTACTCGTTGATTTATAACTCGGGGATTGGCAACAACGGTGACCCCGATCTCTGGCTCTACGGCTCTACAAACGCTGCCCTGAGGGGCTTTTACCCTGCTGGCTTTTATGACTTGACGCCCACCCCCAAATCTATATTATGGGCTCTATTAAAGATGCCCGCCCTTGGTAATGCCTCTCTCGGCAGCGTAACACTCAATTCCACCAAATATCCAATTCATCTATTTCGACGGTGACATTGGCCAGCACGACCTGGATGTCCTCACTGAGGGTGCTCAACTCGCTCTCCGCATTTTCAATGGCACCGGCGAGCCATACGCCCCCTTCACCCCTCATGAGTTTCCCATTGGCTTTTCCGCTGGTACCGACCAGCGTCAGCGGATCAAGGACGAGGCATCTGGCCACCATGCCAGCTCGAGCTGTCGTATGGGCCCTGCTGGAGATACCAAGTATTGTGTCGACTTCAACTTCCGTGTAAATGGTGTGCAGAATCTGCGTGTGGTGGATGCGTCTGTATTTATTCGCTCGCCCGGTGCCTTTCCTATTGCTTCGGTCTTCATGATTGCTGTGAAGGCCACGGATGTCATTGCTGAGGGGGTATAAAATGCGTCATAATTGCGTTGAAGTACTATTCTCTTCTTTCAGTCTTTTCCGCTATTATGTTCAGATAATACTCCATATGTATAAAATTTGCTTAAGAATTGCAATACATTAAAAGAAAAACAGAGCAACGAGAAAAAACATAAAGAATTGAGTCGCGAGTAAGCCATGAGGTACGTACAAGTAAGCTGCCAAATAAGTCGCGAGTAATCCACGAGTAACTCACGAGTAATCCAACAATGTCCAACTAACTTAGGAGGAAAGAAAGAAACCAAGATAGCATGTGAAGAAATCAATTAAACTATAAATTATAAGAAGTAGTTGACGATAAAAAAAGAGCTGACGCAGAATGAAATCAACTTAGAGAGATACTCGTAGCCCCAATTGGAATTTCTCCATGTGCTAACTTGGTTTCGAGATTTCTCCTTGGATGGAATTAGATGAGCACACCGCAAGGCGCCGAAGGATTCAAGAAACTACCTTGGTCTACCCAGAGCTCGTTGTCTTCAGCAACAACCTATGAACATTTTGTCGGTTGTACAACAATTACTTCAAAAGTAAAAATTCAGAGCTTCCGAATTCAATTTTGTTCAATTGTGGATCCGAAGAATAACTTGTGCTTGCCAGTTTCAAATCGCTCTAGACGATAGCCAAAGTCCTGAACTCCATCAAGAAGTGGGCCCTGTATTCATCGTCGCAGATTTTGACGCCTCGTGAGTGCGCCAGCATATGGCAAGATGGAATGCCTCCAATATCCTGCCAGACGAGCGAGTCTGACACATCAAGTATTCGAGGATTCCCACCAATAACTGAAACGAATCCGTAGATGCCGTGACAACAATCCTGTGGGTTCTTTATGCTTTCTCCTTCTCTTGGCGCCTCCTCTCCCTAGCTCTTCTCATAGACTCCCTCATATGCTCCTCGACCGTCAACTTCTCCAGCGGCCGATATATAGTCCCCTCGGGCGCCACATTGTCAAATAACCTCTTCATCACATCGTCCGACGTCTTATCCCTTCCCCCCATATCCGTAAGGTGTTTGCCTCTCAATTCCTCCGAGACGGAAAACCACAGAATGGCCTTCCGCCGACGCTCCATCTTGGTTATGATTTCCTCATCGATCGAGGACCATTCTTCTTCGTCTTCGCCCTTGCCAGCCCCGTCGCGGTACACCTTCATGTCGGCGTTCCAAAGGCGCCAGTTGCTGTCGCTGTCTGTGAGGCTGCCGCGGAGCTTGCAGGTGTAGCAGGGCATTGTTCCGACCTGGTGGGGGACTCAGTAGTGGATAGAATTGAGGCGGCGAGAGATTGGGAAATTTTGAATACTTGCAAGGAAAACTCGTCACCTACAGTACCAAGATACGTGTCGCCGACTACAGAGTCGGAACTGGCCTTGGGCGCCATCTTGGGATCTGTTCAGCGTTGTGCTGGATCCAGAGGTGTTTGGTGTTGAAGAAGAATAGATGCGCCGTGGACGCCGTTTTCCGTGATGGGCTTGTCCCAAATATTAAAGGCGGTGTGGAGCGGCAGTACAAAGAAAGTACCTATACCTACAGGGAAGAGAGCAGAGTAGATTGGAAACAAAAAGAATAAAAACCTGAAGGTAAAAGGCACAAGCTGTAATAGAATATGATGTTTGTGTTTTGTTTTAGTGTCAAGCTGTGGTGGGTAGGCTCTACTGGGACGGAAAACCTGGATGTCCTCCCCTCCCTATCTTTGAAAGACAGTACAACAACAACGTAATCAAAATCTTCAAGGACTAGTACAGTTATTAATAAGTTATTTCAGAGCTAGTCTATATTTTTCATATCTTTTCCTGACTTGCAAAGAGTTCAGAATTTGGTACAAGGTGAAAAGTAGCAGAAACCCGCAACCGGGCATAACTCGCCGTGGCAAAACCGCAAAAACACAAGAGAAATACAAGTAGATGCCGAGAGTATTAATTAACCAGAATTAACCAGAATGCTAAGTATGTATCGCTTTTACTAAGTTTGCGTTGACTCGTTACCAGGTGTCCGGTCGGTCTATTTTACAGAGGACAGAGTTAGCTATTAGAAAAACACAAAACATAAAACACGATTTACTCTAATAAAATAATAGTTTTTTTTAAAAGCCTTTAATACTTAATTAATCTATGTAATATACTTAGACAAGTTATAGAAAAGTAATTTAATATATAAAAAGTCGAGTTATAATATCTTAAAAACTTATTTAATTTTCTAAATAATTTCTAAAAATCTAAAATATTTATATAAAAGTCTTTTATAATACTAAGAAATTAGATTAGATATTATTATAATATAGTATAAGAGACTATTTAAAGAAGAAACTAACTTAATAACTAGTTTTTTACTAAATTAGTAGTTAAGTTTATATAATAGACGTATTTTAAATAAGACTTAGAATAAATAATTATTATAAGCCGAATATAAAGAGGTTAATAGATAAGGTTGTTTTTATTCTAAGAAGAATTAACTAAGAGAGAGAAAGAGAAGAAGTCTATTCTATATATAAGAAAAGAGGTTTTATATATAAAGACTATATATAATTACTAGTTATTAGAACGATATTAGAACCTCTTATATCGAGGTTACGTAAGGTTACGTTTTATACGAAGGTTAGTAGACCGAGTACTCTTCGAGTATAAACTATTATATTACCTCTTCTCTCTAGTTCTTTAGAGATTATAAGCCTTCGTATTCTTAAGAACGTCTTAAGATTCTTAGATTAGCCTAGTATATTCTTTCTACTTTATAAGTAGCTTACTAGTACGTCCTCGTCCTTTTCGTTTATTAAGAATTACTTCTACTATATATTCTTCGTTATCTTCGAGAATCTTAGGTCTAGGCTAATCGTTATCTTAAACTTAACTTAGTAGTAGGTTATTTAAGACTAGTCGTAGTAGCTAGGAGTAGAATACGTTATAGATTCTAGAGAGAGTATCTAAGCGATAACTATATATTCTAATTACCTCTAGTACTATATACTTAGCTTACTTAGTATCGAGCTTCTTTAACTTTCTTATTATATAAACGTTCTATAGATTTAGCTAGACTTTGTCTCTAACTTTAAAGCTTAGTACTTATTATCTTCTTCTGTTTATAACGTCTTCTATTATTTACTATATAGTAGCTATTACTAACTATATCTATTTCTATACTTCTTTAAGCTTTCGTATAATTATATTAGCTTTCTAAATTAATAATCGTAGCGTAGCTTCGTCTAAAAGCTCGTACTAGATATCTAGAGTTTTAGTATAGTATCTATATTTAAGAAAGAAGAGGCTTACTTTCGTAGCTAATACTATTCGATTATTAATTACTAATTTAGTAAATAGTATTAGCTCTTTTTAGTTATCTTAAGTATAATCTATAAACATTTATAAATAGATTTCTACTATCTAGTTTATTCGCTTTATAGATCTATTTATATCTAGGTAAAAAGCTATAGAAAGTTATTATATAATTCCTAAGAGAGAGTATATTCTTATCTAGAGATAGTTTATAAACTACGTTTCTTAATTAGATACTATTACTTTTAGTAAGTAGTACTTTTAGTAGAAGGTTTAAATAAACTATCTAGTAACTGTTTTAGCTATAATATTCTTAAAACTATTGTAGATTATTTCTTTTTCTAGTCTATATATAATTATAACTATATTTAACGTATTTCCCGGTCGAGTAGATTACCTGGTTAAGTAGCTTATAAGAATACTAAAACGCGACACTCTACTTAAAAATTAAAAATACTACTACTATATTAAGCCTAGCTCTTTAATTAAGAGAGTTATATTCTTTTAGCTATTTAAGCTTTTAAATCAGGTTAATTTAGAAGTATATAAGCTTATATTAAAGTATATAACGTACTCTATATATCCTTCTATAACTGATTATATAAACTACTTTTATAACGCGACACTCTCTCTAATACTTAAAGACTTACCTTCTAAGAAAAGCTAGCTATTATACGATATATTCTTAACCTAGATTCGCGCGGATTCCTACTCTAGCTAGTAGCTGTTTAAGAAATAGTAGACCTTCTCTCTAAACGCGAAGCGTCTCTAGTAGATAAGAATTAGACTTCTACTTTTATTAAATACTATATAGAGATTAAGATAAAATTCAGCTGTAAGTACGATTATAAAAGAGCTTAGTACGAAGACTCTAAGAACGTTCTTTCTTATTTTAATCTAAGACTAAAGACACTAACTTTATCTTCTACAAACGAGCTAAACTAGACTCTAAAGACGCTATAGAACGTAATAGAGCTTGAATTCTAGACTATATATCTTAAAAACTATATTATATAATACTAAGATAGCTCTTATATATTAATTAATAAGGTATTCGATTAGCTTACTAAGAGAGCTTAAATTATAATATACGAAGCTACTCTTATAAAAGCTGAAATTAAGGTGTTATAAGAGGTAAATTAGCTTAAAAAGAGAAGAGAGAGAAAGCGAAAGAGGCGTATTTACTAAGGTAGAAGTCTTATAGTTAAGAAAGACGAGGAAATTATTTAAAGTACTTAAACTTAGTAGAAAGAGAGTAGTAATAATATATAGTACTAGTACTTCGAAGGTAAGCGACGATGTTATAGTTTATATAATTAGGTTAGATATAATACTTATATATATAAAGTATTCTAAGAATCGATTAATATAAGTAGCTAGGGTTTTTTTTAATAGTATTATTATAATATATTTAGAGTTATCGCGTTTTAGTATTCTTATAATCTACTTAACCGAGTAATCTACTCGACTAGGAAATACGTTATATATCTATTACTTTTTAAGAGCTTAACTATAAAGTCTATTAAAATTTCACTCTAGATTCAGTTTAGAACTAGTAGAAGCTTTAAGAATTCTTATTATACGTCTCTTTAAGCCTTATTTCTTCTATAAGTATTATAATTTCATATAAACCTTTATACGTCTTATAATATCTAAGGTTAGAAGTATTATTATAAGAGAATCTAGGCCGTGCTCTCTTATCTAGAGTAACTATAGAGCTTTAAATCGTATATAAACTAAATTATCTTTATATAGAGTTCTTTGTTATTTAGAACCTATATCTAGTTCTAGAACTTTAGCTTTCCTTTGTTTATAAGAGTATATTTAGACATCGATACTTTAAGCTTTAAGCTAGTAGAGAACGTTCTTCTACCTTGTTATATAACGTCTTCTATTATTCAAAGGTCGGCGTCTACTTCTTTAGCTATTATCTAGAGTTCTTAGAGAGTTCTTTCGTTATCTAGGAGTACTTCTTACGTCTGTACTACTTACGTCTACACTAGGTTTGCTTTTACGATCTCTAGAGTCTATTCTTTTTCGTTTATAAACTTAAGAAGTTGCTTTATATAGTAATTGATTCGTTCGTCTATAGCGTCGTCTAGTATATCTTACTCTTATTATAAAAGAGCGTCTACTCGAATATTATCCTTCTCTTTAATATATATAATTATAAAGTTATACTTTAAGAGAGCTAGAGACTATTATATTTATTATTCTATAAGCTTCTATACTAATATAAAGTACTCGAGGTTCTTATAGTCTATTCGAATCTTAAAGCTATCTATACTTTATAACTTAGGATCTTAAGCTTTAAAATACTATATAATAGCTAGTATCTTCTTATTATAGATTTTATAGTTATATTTAGTAGATAAGTTCTTCTTTAAAAAGAAGATATAGAGTTATAAGAGTCCTTCGTTGTTATATTATATAAGCGCGCCGCTAATATACTAGCTAGAAGAGTCTGTTTCTATAATTATTTATCTTTTATAATTAAATTATATAAGAGCTAGAGCTATAGTAAATATATACTTTAGTTATTTAAAGACGTCTTAATATTCGTTCGTTTATATAAACACGTATTTCTTATAAGTAAGTTTTATAAGAGGTCTTATAATATTAGAATAGTCCTTAATAAAGTTTTAATAAAGTTTATAAAGCTAAGAAAGCTTTATATAGCCTTAACTATTATAGATACTTCCTAGTTAAGAATCGTCTTTATCTTTTCTAGATCTATTTCTACTTCTAAGTTAATATTAAAGATAAACTCTAGATACTTCGTCTATATAACTAAGAATTTATATTTATTAATATCGAGAAAGAGCTCTATATCTTTAAGCTTCTTTAGAATAAGCTTAACTTATTCTTTATATTCTTTAAAAGTTCTATTTATAAAGATTAAAATATCGTTTATATAAGTAGAGTAGAAGTTATCTAGGTATTTCTATAGTATCTAGTTAATATATCTTTAGAATATACTTAGTATATTTATAAGTCTAAAAGAAGTAACTATTTATTTATATAATCTATATCTTATATAAAAGGCTATCTTCTATTTATCTCTTTTTATAATCTAGATTTAGTAAAAAGCTTAGCTTATATTAAGTTTTATATACTGTTTTACCTTCTCTACTTATTATAAGGTTTTATAGATTAGAGGAAGTAGATACTAGTTCTTTTATATAACTTTATTTAGAGTATAGTAATCGATATAAAACCGTAGACCTCTTTCTAGCTTTTATACAAAGAGTATAAGAGCAGTAGTAGAAGAGTTACTAACTCGAATCTAGCCTTTGTTTATATACTCTATAAGTATTCTTTAGAGAATAAGAAGTTTATTATAAGATATATTATAGAGCGGCCTTTAAGAGACTATAGCTTTCTTTCTATCTTCTTTTATAAGTTTAATCTAGTAGTCTATTCTATTACTTTATAAAGGAGGCACTTTGTTTAAGTCTTTTAAGCTAAAGACGCTAAGGTAATCCTAGAATTATAGTAGTAGCTTCGTTTAAGAATCTGTTTTCGTCTTCTTCGTCTTCTTAAAAACCTTAGTAATATCTTATAAGCTAGCTAAGAATACTTATATATTTTAGTAAGACTTATTTATTATTATCTAAAAAGCCTTAATAGAGATAGACTAGTAATTAATAGAATTTTAGCTTAATTTTATATAAGTATATTCGTTAAAGAGATAAGGTATTTAGAAGTAATACTATTAATTTAAGCGTCTTATTTAATAATCTAGAGAAGTCCTAGAATTATATTATATAACTCTAAGAGAGGAATAACGTAGAGAAACGACCTAGCTTTATAGTATCTATCGATGTCTAAAGAGACAGTAGTAACTTCTATTACTATATCGTCTAAGAGAGTATTAAAGCTAGAGAGCTCTTAAGAGGAGATAGGAATATACTAAAGGTTATTCTAGGTAGTAAAGAAGGAGCTAATAAGTCTATATAATAAATATCTAGAGTTAAGAAGAGTCTTTATAAAATATTCTTTATTAACTAATATAGAAACTAAAAATAAGAGACTATCTATTAACTTCTCTTAGAACTTAATCTATTCTTCTACTACTTTCTTTAAAACCTTCTTCTGCTTCTAATAGCGTCTTTTACTAGAAGCTATTCTTTTCCTAAATCGTTAGAGTTAGAGTTAGAGGCCTTTATAATCCTTTCTTTTTCTTTTATATCTCTTCTTTTAATATCTTCGTCTTTCTTCTAGATAGAAGCTACCTAGACCTTCTTTATTCGTTTAAGTAACGCTTTCTTCGTTATCTACTTTATCTTCGTCTTATAATCCTAGACTTAGTATCTCTTAAGTCTATATCTTAGACAGAGGCCTAAGCTTCTTTCTTTAGTAAAGACTTCGTGTGAAAATGGTCACGCAAGAGGGCAGAAGGCAGAAGTCAAGGGTATAAATTATATGTATATGTGTGTGTGTGTATATGTGTGTGTGTATGTGTGTGTGTGTATGTTTTTTTGTCCTAGGTAGACATCCCAGGACCTAGTTATATACACATGTGTATAAAGGACTCTTTGTATATACGCATTCGGAATACGTATGCGGTGTACAAAGGACTCTTTGTATATACGTATACGGAATACGTATGCGGT
>LLEY01000358.1:0-13195 GCA_001414485.1 Calycina herbarum | reverse complement strand
TGCCAGAATCTCCTTGTGCCAGAATCTCCTTGTGCCAGGTTCCCATTGTGGCCCACCCCTGTTGTTGCCAGATTCGCTGCAACGTAGGTCTTGGCGTTCCTTGCCCAAAATCCCTTGGACACCGAAACCCTCCTTCCCTTTCTCCCAAACACCTTCGCGATGGCTAACGACTTTCCGATGGAACATTCGATTCAACTGATCTTCCGATCCTGGATACATGCAACAAATGTTCTTGTCGATAGTGGATGCTCCGCGCATCTGCTCAAGGTACTGTCTAAAGTTTGTGCCGGTCAGGTCGATCCATCTTGCGTTGATAGCATCGAAACCCATCTCCTTGCAACCTCCACTGATCAGCCATCAATAAATGGAAACGAGCTTTTCGGTTTAACTGATATTTCCTCAAAAACATCTGCAACTAATTATTTGAGCTCACCATTCACAAAAGGCACAGCAGCTACAGTTCCAAGCGATGCGACCCAGGTCGACCTCGACAATGAGGATGAAGATGAGAGTGATGAAGACGACAACTCTGATCTAGACAACCTGTTCGCAGTTTCGCCTCTCTTTGTGTCTGCATGTGCCAGTCTTTCACAATACCGTAGCAGGAACCCAGCGCCTACGCAAGCCACTGAAGAGCGCACCCTTAACTCCCAAACTTGCCCGGTGGTTAGTCCAGACGCTCTTGCACTTGTAGTCACTCAGCAGAGCTCTTGGAATCGGAAAGAGAACGACAACGGTCTTCCTCTAGGTGAACATTTAAACGGTATTCGAGGTGAGCTCCAAGGTTTCGATTCGGGCAGATAACTAACAGTTTAATTCTACAGAAGCCTCCCTTTCCTCAAAGTCGTCGCGGATGAACACGCAAGAACCACAAGTAACACGTCTAGAAGAATCCATCAGGGAATCAGGAGGATCTTCAATCCCTCTAGACATATTACCCACGATCTAGAGAATTGCTGGTCCCGAAATCATTTCAACATTGTGGCACTACCTCCATGAGCAGAGAACTTCACCTACAGGAATGTATATGGCCAGCAAACATGAGCCTACAGAGCTAGGAGACATAGCCGAGGGTAGGATAGAGAAGCTATTGTCCATATACCAGCTGGCGTTCAATGCGCTCTCTTCTGATTGTTCTTACTTCCCAGAGCTCCCTCGTCGATTATATCTAGCCAATATCTATACCCTTTACAAGCAGGAGACCGTGATTCGAAGGCAACTTCCACGCCAGAGGAAGAGGCGAAAATCAACTAACGGTATCAAATTCGCCAAAAAGTCGCTAAATGATATCTTTATTGATTTGCTCCTCCCTCAGTTGCAAGGGGAAAAGAGCACACGTCAAAATGCCAAGAAAAGGTTTGAAAATTGGATGGCATTAGGAAGGATATGCGCAAAACTAGTAGAATCCTTTGGGGCAGGTATCTTCCTCCTCATACCGCGGGACCTGTCGAATGAGATGTAAGTTGTAAAAAGCAGGCCCACCTTCCATTGAACAGCTGATTTGATCATTATAGACTTCGAGCACTTACATTACGGCAAGAAGATGCCATTATAACGTATATACACCATGTCTACCCAGGTTTGAAGTCTGACATTCAACATCTAACAACATTCTTGTTGCACGTTGTTGAAGAACAGCGCCCACCAAACATGAAACTAAAGCTTGAGCTGTTGTCTGAGAACGATATGATGTCTTATAAGTGGGTATCGCAGGCGATAAAAGACTTGTTTGACTACTCGGATGAGGTAGACTACACCTCATTTTTAACGGATGAGGCGCTTTCTTCGAGCGCGACTGAGTCACCACATCTATTTACATGTTGAGAACCAGCAAGGACAATAGTACCATATGCTAGCGTTCACGACCTGCGGAGCAAAGGATCGTATACAGTACCTATTTCTCGTGGATGCGAAGGGATAGGCGATCTGTGAGAAGAGTTCTTTTCGTATTAGTAGAATAGTAATCCATATAAATAGAAATTCATTTTTTTCATACCATCTTTAATGATTGATGTCCCCCTTTCGTGCAAAGTGAGCTGGCATTTCTGTCTTGTATGTTGTAGAATCGCGTTTCCAGGCGTAGAGGGGGCGAAGCAAAGAGTGGGCTGGTATCGTATCCGTAGGTGATTCGTAAATTGTCCTTGGGCCTGTATCTACAGCGGTTCTTCCCTGCCCATAGCGAGCCCTTCTCAAGAGTGTCCTCCTACGTTCACCGTCCCTTTCAAGTCGGGCGGAAGTGGTAAAGAAAAATAAAACAGATGTATGGTATATTAACCTGTTGAGTTGGGAGTTATAGAGGTATCGTGAGAATTGATTGATTTGTGAAGCTTGGCTAGCTAGGTCCATATATGATGGATGAGGGTTGGAATCCTGATAGGGCTCTGCTCAAAACCCTCGCCAAGTACTGCTACTGCAATAGCTTCCTATTTGCCTGCCTTATATTCGATCTCAAGAAATCTAATGAATGTAATCAACACGCACTCAATTGAATGTGGAGCATGGGCCTAAAAGGTGCGATTTAATCGACACTTGTGGAAAAAGGGTCGTATCCTCACATTCTGTAATAGCCGGGCCAATAATAATTGATGGCCCTGGTTCGCTAAATCAGAGGGCTTCCGACCAAGGTCCACTTAAGAAGAAGCAGCAGATGAATTACAAAGAGAAATCATTCCAGCAGATCCCAACATTCGTAAAGGACTTGACCTATGTTTAAGAGCTCCTACAATCGAGTAAAAAGGTTATGACCTGGAAAATGCTCATATTTTATACTAGGACCACTCACCGGGCACTTACGTGTTGAAATATACAGGGTTTTTGGCTGAACATCAGAATTTTGTACTCCTCCAAAATAGGAGGGGAGGGCTATATATATGGACATTTGAGGCGTTTGTATGCAAAAGTGGATGTGACCCTAAGAACGCACATAATCGTTTAGAGCTAAGTTCTAGCATCGTAGATGCAGAAACTAGCTCCCCGTTCAAGGTGGCATTGCTATGTAGTATTATGCACTTCGTGTATGCAGTAAGTCAGTTGGTTGAAGCCTTAGTGGGAATCGTAGGCGTTTTTCTGTGCGTGAGGGCCCACAAGCCTCTTTTCGTTTCATGCGTAATCGCTGACTGTCCCTTGAGGTAAGAGTCCTATATAAGACGCACCATCCGCTCCTACCTCTTTCACAGCATTCTATCACCATCTTCTTTATCATCATGTCAAACAGCTTCAACATGGACATCAGCACCTTCTGTATGGACATCTGCCAACTACTCAATATCGACATGAAATTTCCTTTAAAATGTATTGGAACTACCTCAAAGAATAAGAAATGTCCCAATCAAATTTCAGCATGGAACCGCGAATGGGCAATTACGACACTCTATTCACTTGAACGCCTTGAAACAATCAATCAGCTCTGGAATCTGCTTCAGTTTATCTTGGGCAGACTACTCTGCTTCCACCACCGCGATCAACAAGATATATTACAGGAGCAGTGGTGGTTGACACTTCTCGCTCTTTCCTCAAGCAGAAACCCTTGGGCAGAGTTTCGAGTGCCGGGGGCCTTTCCAGAAGAGGACCAGAATATTCTGGCATCAATCTTAGAGCTTTCGAGGCTTGAGGTTGACATATTTTTCCAGTGGCGAGATGAACAAGCGAAGCTGGCAGAGGCAAAACGGGCGAAGGCGATACAGGCAAAACGAGCAGCAAAACGGGTGGCAAGAGAAGAGGCAGCAAATAAGCGGGATTGCGAAATGGCACGATTACTTTGTGGAATTGGAAGGAGTGCTGATTACCTATACGACCGGATCGAAGTTCGCTGCGACAAGGCAGAACGCAGGAAACTACGAAGTACAAGGGTTCACTGGTAGTGGGAGTTGTGGAGGGGTTCGAGGAGGCAGTTGAGAATGCAGTTGAGGAGGAGTCCGGACTTGTACTTCAAGGGAACGAATGTATTCTAACTCATCTCTATATTATATATGTCGGTAGAGGGAGGCTACCATATAATACAAATCTATTCTAAGCTTGATCCGTGGCATACCAACTTCAGTCTTGAGATCTGTAGATGAAGTATTTTGATATCTGACTTGAACGATCCAAAGCTAGAATTCAAGTTAGCAAGACATAGGGGTATCGTGTTTGATCTCTTATCTCGAGAGCCATCCGGTTGTGAGAGTCAAAACAAGCAGTGGAGTACGCAGACAGGTAGAACAACCAGTGTTCTATTGCAATTCAGAATAATCGATGCCTCCCCTTCGTCCCTTCGGTCCTTCTCCTGGTTATATACGTCTGAATCCCTTGAGTACTCCTTTCTATCCCTACATTCCCTCAAACCATCCACAGAATCAAGGGTGTTGCCTCGGTTGTGGGTTGCCGTCGGGCTACTGTCGTACGTCCTTCGTCCCGCCTAGATTCCTCGCTTGCCACGCCCTTGGTTTACCAAACCCCTTAATCCAAGTTCCTCACACCGGTTGACATGTCTGCCTCTTCTTAGGCTTTGAGGTGGCTGACTAACCATAAGACACGAAAGCAATAGCGTAAGGAGATCAGCAGTGTGTTTCGAAGCTAAATAACGAAGGGATAGAATGCATCTACGTAAGTCTTTGCCTAAATATATCTTATCTTGTAATTAACAGCGCTAACAACCTTAAACCTAACGATGATGTTACATGGGGTATGTGCCTTCGTACCTCTTAAAAATAAGCTAACCGAATACTGCGAGGGCTACAAAAATAGAATGAATTTCAGCTAAGCGAGGATGAGTAGTGCTACGTAGTACTACCCCTGAAACTTTTGCTTCTTATTGGCCATTCTAGCTTCGCGAGCTACTTAGTATCCCTTAAAGTTAACCTTCCATGCTTTACCGCCATCTTATTCTACACGCATACGTTTCCTACCCGTGTCTTCGTTGCTAGTGTTTAAAGTTTCCTGATCAAGTGCACTTTCCAAACTATCCTTCTGCACCTTCATACTAGTATAATTTTCCTCTACCTGGCTAAGTGCTTCTCGTAGGTCCCCGATCTTAACTATTTCAGGTTATTAAACTGTAAAAGTTAATAAGGGAGTGTTTGTATACCTTGAAGCTTCTCATTTTCTCCTTGAAGCCAGCTTATATATCCTTTACATCTAATTAGCTAGAGGGAAAAATGGGAATAAGTTATGAAACTTACCACGCATAAAATCCCCGGATTGAAAGGCGACTTGGTTGCCTTGTAGCCGGCTTATTTCGAAATGGCCAACCTTTGCTTGTAGTTCTCCAACAAGTTCTAAGGTAGATAGTCAGATGAAGAACTAGCTCAAGATACTCTGAAAACTTACGAATCAACCCCCGTGTTACGCTAGGCAGAAACCTGACCATTTCCGTAGGAATACAAGCATAGCCAGGAGTCTCTCCTGCCATTTTTCTAAACATTTGATCGAGTTCTCTAGGGTCAATGATATTCAGAGTAGGATATCCGGAAAGCTTACCACGAAGCTGGGTAACTCGAGCATCTTCGCCAATATATGGAGTTGATTCACAGTTCTAGAGGTAACGTCAGGTTTGAATTGCTATCGTGAAGTATATAGCTTACTAGATCGATAGGGATTTCAAATGCAGTACCTCCACGTGCAAATTCCTCAGATCTCTGCGTACACCTGTATAGAGTTAATATACCTTCTATAGAAAACAATTTTCACTAAGATTACTGACTCTTTCAAGGTAGGCGAGGTAGCTTTGCCTGTGACCGATGTAGCCTGAGAGACCGCCTCAGTAGGATTCTTTTTTATTAGCATTTATTTTCCCAGCTTTAATGGTCCTAACTCACGTAGAAACTGTGTCCTTCTAGGATAGACCCAGCCTGGGACAGAGGTGGCGCGCTCATGTTAAGTTGTAAGGAAAGGGAGTAGGATGAAGAGATATTAAATTTGAATATGATATGATGAAGGAAGTGTGCCGGCTCAGGTGCTCTTTATATCCTCCAGGTACCTTGTCTCGATACAGCCGAACTTGCCGTGTTTGTCAAGGCTAAAGTGGGTTATTGGTTAGCTGCGAAGGGATTGTCGAAGCCAAAGGCTCTATCTACGCAAATCTGCCTCGCTCAAAAACATTGGCGCTGTCAAGGGGCACGGTTATTGCGTGATTTCTTGTTCCACGTCATCACATAAGATAGAATTTATTAGGTAGGGATGTAACTGAGCCATGTTCCACTGTTGCAATACCCTCAACCATTCTTGCCTTGGTAATCTCCTCAGAGGATGGCAGAGCATATCCCCTGCTTGCCGTAGCCCTGTCGTCTTCCTTCTTCCTCGGCGGCTAGGGCAGTTGTATGACAGCAATATTCACGCCAATAACTTATAAAATTCCTGGCCTCCATTTCTTCAACATTCTTAGGACCTTTGTATAACTGCTGGAGGAGCTCGCTTATTTAATCCGCTTACGTGACACCTATTTCCGGGCTTTGTTATATAAACACTTGATTAGAATGAGTTCTTGTTGGCAGGAACTGTTACGATAAAACACTGTGATGCCACGTATACTCTAGGCCTACCAACTTTGACCACGCATCGGGATTCGAGGCCAAATTCACCAAGAAAGCGTGAGCCTTGCACGTACTGCGGCAATCCCGGCTCTGAGACCAAAAGCTGAATACCCTCTCCTGGCCATTTACCTTCATTTTCAGGGTTGGAGTGTGGGTATCGGAGCATACCGGCTCCTCAGCTCGGTTTCATCTGCAGTGTTAATAGGGCCGTTATAGGTGAGTCTTAGAAGGAACGCCCATCATCCCCTCTAAGACTTCCACCAACTTGATTGACTGGACATGCGAAGTACATAGTAGTCCCTGTTCACGCCACCTTGACTGGGAGGGTTGTCCACAGCTAGAAGAATGGCATGTGGATTGTGCTACATCATTTGATGTTAGGGGACAGGAGTGTGGAGTCGTCATACGTATGAGAAATGGGTGCAACACGAACTCGGGAGATCCTTCAGAATCTTGCAAAGCCTATCATACCTGTCGGTTTAGCCGCTGGATTGCTATCAGTCTAGTTGCCCTTTATCCACATCATGCAACTTGATCACTATCCTTGACACTTGCACACGGGGAGGCGTAGCCATGATTGGACATTTTACACTTAGACTTGAGAGATACAAATCTACCTTGACAAGATCTTTTACCAAATCTAGTACTTTCAAAGATTCCACAAGGTACGGCATTAGAGCGCAAGTGAATAACTGCTACAAGGGGTTGGCACTAGAGTTGTCGCTTAACCAATCCTTTCCACGTAATACATACCCCTTTTCAAGCTCGGTTAAATGCTTTTTACACTTTTCAGGTGCCTTGTGCTAACAACACCCAGTCTGCTACGCTCATGCATCTACGGCTCAACTTGCTATATCCGTTGAGGCTGGAGTGGATTATCGGTTAGCGGGAAATCTGCCTCACTCAAAATTAGCGTCAACAAGGGGTCAGGTCAATATCCATCCATCCTTTTCCTAGTATATCTCTTGAGATAAGCCTAGGAACCTAGAACAGCTTCCCTGCATGCAACAGTATGAGCATTTCATTTCCTGCGGCGACTCCGGCCCTTAGATCGAAAACTGAATGCTCTCCTGGTCCCCCACCTTCTTATTCGGTGTTAGTACGTGATGAGTGATGGAAGATGCCTCGCACACTTCCTAGCCCTGTTGAATCTAGTATGAAAGTGGGTAAGGATATGTACTTTTTCCAGGTTTGACTTTTCTAGCTCTAAAGTAAAAGCCTTACCCTTAACATAGAGATATGAGAAACGATACTGATCCTGTTATATAATAATCAGCTTAGTTAGAGGATGTGATAAAGAATTTTCTATACTAATTTTGACTTTGTCTTGTCAACTTTACTCCTTATCTGTTGTCTTACTTTCTGGCACCCTTCATCATGGACTCGACCCCACCTCCTGAGTATGGCAACGAAGCCGCATATGGAATCTCCTTGCAAACCGATGAGCTTATCATGGGCGTCGCCCCTTTGCTCTATCCCGATTCCTGCTCAGAGATCCAACCCCTCATGCAGAAAAAGAAGAAATATCTATCGAAAATAATGCCTTTATCAGCGACAAGACAGGCTGTGGCGCAACTCTTCTGCCCTTACACCGAAGACTGGCCCCCTCACCAATTATTACGAATTTCGGGCCTAATATCACTCCCTGCCGCCATCGTCGGGGATATTATTATGCCGCCATATTACCTGTCCCAGATTATTTTAGTCTCCTTACAGGGTAGACAGGTACGGCAGGAGGCAGAGAACGAAATCTTCAACAAAATTATCGAGAGTCTTGACATAAGTCTGAAGGCCGTCTTTGAGATAGGCGTGAGACTCGGTATCAAAACGTGCAAGGCTTGGAACCAAAACATCTAGGATGGCGGCCTAATTCTTTTCCTAACACTTGCGCGGCTTCTTGAGGCATTTGGATCTCGTTTTGCACCCACTGGCACTATTTATCTCGCATCGCAGAAGAGGCTGTGCAAGGAACACTGCTCAGGGATTGCGCGTCTCCATTTCAACCAAATTCACAAGCTGAAAGATGATCTAATATCTGTTGGGTTTCTACCGCCAGAGACTCTTCCTAGCGCTTCTGCCGTAATCGAAGAGTGGCTCCCAATAGTGTGGGGGGAATTGCAAGGGTCGGGAGTGAACAGGAATGTAAACCCTCTCTTCTGTCATGTTTTGCAGAGATTACGTAGCGTTGGATATGAGTTGCCCGGGTTGCTTCTTCCGGCGAGAAAGATGAAGCATGGGGTTTGCAGGTGGAAGCGTAATCTACAAAATCGTTGGCCGAGGACCTAGGTGGGGCTTCTGCCATACAGTTACGTAGTTACTCCTGAATGAATCAGCTAAGCTCTATAGCCATAGTTCCGCTACAATGTCAACTAATTCAACATACTCACTCTAGTAAAGCATGAACAAAGAGAGATTACTAGGATGTACTTCTGAATATAATTGAGGCTTTATATTTTCCGCTCTAGGACAAGTAGCCGAAGTAACACCTTCTCTTGGAACTTGCATTAGGGGCGGCCGTGGGAGCGATACAAAACCTTGTAATATATCATGCCTTCAAAGAGGGTTCGCTTGGTCAATTCATCTCACGTGATATAACCCCTTTTTACGCTCGCTACCATAAGGGGGCCAGCCGAAGGCAGGGGCCCCATTTTTCGCGGTCCTTCTCTCAGCGAGCCATGATTACGAAGGCATTGGTTTAAACTAGCCAGAGAGCATATGCTGAGCAGCAAATTTCGCAAAATTCGCTAGCACTCCTGGATCACGGTTAGTTCTGGTTGAACCTGCAAAAGAGTTACTGCGTGTTGCTTCAGCAAACACAGCCAGGGGAACATGGTTTCTAACTTGTGGATATGCAATTCGTGTATGCGGCAGATCAAGTTGGTTAAAGTCTTGGTGGGAATGTCGTTTCTTCCAAGACCAAGGATCAGATTTCTACTGATTGGCAGTAAAGGGGTCCTTATCAGGTTCAAAGTTATTATACGGGCTGACTTCGAAGACCTAAGGCAGGTTGGCCGGCAGTCACAATGGTGCAATACCTATGGCCCACTTGATCAGCTGTCGGTGACAAAGTGGGCGCCAAAAAAGTAAGAGGGTATAGGATGAGAATAACTTCATTCTTGCAGGTGGCGTAGAGCCTAATGCATGCTGCTCCGGTAAACACTGCCCTGTTGATGAGCTTCCTTTCCAATAAGAATAATTGTCATTGGAGATATCTGGGGCCGCCAATATATAAGTCTTACCATCTCCCCTCTCTATTGTCTCTCCCCTTGTCATCTGTCTTCATCTATCCTCATTATCTCACTTTATACCTCCTCATCAATCAACTGGCCTGTTCTCATATACCACTGCTTTCCCCGTCACATCGTCGCCGACATGGGATCGGGAACTTCTCGCGAGAGCGTAATCGATTCCGAATATTGGGAAGCAGAGTCTCAGCGAATACTACGAACCACCACGAACACCTACAAAATCGAAATGATTTGCTCCCTTATTCCATCTAAGGATGAAATAGCCTTGTTCAAAGTGTTAAAGGCACGATCAGATCTGGACACAATCTTCGCACGCTATTGCGGATCGGGCGAGCAAATTGTCGACCTCTCACGAACAAACAATGAAAAAGCCGCTGAGATTTGGCGAGTGCTTCGATACCCACCAGGATATGGTGTCTCTTGGGACTGGAACTGGCAACTGCCGCTGTCGGGTGATCCTTGTGAAATTGCGAATGAATTCCATACAGCCGTCTGTCGTGCTGTCTTCCGGGTTCCCTTACTCGACTTCGTAAGATGTTCGTTTGGATATAACAGCAAGGCACTTTCTATAAAGTTCTTACTCGATGCGGTATGCAAAGTACGCGATAGCCTTCGGCAAGCATTTCAGAATCATTCCGAAAGAAAGGACCTTTTTATTAGAGTTCAGAAGGTGAGCAAGCATCATTCTACCGAGACTCCTGTATTAACTTGATAGTTATTACAGCAGCGATACCACCCACTGGCCTACTGGATCGTTGCCAGCAGCCTGTATGACACAACAGATGCCCCATACGATACCTTGGCCGCGATTATCAACCAAACCACGGCATGCTTTACGAAACGCGATTTGGATTCTGTGCTTCATCAACTTATTGCTCTTAATCGGCGGTTCAAACATATCAACGAAAAGTACAACTGGGACAAGTGGTCGACTGACCTTGAGCTTTGGAAGTGCACTAGTCAGGCATTATGGACGGGAACTCTGACTATACCAACCATGCCTCCAGACATGCTGTCCGAGGATCGGGAGGAGATATTGTCCTTTCTTAGAAACCTTGAATCAACACCCAAGGGTCAGGTTCGTAAAATTTTGTCCTTTCTGAAGAGAACCGGGAAGTTGTGGCATCGGAGCGTAAGTTGACACTTAGGGTGACTGGATATTAAGATGATATGAAAATGATATGGGAAGGGAAATTAAAAAGAGAAATTGTGAAGAAGTTGAAAATGAAGAATTCTTGTGGGGAGCGAAAGATAAGTCACTTAGCAGAAGAGGTAATGGCCATCAAGGACAGGGGAGCCAGTGCAGGGGTAAAGGGTGTTGGCACCTGCGAGAATGCCAATCAGTAGACCGAGCTTGAATTGTCTCATTATAGTAGAAATTCCCATTCACTAGGAAGACATTCTCTGTATGTCGTACCTGGCGGTTGCCAATTCGCGTAAAAACCGAGTTTTCAATCTTAGTGACATATCTCCTGGTGACTTCCTCGCTCAGATATTTGGAATCCAAGGGTCTCCCCTTTCTTTATAAGCCTAGCTAGGTTGCGTTTACCCTTTAGAAACGTGGTGATCCATGCACGCCGCCCCACTAAGATCCACGAGAGCCAATAGTAGTATAGATGCTGGCATTCCGAGCACAATTGATGCTCCGAGTGCCAGTGCGCTTGACATAATTGGCCAAACTGCTTAGTGCAACTATTCTAGGTGCAATAACTTGATACTGCCTATAAGACTTGAAAGGAGATACCTTGACATTCTCGCGAAGCCATTCTTTGGTTTCCTCCTCCTCACCTGGGGACACCGCAAGAAGCGAGGTGCAATGGCCTTTCAGGCTGGCTCAACAGTAGCCCTGGCACGCTGCACGTGCCAATTTGGAGAAATATGACGTATGAGTCACCGACCCCGAGTTCAGGAGGCTGAATGACTCAACACCTGTACGTACTCTTTGAGTATCTGCAGAAGTTTGAGTCAGATGGAGCTGGTTGTGGTCGTCGCTCTCGGCCGTCTTTTGTGTGGCGCGCATCGCAATTGATAATGGCGGGATTACCTTTGGCCTCACGACTACAGTAACGCCAGAACAGAGGCCTAGCCATCAAAGACAACCTCGAATACATCGAAAGGCTTCCCCAAGCGCACGCGGCGTGCATTCTTGAGCCCTCGGGCATCCTTTGGACACCTCTGGGGCTACGTTGCAGAGTTTTCACCAAACGTTTAACGCCCCCTCCACTCGAATTTCGACATACTACATGCTAGAAACCTAAGGCAATCCACCACGGGGCCAAAGAGATGAAGTCGTGCCATCTTGCGGTTAGGTACGAAGCCTTTAAGGCCTGAGAAGAATTTGGGGACTCGACCCGGCTGTTAGTACTGGCGGGACTCGATGGTGGAATGCCAAATGGATACAGAATTTGGTGAAGGAGGGAGATAGGGGGATTGGCACAACAGGAGGATGCTTTTTGACCTTTTGCTTTTCTCTATTTCGGTCCGTGATAAAGTACGTTCTAAGCGCGCTTCAGCTTTCGAATTCATCAGTTGCTAAGTACAAATATATTCTAAAACGCCCGGTCTCTCCACCAAGGATGATCCACTGTCAAGGGAGCCAACATTTCATATTCTGCTTCTTGGTGTCTCTCTCTTGTCCAATTCCAACCAAGTCTCTTAATAATTGCCAGCCCCGATCCCGAGACTCTTCTCGCTTGATAGGATCTATGTCTTCTTCGGCAAAAATCCCAAAAGCAACATAAAGCCGTGCCAGATCCTCCAAGGCTACTATGGTATCAGCGTCCAGGCGTTGCGAAAACTCCTCCTTGAGTATCGTAAACCACCTGTCTGGTCGTTGCGCCGCGCGTCGGAATATTTCGAGAGCCCCCCAAAATTTCGGAACGTAGACACAGCTTTCGAAATCTATTAGGGCAGAAACAACTCTCTCCTTAATAATGATGTTCGCTGGATAAAGATCAAGGTGTGTGAGCACAATAGTCTGGTCGCAGAAACAGAGTCTTTCCTCAATGAAAGATAAGACTTTTAGATTCTTTGAGTATCGTGTCGTCCAGGAGACAATGAAATCTCTTGCACTCAGAGGCCTTTCGAATGGTATCCGATCAATGATTGTTCCCCGGGAAGTTATAGCACGTGAGACCATTGTGTTTTGTAGTTTATGTAAATCTCTGGAATACGCAATAACCTGTCTAGCGATATTGCGTCGTTCTTGATCCGATAATGTAGCCCAGCATTCTTCGAGTGTTTCACCATCGATACAGTGCATTTCCAACTGCTAAAAGTCCTTCGTAGCACTGTAGCTGATTGCCCGAGGTACAGGAACACCCGTCTGTTCCCGTACAATGTCCAGTGCATGCTTCTTACTTTCAAGATCTGATATACCCTTCCTCACATATTTGAGAACTCGGGTATCGTCTACAATTACACAGCGTCGGAGAAGTT